>CAJHQP010000315.1:0-214731 GCA_905132765.1 Moricandia arvensis | reverse complement strand
AAAAAAAAAGGGGAAGGAAAAGAAGGGAATTAAAACATTCCAAAAGTAAAACCATATTTACCCTTACCTTAGCCGATTTGGATTGCAGGTTATTTTGTAGCTAAAACTACTAAAAAAATACAAAAAATAACTTAAAATACTCATTTTAAACACGGTTTTTGTTTGAGTATTTATATCCAAACAATCCTTATTTTAACTTCCAAAAATACACAAATATTTTTAAAAAATAACTAATATATTTAAATTTATAATTTTAATTTAATATTCAGCTTAATTTATAAATATAATTATAACAATATTTCAAGAATCAAGATACAGTATTTAACATTTCGGATATTCTTCGGATACTCATTCGGGTTCTCGGTTCGGATCGGATTCGGTACCGATTCTCGGATACAACATTGAAGATCCTTCGGTTAATTTACCCCCGTGGGTTTTTCCCCCCCCATCGGTTTTTTTTTTTTTTTTTTTTTCAAGGAAAAAAAACCCGCTGAAAAAAAAAATTTTTTTTTCCAGGTCCGGTTTCGGGTCGTTTCTTCGGGTCGGTGATTTTTTGCTTCAGCCCTAAGCTTATGTTCTGCAATAAGGTCATAATGTATACCCTTATTATTTACTAAAGCAAATATCTAGTATTTATTTCGCTGCTAGACTTAAAATCAATACTCCATTAAATAATTTTTAGTCTTATTATTTATAATTTATACTAATTAAAATAAGAAATGTAAGACTGATAACTTTTAAAATAACTAAAATATAATGTATCGAGGGAACTTACACTATTTTCTGATACTTATTTTTTAGTGTTCCATTATTATTACACAATTGTTACCCTTAAGCTTAAGTAGACCGTAACACATTTTGGATATAAAATAGTTAGGGTCAAGTATTGTGATTTTTGATAATTTGGACATATAGAAATTAAATAACTAAAATGGAAGCAATAAAATAAGCCTTAGATATCAGCTTAATTTTTGTTTCTATTTGGGCATAAATGATCGATAGATTATTCACTCTTAATCTATTAAAGGTAAGAGTTGACAATGATCTATCTTTATATAGAGGGAAACTCATCAACAAATGAAAACAGTTTGAAAAATAAACCAGATAACATTACGAAACCGTTTTAAAACCAATATATATACTAATTTATAGAGACTTAATACGAACTCGTAACCGCGGCTTGATAATGCAGCTGGAGTCTCTGGCTTGTACTTGTGGCTGTGTTGTAGGTAACAAGCCTCACTCATAGGTTTCATCGACCGCGGGTAAACAATGAGCTGCGCTGGATGTTCATTCGGCTGATCACAATTTGGATGCGGCTCCAAAAAAGAAGAATGACAAAACTTTCTGTGGCCTTCTCGCTATTGTGACGTCCATTCGAAGAATAGTTATCGTTGGTACTCGCATAGCTTGGAGTGCGTTAGGTAATCCACATCCATAAGCATTGGCTGTCCCCATACCACAACAACGACGCGTTCGTCACGGAAAACCCTCAAGTAACAAACAAATTTGAAATCGTTTGTATATTGAAGTAATTCCATAAATCTTAGAAACTTAAATAGAAAAGTAAATAAATAAACAGTGTACTGAACCAACTCAACGGTAGCTAGAGGGCTCTGCGTCTACGAAGAATGACACTATAGAAATCGAAGACGGTAAAAGTTGGAACCAGGTGAGCAGTTTCGAGCCATTTCATCACGATTGGTCCTATTCTTTTCGTTGTGTTGTTTAGCCAAATCTGTTGAGAGGTTTCGTAGCATTGATCCATTCCCGGTTTTGTAATCTTGTCTAGCTGATAGGAAAGGCAACCCAATGGTGCTAGGTTTGATCACAAACGTACTGCTCCTGATGAATACAACAATGCTAATATCTTCTTTACTTGTTGGGGACTGAAGTGACAAAAGCTTGTTGAGCAGGATGCATCGGCGTTAGGGTTGTTCTTGGTGAAATTCAGTGTCGTTAGCACCAATGTAAATATCATGAACACCTGACTTTTTGATGTAGTATCTTCCAGTTTGCTGCCTTTCATTTGATTAAATTTCCTCAGCCTTGTTGATTTGAGGTCAACTACAAACAAAAAACAATATTATAATTAAATTTAGAGGACTTTTCGTAATGAAAGGTATTCGGATATAAATAGATTTTGAATCTTTACAACTAATTAAGTCTGTTAAAATAATTAAATTGTTGATGTAGATATTTTGGTGTGAATTTTTTTATTATGTTGAATAAAAAGAAAGTGAATTCTCATTGATGTCTTAATTTTGATATTTCTATATCTTTTAATATTAAAAATTAATAATTATATATAAATTAAATAATTTATTTATATTTTATGCGCTTTTTTATAAATAAACATTAGATTTTGTTAAGGTTCATACATAAAAGAAGTATTATAATTAGTAAAATATGAGTTTAAACTTTATTAAATAAAATAATGGTATTGTGTAAAAATTGTATTATGTGTCAAGTGATTAAATGTAAAAAAAAAGATGATGTAAATATTAGAGCATCATCATGTCCAGTTTGCTTATGCATTTGTATTAATATTTTAATATAATATATATTTTAATAACTAAAAGTAATTACCGTAACTCAGAAAAATGACACTTGTAATAATTAGTTTTTTATATATGCAATTTTTTTACAAAATTGTTTTTTTCATCTTTTTCATTCTCTTTCTTACTTTTTATTATTTTTTTGTTGAGAAACTTTCCTCAAAAAAATCACCATGTAATGATGCTCTAGAAAATGAAAAAAGACCAAGCTTAAAACTTGATACATTATGGTTCGTCTATAAAATGTGTGTCATATTATATCGTGATAGCTTAATGATTTATTAAATGGATATAGATTTGTGATGTGGTTGATGACTATAAGACAAAAGGAGGTCCCATTCTGAAACCATATGGGTCAAAAAGAAGTCAGATTAAATAGTATGTTTACTCTGAATGTCAATAAAATCTAGATAATTTATAATACACGAACTATACATAGAAAAAATTAGACTCACTAGATTCCACCGAGCTCCCGAGAAGAGTAGCAGTCAGCAACGGCGAAACTAACTCCACGCTGAGACATTGACGTCCGTTTAAGAGCCCGCCGGATGGGATCGGTATCCCATGAATTTAGCTGCATATCTTATTTTATTGAAATAATATTTCATGAATATTTCTCAATCATCCTCTTATTCCATGTATGTTGACCAAATCACATATATACAAACATAAAAATATGTAATTGAAATCATATCCCAGTTTCTGAGTTGAATATATAAAACTTTATTAAAATACAAATATATTTAGGTAATTTCTCGAATTTGAATTTTTTAAAAAACTTTTGTCACACAGAGATCTCGAAAAAATGATTAAAATAGTTTTTTTATTTGAAAATAATCATACCTTTGTTAATTAAATATTTTACTTCAAAACCAAAACGCTTACGTTATATACTCTAAACACTAAGTGTCTAGATTAGTTAATCGCCAATAGGGTAAGTAATGTAAATTAACATCTTTCATATAAGATTTATCAAGTCATTTTTTAATTTGAAGATTATTTAAGTGACAAATTTTTTTAGATCTATCTTATCTTAAATTATTTTTTAATATTTATTCGTAAATAATAAAAAGTTAGATACCAGCTGAAAGCCTCAGAAAAAACTATTCACCTTAATTCTAACCTGTAATAGCTTTACTTAGTAAGGTGGTAAAAAAATAAGGCTTATGTTGCTAAATAGCCAAGAAAGACATAATTAGATGTTTAGGAGAGAAGAGAGATAGGAGAAAGGCAGAAATTTAGTTAGTTTGTAAATTTGTAATTTTTTTTATGGTATATAGGGTGCAATTTCTCTTCTGAAAAAATAACTTGAAGATATATACATTCAACTGTTTATATATAGAAAAAAACATGAATCAACGTACCGACGAGTCAGGAGTGATGAAACGCAATCGGATAATTTAGTCCATTAGGGTCGTCTCTGGACTTGCCCCGTACGGCCAGAAACTTGCGCACGTTTGATTGGTGAGAGTCCTGTCTGTTTCCGGCGTCGAAGTTTGAGTCAGCCGAACGTGAACAAAGCCAGGCCCCGGAACCGCCCCGGAATCATTTTGACCGGCCACGGTTGAGGGAGTTGTGTAAAGCAGTGTCAATACGCTAAAAGTACCTAGAACACACAGATAATACACTTGCAGCTGCCATTGTAGTAATACGAGAGTGAGTATGGGTTTGTGTGCTTTCAGTTCATACCTCAGGGGCTCATTATACTTATATTGTAACGCAATGTATTTGTTTAATAGTAACGTGTCTGCGTGGATAATATTTCTAATACATAGTATAGCTGCTAGCGGTCAGTGAAGTGAGTAGAAGACGATTATACTGATCACCACATAGTTCGGATGGATCTACGAATATCGTCCTAGTTTTAATTAATATTTGATTAAATAATCTCATATAATCTTATGATGAGAATCAGGATGCGCTTCCTTTTTTCTGACGCACTATATATATATCTTCGTGCTAGAGCTAGAGCTAAAATCAGTCTTTAATTAAATAAGTTTTTTATATATATATTATACTCTCATTGTTTCATAATACATTATGTTTTACCTTACCACCATCACAAAGATTAAGAATTTACATTTTTCTAAAAAATACTTTTAAAAATATATTTTTAAATTACATTCACCAATTTAAAAAGAGATTGTAAATTTTATTGGTTGAACAGTTTCTAATGAAGTTACAATTAACCTTATATTTTAAAAAGTACTTTAAAATTTCAAAACATCTTATATTTTGAACACATAACTTTTTAAAACATCATATATGTTGAAAATAAGAGGAGTATTTACAGGTCTGACAGGCTATTATTTCACGAGTACATTATATAGTACTAGAATGTCTCCTGAATATATGATCTCAATGTTATTATCTCCGAGATATAGATGTGTCGAATCTTGTTTGTCCCAATGAATATAAACATCATCATCCCTATTGTCCCCAGTATAAAAATTAAATAATTGAAATCCCATAAAATTGATTTATATAGGTTTATGTTTTAAGCAAACCCACAATTTTAGGTTCTTGAATGAAATTAATTTGAGGTTTTTGTTCTTTTAGATCTTTTAAATTTTGGAATGTCAGATTGAGTAGGTTATACTTTATTTATTTTGTTTTGTTGAGTTTATTTTACAAGATTCAAGATTTTAAATTTTAGTTCTTAAAAACTATAAGAAGTGAGAAAATAAGTTTCAAACTTTATTCTCGGGGATAAATAGCACATGATCATATTTTGGCAAGACATTAGTAGATACGATATTATTTTGAAAAATTATTACTCGACCCGTATTCATACTAAAGAAAAAAAATGGAACAATAAAAACTTCTAAAATCAAATGCAAATATATATAAAAATATAGAAATTATCAAGGATCGTTCATTTACGAGGGCAAATCAAGATTGAAAAAAGATACAATATCAATGAAAGATTCCAAACATGAAAGATGGAACCTTTTAAGCTTGCTCACGTGAAATCAGAAGACATGCACAAATTATTCAATAATTATTTAAACTTTAATTTAATACTATTATAGATCAAATATTAGTTTTATTGGCTTCACAAGACGTGAATTTGTGGAAGCAGTATGGGCCTATATTTTTGATCAGTTTAAATGTTTCAATATCAATTTGGAGTTTAGGGGCTGACTGGTGTAACCGCAGCGGTTGCGGCTGGCGGTTGCGGCGTTTTGCGGATGCGGGTAGTTGCGGTTTTTATGCGTTATTAAGAGATTTGGACGACTGGTAAAAATTCAGTTAAAAATTGTTGCGTTTGCGGATACTTATGACTGGTTAACCACCAAATATAGCAGTTGTTAAATATAAATGAATAATATTTATATTTTATATAATTTAAAATACTGAAAATTATATATTATATAAATATAAAAATTATATTTAATAAAATTATATTCTTAATTTTACTAAAAAATATAGAAATATTTTCTTTAAAGTTTTAATAAAACAAAATTAAAATATAATATATATAAATTAGTATTTATATTATTTCAATTTAAAATTTTAATGAATATTTTTTATTTATATAGTTTTTTTGAAAAAAAATTTACCCTCTCGCTACCGCCGCAACCGCAAACGCTAGCTGGAACCAGCTTTTGAATTTTAGAGGTTTATAGCGGTTTAAAGCGATTTGTAGCGTTTTGTATGATTGTTACAAAAACGCCAACAACCGTTACCACACCGCAAAGCTGCGTTTGTGGGTGGTAGCGGGAAAACCAGTCACACCCTAATTCTCTTGGAATGTAAGTTTTTTGAGATTTTAGCGGTGTTTTTAGATAAAACTTTTCTTTTTTCTTTGTGGGCATATGTTGCAGAAATAGTTTGTTACATGCAAAACATCCAGCGTCATGAAAGAACTCATTATAAAATTATCTATGAAATTGTTATCAATATTGTATATATATTATAGATAGTTTATTCATTTATAGTAGAAATAAATATTATATAATAATGTACAAATGTTTAAATACGTGAATTTTGAATAACAATCAAATGTTAATATAAAAGTTCTTTCACTATATTGAAAATGGATTTAACGACTTCCGTTCTCAGTTTTTAATACAATCTTTTTTTTCCGAGTTTCAAGAGATAGCTGTAAAGCGTTTTTCTTTTTGTTTAAAAAGGTTTCTTTGAAACCTGACAAGATAAAGGTCCATAATGGTGCTATAAAAATAGTTAACAACAAAAAAGTTCAGAAGTTACAGAATAAAGAAAAAGCAAAATCGCTTACGTGCCTGCGCAAGAGCCAGAAGATTATACCTTAATTTAAAAGTTAAAACACTCTTTTTCTTGTTTAGTAGTTAGAGTTAAAGTTTTGTGTCTACGGTAGGACTAAGGCAAAATAATTTTAATTTATTTATTTTTCCCTCAATAGATGTTACTTTTGTCATAGTTTTTTTTATTGAATATATAAAACGTTTGCCCTTAAATTTAAAGGATCTCTTTTACTTAGTGAATCGTTCACTTCACCAAAATATAAATATCGTAATATATTTTTGGTGACTTACTAGCTATTTGCTATCCTCGTTACCTTAATACAACTAGAATTTTAACGCCGCACGTTCGTGCAGATATTTTTCTATTTTATAAATGTATTAAATATTATTACATATATTATAAATATATAATTATATATTTAGTGTTATATATCATGTAAATCTATAATATTATTGTTTATATTTTTTATTCAATATTATAAATATATAGTGATTTGCTAAAATATTTTACTTTGTTATTAATTTTTTATTACTTACTAAATATAAGATATTTTTGGATGTTATGATAGTAAGCTTTATTTTTTAAAAATTAAAATTCAAAATATTAGATTATTTTAATTTCTACAACATATATAAATAGTTTTTTCGTGATGCATTTCAAAAAGTTATATTTGTTATCTATGATTTATCTTTTGTAAAAATTTCAATATTATGATTTTAATTTTATATATTTAGTTTCAAAATTTTATATTTTGTCAAGAAAACTTTGGAAAATTACACAACTATTTTTGAGTTTGGGAATATTAAATGAATTTTGAATTGTTTGTGACTACATCTAATATATTATTTTATAAATAAAATATTTGAATTTTGTACTATTTAAAAAAAATTCTCAATAGATTTTGTTATAATTAAATTAAAATAAATTTAAAATTAAAATTGTATTTATCATTAATATTTTATATGAATTACTAAAATTTCATAATTTTCTGATAACATATTTTTAAATAGTATATGAACTAAAGTTTATTATATACTATTATATTTTTGTATACAAACATTTTAAAGAATATATTTTTTTCGAAAATACAATAAATTTGGTTTTCTTATTAAAATTGTAAAAGTAAAGTTTTTGCCAAAATTACAAAATCAAAAATTTCCCCAAAATTGGCAAAATCTAAACATAGTGAACCAACTTAGATTTGAGTTCTTGGATACTAAAAACAAACAAGATGAAGATGAGTGCATTTTGTAAAACACAGGATTATCATAATAGTAAAATGGGGGTGCTGCTTATACTTTTTTATATTCCGTGGGAATCATAAAATTTGGAAACCATGTATTGGAAAAAGTATGTAAATGAAGAAAAAGATCATGTTTTAGGGTTCTAGTTGCTATATACAACTCAAGTATTGTATTTTAGAAAATTTTAAAAACAAATTAGCTAGTTTATTGTTCCCATTCTTCATTACTTTATTCTTTCGCAATGACGAATTTATATATATTCTAAAGTATTTTTAGTAACTAATTTTAATAGTTTAGTTAATATTAAAAATATTTGAACTGGTTAAAATTTGTGGTAGTTATTGAAAAGTAAATAATAAATTAAATTTAAACATTCATAATATTTTTAATAAAAGTGGAGTAAATGTAATAGACTGATTTACAATTTAAAACTGTTGGGCATATTTTGTGATTGTAAATAAATAGAATTTGCTTGTTACATTTTCGTGTGACTCCTATTTGCAGCTTTAAGATATATTGGGATCATTTTTCGTAACAAAATGTAAAATACAGGGGAAAGGGTTTTCGCCTTGTGAAGAAACATGTAAAGATCCAGGAAAGGGTTTTAGAATCTTGTTTGTGCTTTTGGTTTAGAGTATTGCACTGTGTTTGTTTCCTTTCAGTTAAGACAAGAAGCTTGAGCTTATTATTTATGACGTGTTTAGTTTTAGTTTAGTCATTTCAAAAACAAATGGTAGTGACAATACATCAATTGCTTTCTTCAACATTTACTGGAACAACCTGTAACTTTACACAACTTTCACTCAGCAAAGGCCTTCTTCTTCCACAACCAAATACAAAAACAGATACTATATAATAATATCAAGATGATACTGACTATATACATTATGATGATACTACTGCAAACATAGAGCAAGACCAAAAAAAAAAAGGCACTATCTTCTTGCATCTTGGTTGAGAGAAGTAAAACATCATACATAATCAAAAGCCACTGTATGGTCCTCCTTATCTGAGCCAGCCAACGAAGAAGGATCAAACCCAAAACAGCCATCATGGATCAAAGCAAGCGCACCACAGAATCTGAAACAACAAAAACGACAAGTAGATCATATGGGACAAACAAAAAGGCCATCTAGAAACTACACAAAACAAGAAAATTTAAAAAAAAAACCGAAGGGGAAAATCATTATAATAGCTTGATCAATTTAGGAAGAGCTTAGTGATCACAAAGTGTTAAACCAAATGAACATACATACCACTTACGGACTCAAAGACAGGATACTCTGCCCTATTGAAGTCACTAATTCACACATAAGTTACCATGGATCGATCAAGCTTTTATAAAAAAATTCCCCAAAACCTTTGAAAACTTGTTTTAAAAAAAAAAAAAAATTAAGAAAAACAAAAACAGGTTTTTGAGAGACTTGGTAAAAGAGAAGACCTGATAAACCTCCGAAACAGAGAAGGCGTGAAGAACGATCAAGGCACCATCCCATCAAAGCAAGCAAGCACACTCTCCACGTACGATATATAAAAAAAAAACAATTAGAAAAGAAGGAAAGAGATTGGGAGAAAAGAACACACATTGAGAGTTCTGTTAGAGAGGAGATTTGTATTTATAGGCTCATGAGGCATCAACGCAACGGTCTTATTTTTCAACGGTTCACAAAATTAAACTCTATTTTTTCTTTTCTTTTTTTATTTGCTCCAACGGAACTATTCAGCTGTCTTTTGTGACTTTTAAATGCAAGTTTAGTTTGTATAGTCTCGAGATTTCAGAATCCATCCCAAATATATATATTATTAGAAGTGTATAGTTAATATAAGAAAAAACAATATATGTTTTATTATCTACTGCCTGATGGGTTTCGATTATTTTTCTAACGGGTCTTTAGGGGTTGACTGGTTTTTCCGCTACCACCCGCAAACGCAGCTTTTACGATTGGTAGCGGTTGTTACCGTTTTGTTAACAATCATACAAAACGCAATAAATCGCTTCAAACCGCTATAAATCTCTAAAATTCAAAAGCTGGTTTCAGCTAGCGTTTGCAGTTGAGGGTGGTTGCGGGAGGTAAGTATTTTTTTTTCAAAAAAAACTAATAATAAAAAATAAAAATCAATTAAAAATTTAAATTAAATAATAAAATACCAAAATATATACATTATATTGTAATTTATATTATAAACTTTGAAGAAAAATATTTCTATAATTTTAAAATAATTTAATAGTATAATTTTATAAATAGAATTTTTATATTTATTATAATAATATGATTTTTAATATTATTATAATTATATAAAATATAAATATTATTAATTTATTATCTAACCACTGCTGCATTTAGTAGTTAACCAGTCATAAATATCCCGCAAACGCAACAATTTTTAACCGTTTTACCAGTCGTCCCAAATCTCTTAATAACACATAAAACCGCAACCGCCCGCATCCGCAAACACCCGCAGTCGCAAACGCAACTGCTGCGGTTACACCAGTCAGCCCCTTAGACTCAATCTTAAGAAGCTTAATCTTTCAGTCTAGTATTAGATGTAATAAAACACACTATAGTGTCTAAATTTACTAGTATACTATATCACTAGTTCGTTAGTGGTAATGGAATCAATAGATTTATCCATAGTTAAATGTTGTATTGTTATACATAATATTGGTGCATAAATGTGCAAATAGATTCAAAATTTGTGTGCAAGTCAGTGTCAAATTTTAGGGAGTAAAAATGACATTTACAAAAATATCAAACGATAAAATGAAGGTTAGTGGTGAAATTTTGTAGTTAACGATAAAACTCCAAATGTGACGAAAGCTTTCTTCTTTTCTCTTAAGTTCCACATTGTTCTCGACTTCTATCAAAGCCCATCTTCATATAGGATCTTAACTACAATCTCTCTATCAACCTTCGCATTCCCGTACGTTATGCCTCCTTGACAATCTATGATACCCATTATGTCTTGTTACCTAAAAGCTTTAACTTGGTCAAGTCTAAATTTCTCAGGGTCCTCTCCTCCCATTCTATCTAGGTTCTTCCCCGTTGTCGATTCAATAACTTATCCTCCAAAAAATCTTGTCATCATGATCAAGGTCAGACAAATAGACCTTGATCAATAAGCTCCGAGAAGTTCGTGAAAGTATTATTTGTGGTCATATCTACGAGCCCTTATTATAGTTTCTTATCAATGTTCAAGAAATCGCTAGGCGGTAACTAAGCGTTTTATATAGGACTAGCGATTATGCGGATTATTTCGGGGCCTATCCGAAGTCTAGTCGTTAATGAATTATTGATTTATTTTATATATATAATATTTATATAAAATATTTTAGTTTTTAAATTAAAAATATAAAATTGTTGTGATAAATTATCAAAATTAGATAAAAGAAATTAGTAAATTTGTGAATATATACTAACATTATTGCTTAAATTAACATATTTAGATCGATTTTAATTAATTATGAATAATTTAAATCGACATGAATCGTATAAATCAATATAAATCGTATTTTTGGAAAATCGTTTTGGATATGATCGAGTTGCCGCCTAAGGCGGGGGCCTAGACGCCACCTTAACGATTTTTAGAATCTTGGTTCTTATCAATGGTGGAGAAATATGAGCTGCTCGTACATGCTTTCCTTTAAGAAAAAAAAATAAATATAAAAAGTAACTGAAATAGATTTTTAATTTAAATTTTTTTTTAATTTAAATTTTATTTTTAAAATTCGACTCTATAACTTTAAATCTTAAATCTATAACAATAAATCAAGTGTTATAAATATATATTTATATTATTTAATAAAGTTTATTGTAATTCTTTTTTGAAAATTATTTTGGTGATAATTTTTTTTTTAATTTTATTTTAGAATATTTCTCTAAAATATATATAAATAAGTGAGATATAACTAAGGATTTTTGAAAAGTATGGGAGAGAGAAAAGTAGGGTGCCTATGATCTAGTAGGAGTAAATTTAGTTTATCAAAAAAGAGTTAATTTAACAGGTGGAAGGCTAATCGTGGACTTGACGCTTTTATAGGTGTCAATTTCTTCTTTTTTTTGTCAACTGGTGTCAAATTTTCTATATATCTCATATTTCATATTTCAATGTATTAAAGCCAGATCTGATCCTTAAAATAATAATACTTCCTCCATTTTTTTTACACGATGTTTTAAAGGTTTATTTTGTTTTAAAAATATATGATGTCTTAAGATTTTAAATATGTTTGAAGGTTTTAATATTAATTTTAGTTTTATTAGAAACTGTTCAACCAATAAAATTTTGCAGTTTTTTTTATAATTGGTTGAATGATTTTAAAATTGTATTATTTACAAGTATTTTTCTAGATAAATGTAAATTTTTTAATATTTGTGCAATAAACCAAAAATATCATCTATTAAAAAACGGAGCAAGTATAACACTGCATTAAAAGAAAATTTAACACCTAATTTAAATGCGCACATGTAGGCGAAATAGAAAGAAATAAAAATATTAAATAATAAATGTGGTCTCCGTTTGAGATATTAGTAGTTTTAATACAAAGTAAAGTTCAAGATACTAAATCATATACTCCCACCGTTTTTGTATAATTAACGCTTTAGAGAAAAAAATTTATTCCAAATTATTTGACATTTTCAATTTTCTATGTAAAATTTATTAGTAATTAATGTTAGATGACAATGATATTATAGCTTCTATTTTACTATTGTTGAATTATGGTTAAGTAAACAATTAATGATGTTTTTATTTAAAAAATGATAAAAAATTAAATGTTTATTAATCTGTGTGCATAATTTTAGAACGTCAAATATAAAAAAACTGAGGGAGTATAACATGAAGAATTTAGAAAGATACAAGTATATAACCAAGTTGGTAAAATCGAAAGAAGGTCAAGTCTGCATTAGAAATAAACTACAATTATGGCAATGCAACATAGCTGGATCAAAGAATATATACTCTCTCCGTTTCTTTTTACATGATATTTTAGAGGGTTTATGTTGTTTCAAAATAGATGATGTTTTGAGATTTTAAGGTATCTTTTGAGATTTTTAAGGTTAACTCTATATTTTATTGGAACTGTTCAACCAATAAAATTTTACAGTCTTTTTTATAATTGGTTGAATAATTTTAAATTATATCTTTAAAAGTACTTTTATAGATAAATGTAAATTTCTTAATCTTTTGTGCCGTGAGCCAAAACTTCATCTATTAGGAAACCGAGGAGTAAATATGTTATTTTTTGAAGGAGGTTGTAGAAAGGCAATGGACATTATCAATAACAAGACTTTTCATTTTGATTGTTATAATTGGATAAGGCAAGTCGCTTGGTGGAAACTTAAATTTGAAGATGTCCAATTTGTTTGGAGGAGTAGGAAGGAAAAAAGGTAGCGGGATAAGTTGGCAAGGCAAATCTTTCTGAACAACATCTGTTTTGTTTTCACTGGTATTGTATCTTTAGAGATTAACGATGACTATATCTTGTCGGTTGAATATCAATAAAGATAAGATGTTAAAAAAAAATACCAGAGAAGAAGACTTAAGTAGATAAAAAAAATTACATGTATTCTACTATTTTTATTCAAAACCTATTTTATGTAAATATAAATTTTTGTTTACAGCACTATTCCTTTAGTTTTAAAATCATCTTTGTTTTAAAATTTTCACACAGTGAAACATATTAAAATTTGAATATAAATACATTATTTTTGTGATTAATTATTTTTCATAATTTTTAACCAGTAAAATTTTAATAAAATAATATTTTTTCAAAGAGTTTTTTTAAAAAGTTTTGTCACTAAAATATACAACCCTATTTATTTTGAATATTTTTCATATTTATTTTTATTTTTGAAAATTTTAAAATTCACCTCCAAACCCCACCTCATAACTCTAAACCTTAAGTATAAATTAGTTACTTCTAGGAGTATAAATTTATATTTACACAATTTACTAAAAAAAATTTTAGCAATTTTTTTTCCTTGAATACTATTTTGTGAAAAAAAACTTTTTTGAACTATCATAAAGTATTTCTCTTAGAAATATATAATTTTAAAATGTTTTTGGATAATTATCTAAAATAGCTTTTTTATTCTTTTTGTCATAAAATAGCATTAAAATAACTCAAATAGCCTTTTTATTTTAAAATTTTAATTTATTTATTTTTAATTTTAAACATCACTTCCAAACTCACCCATAATTCTAAACTCTAAGTGTAGATTAGTTAACTCAAAAGGTATAAATATATTTTTTACTCCATTTAATAAAAATTGTTTTGATATTTTTTATATTTGAAATTTATTTTGTGACAAAACTTTTTAGTATTAATCTAAGTTATTTCTCTATTTTTTTTCTAAATATGTATTATTTTAAATGGGAGACTATTTCTTTTTTGGGAAAATATTTTAAATAGACTTTTAATGTTTTAACAAAATAATCTTAAACTTAAAATAGAGTTTTTATTTTGAAAATTTTGATATTTTTATTTTTGTTAATCTTAAACATCAACACCAAAATTTCACTCATAAGTATAAATTTATTAACTCAATGATATATATATATAATCATTGAGTTAAAGGCATATATATGCCTTTCAATAAAATTTATTTTGGTTATTTTTCTTCCTAAATTTGATTTAGATGACTATTTTCTTTGGTTTATATTAGGATATTCCTCTCTTTTTTGTTAAAAAAAAAAACTATTTTTGTATAACCAAATGGAAACGTTGATCACGTGGCTTCACTGTAGCTTTAACTAAAAACCAACCACCATCGATACAAAACTCAGATCAAACAAGCCCAACGCTTCAATGGCGAATCCCAAATCTCACCTCCTCTCTCTCTCCTTCTTCTCACTTCTCCTTCTTCACTTCCCCACCTTCTCCTTCTCCCAGGACACTCTCTCTTCGGGCGACAGGTCTTTACGACGCCGGCAACAAACACTTCGTCTCTTCGAAACCGTGTCGACGCTGCTTTCCTCCCTATGGCATAACTCTTGAGAACCCACGGGACGTTGGTCCGATGGGTCGTATCGTCCCAGACTACCTCGGTAACTAATGTTCTTGATCAACTTTTAACTCGAACACTTGTGTTTACTCTGATCTTGTCGTTTGTTATAAGCAGCTAGTTTCATGGGTATCCTCAAATCCCTCCGATTCTCAGTGCCGCGGCGGACTTTCTCTCACGGAGCTAACTTCGCCATCGCCGACGCCACCGTTCTCGCTCCCCTCCGGAGACTGTCAGTTTTTTTTTTTAGAACGATCTGTAACTTGTTATTAGGTCAACGCTTAAATAGATCTTTTTTTTCCGACAGTTGACTTTAGACAACAAGGTGACGAAGTTTACGGACAGAAGAACAGATGGACAGCTCAAGCACTTCTGAAGCTGTCTACTTGTTCTACATCGGCTCTGATGATTACTTGAACTATGTCAAGAACAATCCAAATCCTTCTGATGTTCAGAAACAAGCTTTTGTGGATCAAGTCATCACTGCTATAGAAGCAGAACTAAAGGTAAAACAAATCACATAAGCTACAAATGACTTGGAGATTATGGGTCCGTACATCTCCCTAGAACGAAGTCTAAACCATGGTATCCTCACTAATTGATCCAAAAGTTTTAGTCACTAAGTAGTATATTAGATAATATGTCCCACATAGAGACTTGTGAGATTTGTGGACTAGTATATAAATAGTATGCGACAATCCTGTAATCTTGAGTTAGTTTTTGGCTGCGAGTTAGGTTCATTATTAATATGGTATCAGAGTCCGAATTTTCAGTTTCTCTAGAAACTTCGGAGATTCGTGGAACTAGTATATAGTAGTATATGATAGTCCTTCACTCTTGAACTAGATTTTGGTGTGAGTTTTCAGGTGATTTACGGGTCTGGAGGTAGAAAGTTCGCGTTCCAGAACTTGGCACCATTGGGTTGCTTACCCGCGGTGAAGCAAGAAAATGGGAATGTTCAGACGTGCGTGAGGTTGCCTTCTGAAATGGCTGAGCTGCACAACAAGAAGCTGTTGCAGCTCTTGGTTGAACTTTCAAGACAACTCGGTGGTTTCCAGTACTCGTTTTACGACTTCTTCAGCTCCATCCAACACAGAGTTATCAAGTCCAAGACTTACAGTAAGTCTTTTACTTCATCGCTATATATATAACCATTTTGTGACACACTTAACGTTTCTGATGGTGCAGCATTTGAGACGGGAATGGCTGCTTGTTGTTGGAACTGGAACTGTAAATGGAACCAGGTTGCTCGATTAACAATGTGTGCGCTAAGCCTGAAGATTATCTCTTCTTCGACGGTAAGCATTTGACGCAAGAAGGGAACATTCAGGTGGGGGCATCTTGATGTGGGGAGCAGATCCTGAAGTGGTTGGACCGAACAATCTAAGGGAGCTTCTTTTCCTTCCTTTGAACACTACAGTCTTCTTAGGTGATATAATGGCTGCCACGGGACGAGACAGATCAAGATTAGAGTCTCTTTATGATATCAAGATGGAGTCTGAGGATGGAGAATCAATGGCTTTATCAAGTTGACAAAGCTCTCTCCTTTATGATATGAGATTGTGTTGCAGTATGTGATCAAAGTCAAGAGAGTTAAAAAGGAGTACTGTAATAAACGAATAAGATAAGAAATATGTGGCATGTATTTTAGTTGTGCAATAAAACTACACTCTACTAGTCCAATGAACTTAGCTTTAAACAGTTTTCAAATTGGGTTAAATGCTATAATGGACCACAAGAGGTCAAAAAATTCTGTAATGGACCCCCTTATATTTAAAAAAAAAGAAACAAATTTAAATCGAAAATAAAGTAAAAGACAAATTTAACTAAAAAAATCTTCTTATTTACCGACCCGGACCACTAACCCTACCCGCCCGACTCGTGTAACCCTAAATCCCCAATTTCTACTTTCATTCCCCCTCGATTTCTACGGACCTAAACTACTCCACTACCCGATCCCGATTTCATCTCATCCTCAACTCGATCCTAAACTACTCCACTACTCGAAATCAAGTATCAAATCATTATCCATCTCATTCTCAACTCGATTTTGTGTTCTCTTACATTCGAAAATGTCACCAAAAACTCGATTCACCGCAAAGAAAATGGAGGAGGAAGCGTCGGCGACGAAGAACTGTAACTCAGCGGCGAGGAAGAAGAAGGATGCGGCTAAGAAGAAGAAAGCCGCCGTGAGGAAGAGAGAAGTAGCAGCGAAGAAGAAAAAAAATGCTGCGAAGAAAAAGATTGAAGGCCCGACAAAGAAGAGGAAGCTAGACGGTGGTGTCGAGGGTGGATCCTCCTCGAATCCGACCAAACGGACTCGAAACCGGGAGAAAGAAACCACACCAGTAACGGAATTGCCTTCTCAGCCTGATAGTGAGGCTACGACAAGCATACCACTTCCTAATCAGCCAGCTATTGAACCTGAATCCCCACATAATCCAGTGACCTCGCTTTCAGGCTCTTCCAGAAAGAGTCCTTCTCATGTCGAAGACAATGACGAGGAGATTGGGTCTAACAACAGAGAGGATCATCCCAACATAGATCTACACATACCTGAGGCAGGGAATGACAATGTCCCACAAAGAACGGTAAACAACTAAGTTTCAAATGGTTTTGGAAATTATTCGAAATTGGTTGATTATTGATACAGTTTAACTAAGATATTGTGGTCGTAAGAATTGGACAAAATTGTGTAAGTAGTACAACTTAGTGATTTTAAAAAATATA
This sequence comes from Moricandia arvensis, assembly GCA_905132765.1. Lineage (NCBI taxonomy): Eukaryota > Viridiplantae > Streptophyta > Magnoliopsida > Brassicales > Brassicaceae > Moricandia > Moricandia arvensis. Next base: position 196,968 of record CAJHQP010000315.1, on the reverse strand, counting down.
ACTTGCAAAACTATGTGAAGTTTAAATATTGTAACTAGTGCAACTAATAGAGTGAAATATGTGTAACTCGTACAACTAAAGAGACTGAATCTAGTGTAAGTAGTACAACTACGTGTTAATTTTCTAGTGTGACTGGTACAAATAGATAATTATTATTAGTGTAAGTAGTACAACTTAGGTAGTTTAAATAGTATAACTTGTTTACTAGATGATGTTTTTTCGTATTATTAGTGAAACTGGTACAACTAAGTGATTTTCTATTGTATTAAATTTATTAGATGGTGTTGTTATTGTAAAACTTAGTGAGTTTTTAAAGTATAACTTGTACAACTGTGTGGAGTTTAAATAGTGTAACTAGTACAACTTATATAGTGAATCTAGTATAACTAATAATACTGAGTGATTATCGTATAACTAATGGTGTCATTGTGGTATAACTTGTCTAAATGGTACAACTACCAGTTGATTTCTATTGTGACTAGTACAACTAGAGAAGTATTATTAGTGTAAGTAGTACAACTAGACGGTGTTGTTGTCGTATTATTAGTCAAACTGGTATGAGTAAGTGATTTTCTGTTGTATAAATCGGTTATTTAGATTGTCTAATAATTGTTTGTGTTTTGTTTCAGGTTGTGGATGAGGATATGGCCGTAGAACCAATGAGACCTAGTGGTTTTTTCTTCAAGCCGAGTGATTATGGGAAGGTTTGCAAGCTCTCCACAAGGTGCCACCAACACAAATTTATTGAGATGATTAAAGGGTTTGAAGAGTCAGAGAAAAATTGGTTCAAGAACCACCCTCAGTTCAAACATTTATTCCACATGGATTGTTCCCCTACAAGAAAGGTGATGGGAATGTGGATGTTGCTTCTCCGTACAATGACTACGGAAAAGGGTCAACAAGTTTGGTTTGGAGTGAATGGTGTTCCAGTTAGATACTCTATCAGGGAACATGGCGTACTCTCTGGTTTATACTGCCACAACTACCCAGAAAACTATCTGAGCAAAGGGAGTATGAGGTTTGCGAATCGGTATTTTAAGATTAAGGAGAAGAAGACTAAGAATCAGAAGGGGAAGGAAAAGGGTCTGAGAGTGACACAAAAGGATGTGGAAGCGAAGCTTAGCACGATGAAGGCTGATCGTAGTAACGACCGTCTAAAGATGGCGGTTCTTTACTTTTTGACCACAGTTCTGAGAGGAAGGTCAAAAGTAGGACACCCCATTGAGCCTTTCCTTCTCCAAGCAGTAGATGATCTGGATTTTTGCACCGACTTTCCATGGGGCCGTTTCACGTTCGATGATTGCATTAAGGAGATTTTCCATTTGAGGGATCATTTCAGTGATGGGATGCCAGACAATCCGAGTTGGACATTTCCTGGCTTTATTAACCCTTTGGAGGTATATATTAGTTAATTTTTCAGAAGCATATTTGTTATAATATAACTAATATGATTGTTTGAAATGATATGCAGATATTGGCGTTTGAATGTATCCATGTACTTAAGGAAAAATTCAGAGAGCCTGTTCGAAACAGTCTGGTAGATTGCCCAAGAATGTGCAAATGGAGGTACAAGAAGACTGGCACTACAGGATTTGCATTGGACGAGATTTATCGGGCACTTGGAAAAACAAAGGTAACAGATTATAGGTGTTGTTTGTGTTATTTTCTTAGATTTAAGTTCATTGTTAACTTAAAGTGTTATTTGTTGTTGTTGTTCATATTTCAGGTGATTACCAGTCGTTTGATACCAGAAGGATATGAAGTAGACCTCTTGTACAATATCATGGATGAAGGGGATTGGGAAGACGTGGAGCTAGTAAATGATTCGGATACCCAAGACCTAGCTGTCGACAGTTGGAACAAGATCATTATAGAACCCGAGGGGAAAATATTTTGGGAGGATCTCTTCGACATGGATGTGAGAACCCGACTTACCACACATGAAGAACCCGAGCCTCAAGGGTTCACCGAAAGACATGAGGAAGCAAGGGAAGCAAGGGAAGCAAGGGTGTGTGAGGAACCCGAGGCAGGTTTTGAGAGTTTAAAAGAATTGGAAATGAAGTTGACAAAGAGAATGGACGAAGGATTTGCTTTGAGGGATGATACAATTTGTCTTTTGGCAGCAAGAGTAAAGGAGTTGGAAAAGGAAAAGAATGAACGAGAAAGAGGTAATTGGTCATTCCAGTTTGAAACAGGTGGAAGTTCAGGAGAAAGAGGTAATTGGTTTTGAAAATGCTTTTGGCAGATAAGTGTATTTATTTTGGTTTTGAAGTGATATTTGTTTAGGTTTTGTAGTAGATAATGCTGGTGAGGAGGCTCATATAGTGGCTGAGAAGGAGGGTGAGGAAGGTGATAAAGAGGTTGAGGAGGAGGGTGACAAGGAGGGTGAAAAGGAGGGTGAGGAAGGTAAGGATTTGTAGTATAAGTAATTCTTTTAGGCATAATCTAATGTGTTGTTTTGTCTTGTAGATGACGCTGAGGAGGACTCGCCATGTACACTTCAAGTCATGGTAGAAGCGGCTGAGAAACTCGAGAAAGAAGCGGCAGCGGCAGCAGCTGAGAAAGCCGAGAAAGAAGCGGCTGAGAAAGCCGAGAAAGAAGCGGCTGACAAGGCTTCTGCTGAGAAAGCCGAGAAAGAAGCGGCTGAGAAAGCTGAGAAAGAAGCGGCTGACAAGGCTTCTGCTGAGAAGGCTACTGATGAGGCGGTTGGAGATGAAGAAGCTGCTGGAGATGAAGAAAATGCTGGAGATGAAGAGGCGGAAGAGGCGGTTGGAGATGAAGAAGCTGCTGGAGATGGAGAGGCGGTTGGAGATGAGGAGGCAGTTGGAGATGAAGAAGCTGCTGGAGATGGAGAGGCGGTTGGAGATGAGGAGGCAGTTGGAGATGAAGAAGCTGTTGGAGATGGAGAGGCGGTTGGAGATGAGGGCAGTTGGAGATGAGAGGCAGTTGGAGATGAGAAGGCGTTGGAAGGCCTAAGAGGTCTCATAAACCGTCTCGTTCGGTTAGATCTCCTTATCAACGAAACTGATAGCTATTTAGAATAGCTTTAAAACTATGTTCCTTTATATTTTAGACTTAAAACTTATGTTCATTTTGGTGTTAAACTTAAAACTTATGTTTCTATTAGTGTTGGTTTGTAGAAGATTTGTGTTTAGTTAATGATCAGGTATTTTGGTTTAACTAATAATACAAGTACAACTACGCAATAATATTTAAGAATGGTACAACTAGTATACCTTGTCTGACCAATAAAACGTAGTTTCACCAGTAATACCAGTAATACTTGTCTGACCACTAAAACGTGATACACATTTAAAACGTGATACACATTTAAAACGTGATGCACATTTAACTCAATACAAAATGAATTAACATAGTTGTACTAGTGTTATAGTTGTACCAATATGTACATAGTTGTACTAGTTTTTAAGTTGTACCCGCTTGTGCATAGTTGTACTTTGATAGTAAATTCAAAATATATTAGTTGTACCACATAATAAATACATTTAACTGAGTTGTACCACTTATTTATGTTTACATTCCTTTGCCCGGATCCAATGAAAAAAAATGTTGTCAAAATACACATCATGGATGTTTTCGAAAAATTATGTGGACAAGTAAGTTAACAAGTCTTGAAAGTATAAGGTAAATAATGCAAACTTATGTAATGGTGATAGAAATGACCAAAAAAAAGCAACACACTCAAAATATTTAAGAAACCTATTTAAAAACCATAATGAGCCTATTTAAACACATACCAACACATCAACACACTCAAAATAATAAGAAAACCTATAATAATATTTGTAATACCTTGTCTGACCAATAAAACGTAGTGTTACCAGTAATACCAGTAATACTTGTCTGACCACTAAAACGTAGTTTTCCTAGTTATACCAGTAATACTTGTCTGACAACTAAAACGTAGTTTTCCTAGTTATACCAGTAAAACTTAAATGGTCAATAGAACATAGTTTTCCTAGTTATACCAGTAATACCTTACAAAAGCAACACACTCAAATAATTAAGTAAGACTTATTCATCGTTGCCACTTCCATCTTGGCCACTTCCATCGTTTCCACTTACATCGTTTCCACTTTCTTCGTTGCCACTTACTGTTGAATGCTTCTTCTTTCGCTTCCTCTGATATTCTCCTGCAGATGGAAATCTAGTTACTTGTTGTCTTCCTTTCTTTTTCTCCACAAACGGAGGGAAGACAACCTTAGATCGAATTTCGTCAGGAACTTCCCAGGATGAATGATGAGGCACTGGATATATTGTCCTGTAATATGCCAGAGTCCACTGCTCCAACCAGTAATACTTGGAACAATAATCTTCATCTTTTTCTCCTCGCTTAATGATGGCAGCAAGTGCATGAACACAAGGGTACCGGTCAATATCAAAACACCTACAGTAACATGTTTTGTTGATCAAGTCAACAAAATACCCTTCCCCGTCCCGGCCAATCACATTGTAGTGACGTTCAAATGTGTTTAACTCGACCACCTTCAGCGTTTTTGCAATCGGATACATGTTATGCAATATACGATGCACATGTGGGACTAGTATCTGCGTCTCAGGTACACGCAAAGATACTTGTCGGTATTTGTTAAACCATTCTATAATCTTTCCCATGATCTCATCCACCATTGGCAACAAAGCATATTTCCTTGGTTCCTTTAAAACACCATTGAGAGATTCAACAGTGTTCGTTGTGTCTATGTTGTACCTTTCTCCCGGAAATTTACATCTGGCCCATTTCGTCTCATGAACACTGTCATCCAAATAGACGGCGGCTTGAGGATACTTTCTTCTGAAATCATTATAGGATTTTCTAAACTCCACCTCTGTATACAGACCAGCAAGTTTCCTAAACTTTTTCGCTACCACAGATTTCGTAACATTACTGCATGCTCCTTTCACATTATTAGACAAATGATATATGCAATAACCATGAATCGCCAATGGGTAGACCTCGTGTACTGTCTTGATGATGCTTTGGTTTCTATCAGTACAAAATACAAGCTGAGGATCATTCGGTATCAAAGTTTTCAGCGTAGTCAAAAACCATGTCCAACTTGCATTTTTCTCACCATCTACTACCGCAAAAGCCAGGGGATAATGATGATGATCTGGATCCTGAGCACTGGCAATAAGAAGCACACCTTTATACACACCACTCAGGTGAGTTCCATCCATAATTATCACTTTACGCATAGCCTTAAACCCTTCGATGCAAGCTCCGAATGCAAAGAACATGTACTTAAAACGGTTCTGCTCATCCACTTCTAATCGTGTAACCGTACCAAGATTCAGTTGTTCCAACATGTACAAGTAAGATGGAAGTCTAGCAAAACTCTCAACTGGGTCACCACGCACATCATTCACAGCTTTGGTTTTTTCCTCTCCAAGCTGTTGAATACGAAACCGTAGCACCCAATCTGTTACGAACCAATTCTATGAGAGCCTTCGGAGTGGGAGTCTTGAATTGGCCGGGATAATCAGCGTGCACCACAGATGCGACCAAGCTTGGTGTTCCTCTTTTCCCCTTCTTGGTTCCACTTGCACTTGTCCGAGCGCACGTATGAGTCTTTCTATACGTTCTAATTGAGAAAAAATCAGAATTCTTGAGTTTTGTAGCTCGTAAATACCAGCAATAACCAACCGCACGACATTTCAATACGTAAACCCAAGGCTTTGATTTCACTATGTCAACCTCAAAACAATTAGTATGCACAGCTTTGTCCACTAAATCCTTAACTTCTTGCTTAGTCTCAAATTCTTGATGCAAGCTCATTTCAATGCCATCATCCCACTCAAGATTTACAACTGTTTCTACAACAGGTGTAACAGCCTCCATATCATCCATTTCGTCACCCTCTTCATTGATTTTCTCATGCTCATACTCTTCCTCTTCAATATGAAGAACAATTTCCAACTCCTGAACTCCAACCATATCTTCATTAGCTCTGGCATCACTCAGAGTTTCCTCATTCATAGAAAACACCTCGTTACTCTGGTTTTCCGAGATGATTTCTGTAAGGTCCACATGTAAGACACCACGCCGGTTTTTCTTATCAACTTCCATTAAATATCCTAAAACGTCTTCATCGTCCAAGATATAACAAGGCCTCTTATTATCCAATACCAACGGAAAGTAACTTAGGTGAACCTTGGTCACATCTATATCGATCTTCATTTTCTTGCATATTCTATCAACCAAGTCAGAATAAGTAATCTCCTCATAACTTCCCTTCATCACTAAAGTAGAAAGATGTCCTTCTTTCCGATTCCATCGAACTTCATTACCCACATTTGAATAGTTTCCCCCATTATCAAAATAAATCACCACACGTCGGCTATTGTCCATAATTTCTGAAACATAATAAAAAAACATTACCACAGAGTAGTTATACCAGTTATACTAAATAAGTAATAACAGTAATACTAATATTACCAGTTTGACTACTTGACGTGTTACACTAGTTACAGTTATACTATGTTGACTTGGCACATGATTACTATAAGTTATACTAATTGTACCAATACACATATTCAATTTGTTACTTTCAGTTGTACTATTTGTACCAGTTGTAAGTTTCGTATTAAAAATTTCAGTAATACTACATCAGTTGTACCAGTAAAACGGGTTGATAACGAGTTTTGTCAAGTAAGTCGTACCCGTTGTACCTTTGTGAAAAACGATTTATTCTACATTTTTGCATTAATAACTTTATATTAAACCTCAGAATCTTAATCATTACGTTTACATACCTATTACATGACTCAACCGAGATAAACAACAAACAAAAAATGATTAAGACAAAGAAGATTGATAGAGAGAGAGAGAGAGAGAGTATACACTTAACAAGCGATTACAGAGGTTGCAGAGCCAATGAGGACGAACATGTACTGTTTCTCGGCGTCCTAAGCTGTCAAAAACCTTTGAGAATCAAAGAAAAACGCTTTGTGGATGAAGAAATGAAGAAGATATGTTTGGTTGTTGAAGATCATCAATTTTTGTCTTTTTGGTGGTTGAACACGAGTTGAAGAAGGTGAGAGTGATTAAAGAGGCTCTGTGGGACCCATTTCACTCGAGAGGGAGAAGGAGAGAAATCAACGGCCAAGATTATAACGTGAGCAAACGATCCAACGGCTCTGGTTCTATTTTCATTAATGGCAATATCTGTAAATATTATTTCCTTCTCATCTAACGGCTACAATTAAAACAGAATATTTAGATCTAATGGTTGTCATTCCTCCCTTCTTTAGGGATAATTTCGTAATTTATACATCACTTGGCCCATATAGATTAACTTGGGTTGTTGTAGATTATTTTCTCAACATTTGGACCATTTTAGATTAAAGTCCTTTCAAATTTCCTTCTCTCTTAGTAGATGTGTCAAATGGTCCTTCCAGGACCTAAATGGCCTTAACCAATTGGACCATTTTAATTTTTTGGCAGTAATGTGCCGGTCCATATTTGGACAATGGTCCAAACACAGTGTCAATAACCAATAGAGATCATGTCCACCTATGCATGCTCATGGACACCTAATAGTATTTATAATTATTTTTTAATTATTAAAAACTACAGTTTTGTCCTTAAAATTAGGAAATTACATTTTTTCACCAAAACATGTTTTCCTGTCAAAACCAGAAATAAGGTTTTCCGCCAAAACCGAGAAATAAAGTTTTCCCGCCAAAACCAAAAAATTAATTTTTCGCCGCCCAAACAGAGAAATTGTGTTTTCCCGCCGAAACGAGAAATTACATTTTCTCGCCAAAACCGGTAGAAATTAAATTTTCCAACCAAAACCGATTAATCACGTTTTTCCGCCAAAACTGAGAAATCACGTTTTTCTGCCAAAATCGAGAAATTATGTTTCCTGCCAAAATTGAGAAATTAAGTTTTCGCACCAAAAACGGAGAATTAAGTTTTCCTGCCAAGAACGAGAAATCACGTTTTCGTGCCAAAATCAAGAAAACACGTTTTCCACCAAAACCGAGAAATCACGCTTTCTCGCCAAAACCGAGGAAAGATTATGTTTCCCACAAAAACCGAAAAATCACATTTTTCTGCTAAAACTGAGAAATTAAGTTTTTACGCCAAACCGAGAAAAAACAGTTTTCCAGGCCAAAACCTGTGAAATTAAGTTTTCCTGCAAAAATCGCAGCAATCACGTTTTTCCCGTCAAAACTGAAAAATTAAGTTTTTTTGCTAAACTGAAAATTAAGTTTTCCTGCACAAACCAGAGAAATTAATTTTTTTCGCCAAAACCGGAAAATCACATTTTTCGTAAATTTCGTAAAATTTTGATTTTCCATGAAAATGTGTTCTTTTCACTAAATTTATAAACTATATTTTTGTCAAAACCATAAATGTATGTTTTAGAAGACCCATGACACCTAGTGTCCATTTGGTCTTTACCCAATTGGACAATGGACCAATTGGTCTTTTGTCCAATTAGACCATATATTTTATTAATTGGACGCATTCATAGCCCACCCAAAATAAATTGAACTAGATTAGCCAATCAGACGGCCTGGCCAGTTGACACTACTATTTAGTTTCGGTAAAATCTCATGTGGACCTCAAGAGATATCTCAGGCTCTGATGTTGAGGTATATCAAAATTATCTGTAACGTCTCGACCGCTTATGGCTAATAGAGTCACGCCCGTTCATTCGGTCAATTGATTCCAACTCGTCTACCATAATTTTTTCATTCGAAATTCATGTTTTTTTTATCGTATTTTGGTCTCAAACGGTATCGCGAATCACTTTCCGATCACTCGTACTGCGTCACGACTCTATTGATCTGATTGAATTCGGTTCACAATTATATATATATATATATATTAATTTAATATATAAATTTAAAAATAATTATACCAAATCCGTTACATTTAGAATATTAGTATATATCAAATAAAAACATTAGAAATATAACATGTGTATTCAATTAATAGTTCGATAGATTTCACTTGATTCAACAGTTTGGTTACATACCGGTCCACAAGTCCAATTGACCAACCATCAAATCGGTCCGGTTTTATAAAAACTGCTTATCTTTTTTTTGTGCATGGTAATATAGGTTTCCATTTAGAGACGTCTTATTAAATGAGTCTTCTAGACATGGATGCAAGCTATTGTTTGCAAGAAAAGGTTTTGAGAGGCTGCTATGAAACACTGATCAGGGCAGGAGATAAGGTGGACCATCACAATTTGCAGCCTACAATTATCAACTGGGCTTAGAGACAAAATGACTGAGCCCATAATTTACATTAACATATACGGGCCGTGATATCCATTAGGCGTTTACAGTCCAAACAGAAACAGTTTTTACGAACTACAAAACACAAATAGAAACCCGGTCTGCTTTCTAAACCGTTCAAGAAACCGCGATTTGAACCGTCTTAGACTTAGGTGGCTGCGGCGGCACCTTCCCAACGGTAACCGTCAAAACACCATCTTGATACTTCGCCGCGACGGCCGCCACGTCAGCATCTTCAGGTAAACGGAACTTCTTGACGAGATTCTGAGGAAGTCTCCTCTCGAGCCTTATGTAGTTGCATCCTTCCTCGATCTCGTGATCCTCTCTCTTCCTCTTCCCGTTGCTCTTTATCACAAGTATCCTCTCTTCCTCCACAGTCACCTATTCAAAACAAACACTAAACCCATAAGCTCCAGTTTATTTATTACACATGTCTATGGTTGTGTTGTGTTTAGACAAATACCTGGATGTCTGATTTGGAGACTCCGGGGATGTCGATGTAGAAGATGTACTCTTTGGGAGATTCAAGAATATCGATTGGGAGGTTATTGTTGTTGCTTCCTCCTCGAGTCTCGTTACCATCACCGGAGCGGGATGTCGGAAAGATCAGCTTCTCGATCGTCTCCGGCAAGCCGAACAGGTTGTTAATCGCAACAGCACTCATATCTCTTTGTCTTTGGATTGAATCTTCTTGTGATTGTTTGTGTCTGATTCCTTTGAGTGTCTTTAGCTCAAAACTTATAAAGAGAGATAAAACCAATAAGCTGGAAAGTTCCAGATGGATAAATCTAGAATGTGCGAGGGGTTTACACGTGTCAAAGAGGGTAGACAAATGACCTGACACATGCTTCAGCTTCCTCATCAGTCGATTTCCGTGGGCTTTTGAAGTTATAGCCCATTGGATCTGATTTATTTCTTATTTTCTGATCATATTTTTGGGCCAGTATTAACTTTTTTTGTATACAAATTAATAAATTTCCCCCTCACTGTTATTTTAGTTGGTTGTTGAGAAAGACTTGAGACAATCTACCTAACCAAACAATAGATGCGTCACTACTTATGTATGATGCTGCACATATATATAAAACACTAATTTTCTTTTAACTTTTGCCATTTTAAGTAGTTTTGATCAGCCACTTACCCTCTGCCAATGTATTTAACACAATTAAGAAAGAACAAAAACTAAATAGTACAAATTTTAAAATTTGTTCATAACATCTCTAACCCTATTTAATTTATATTTTTGTTCGCCTAGATGCGAAGTTACCAATTTGGTTTAGAGAGTCCATATGAGTATGAGTATGAGTATGTTGATGATAAAAAAGAATTTAGAAACATAAGAAAAAGTTAAATTTTTCAAATAAATATTTTTAAGTTTTTGTTAGAAAAATATACTTCAAAAAAAAAACCAAAATATACTTTTTATTTTGAAATTTTAATATATTTTTATTTTCTTAGAACTTTAAACTCACCTGATAACTCTAAATCATACGTCTAAATTAGTTAATTCAAATAATATAAAGGACAAATCTCATCAAATAGCCCCTTTTGAAGTTTTTGTACACAAAATAGCACTTGAAATAAAAAATGACCAAATAGACTTTTTTTATTTTGAATTTTTTATATATTTTAAATTTTTTAATTTTTAAATCTCAACTCCAAAAACCCCCACCCCATAACTCTAAACCCTAAGTTTAGATTAGTTAACCCAAATGTATAAATATATATTTACATCCTTTAATAAAGTCCTATTTTGGTCATTTTTCTCTTTGGGTGCTATTTTTGGGACAAAACTTTTTAGGTCTATTTTGGTCTTTATCAAATCTCTCAAATAGCCCCTTTTGAAGTTTTTGTCACAAAAATAGCACTTGAAATAAAAAATGACCAAAATAGACCTTTTTATTTTGAAATTTTTTATATTTAAATTTTTTTAATTTTTAAATCTCAACTCCAAAACCCCCACCCCAATACTCTAAACCCTAAGTTTAGATTAGTTAACTCAAATGTATAAATATATATTTACATCCTTTAATAAAGTCTATTTTGGTCATTTTTCTCTTTGGGTGCTATTTTTGGGACAAAAACTTTTTTAGGTCTATTTTGGTCTTTATCAAATCTCTCAAATAGCCCCTTTTGAAGTTTTTGTCACAAAAATAGCACTTGAAATAAAAAATGACCAAAATAGACCTTTTTTATTTTGAATTTTTTTATATTTTTAAATTTTTTTAATTTTTAAATCTCAACTCCAAAACCCCCACCCCTAACTCTAAACCCTAAGTTTAGATTAGTTAACCCAAATGTATAAATATATATTTACATCCTTTAATAAAGTCTATTTTGGTCACTTTTTCTCTTTGGGTGCTATTTTTGGACAAAAACTTTTTTAGGTCTATTTTGGTCTTTATCAAATCTCTCAAATAGCCCCTTGAAGTTTTTGTCACAAAAATAGCACTTGAAATAAAAAATGACCAAAATAGACCTTTTTATTTTGAATTTTTTATATTTTTAATTTTTTTAATTTTTAAATCTCAACTCCAAAAAACCCCACCCCATAACTCTAAACCCTAGTTTAGATTAGTTAACCCAAATGTATTAAATATATATTTACATCCTTTAATAAAGTCTATTTTGGTCATTTTTCTCTTTGTGTGCTATTTTTGGGACAAAAACTTTTTTAGGTCTATTTTGGTCTTTATCTCTAATATAATGTATATTTACACATTTTAATAAAATCTATTTTGATCAATGTTATCCTTAATGTTATTTTGATGACAATTTTTTTAAAAAATTATCTTAGGATATTTCTCTAGAAAAATGAATTTCTCTATAAATAATTATAAAAATATATTCTGTATTCTAATTTTATTTATTTTTACTATATATATGGGGTGAGTTCTAATAAAATTTGATTCTACTTTAAAATTAGATTCATTTTAGCAAAAGATTAGTGTATTACTATATTGAATATAGCAAAAAGGATAGCATAAATTGATGCAAAAAAAAGGAAAGCATAAATTCATAAAATACATTCGGTAGCAATAAGTTAATTAACCATAATACACTGCGAATATTCACGTCTCTATTATTTTGTTGCTGATAAAAGGAAGGGACGAATAATGGGCCTTTTCGTCAATTAACAAAAACAATCTGGTCAATAACGGAGATAACTCATCCGGTGACCGTATCTCTATTCGCCGGTGAGTAAATCTCAGATCTACCAAATTATGGAGGAAGAAGACAACACTCAGTCTCTACAATCTCCGGTAGGTTCCTCTTCACCAGCTCCAACAAAACCCCTGTCTCATCTCAATCTCCGTCGTTGGCTTTAGTGGTTCACACTCCTTTTAACAGAACGGACGAAGCGGTGGTGGTGGAGGAAGAGACGATTGTTGGAGCGAGGAAGCCACCAAGGTTCTAATCGACGCTTGGGGTGATCGGTTTGCTGAGCCTGGGAAAGGAACTTTGAAGCAACAACAATGGAAGGAAGTAGCTGAGATTGTTAACAGTAGTGGTCATTGCAAGTTTCTCAGAACCGATGTTCAGTGTAAGAACAGGATCGATACTGTCAAGAAGAAGTATAAGCAAGAGAAGGCCAAGATGGCTTCCGGTGATGGACTTAGTAAATGGGTTTTCTTTAAAAAGCTCCAAGCTTTGATCGGTGGTGGTTTGGCTGGTGTGAATCAGTACAAGGGTAGCTCTGATTCAATGCGGTGGCATTTTAGGAAACGAAGTGCTTCTGAGTCTGAGTCGGAAGCTGAACCTGAACACTCAGCTGAGAGTCTCCCACCGCCAACAAAGCGGTTGAAGATGGGTGAGGCAGGAGGGAGTGGAGTTGGAGAAGTGTTGAAGGCGATTCTTGGATTCACTGAGGCTTATGAGAAGGTGGAAACTGCTAAGATTAAGCTGATGTGGAATTGGAGAAGGAGAGGATGAAGTTTGCCAAGGAAATGGAGTTGCAGAGGATGCAGTTCTTGAAAACTCAAATGGAGATAAGGCAGAAGAATGAAGAGGAGGAGAGAAGCAAGGAGGAGAAGGAAGGGTCATTGAGGATGATGATCGCAATGTCAAGAATAATGGCGATGTAAGTAGCTGACAAATTGAACACATATGGTTTATTGTGATATTGCTATGATTAAAAACATATTTAGATTCTTGGAATAGGATTTAACATTGTTTTGTTGTGCCTTGTGGGATATGTAAATGTAGAAGCTTTTATAGGTTTAGGTAACTGTGATCATCGTCATGTTGTTGTTATGTCTTCTTGTTTGGAACATGGGCAAAGTAAAGAATCAAACTTTACGTAATATAAACCTGAAAATTCAAACTTTACTTTAGTATAAACCTGAAATCACAAGTTTGTGACTATAAGTTAAGACAGTAGAATATTCCCACATGGTCCATGTCTTAAGTGCAGTCAGAGCTTAGAGAAACCTTAGGAAGAAACTATTGATTAGTCAGCATCTTTCTCCATTAATTAAAACCTCCTTAATTAGACTAAAACCAATACTAGTATTTAACCTCACTAGAAATATTCTATCTGTCAGACATGAATCACAAGCTTGGCATGGACCTTAATTATTTACTTTGCTGCATGTTCTTCTATTCCTTGACTTGCAATCCACGTAGACCCATAAGTTACAAATTAAGCATACATATAGAATCAACGACTTCAATTAAGAGGAGAAACAGATACATAAGACTCTGAACAAGGTCTAGAAACAGCAAGAAAGTGATAAAATTAAGTAGAAAAAAAGAAAGAAAAAAAAAAGCATCTCAGATTCAAAGAGACCAGAGTTATTACTGATAGTACATGAGCTGCTGATGCGTCGCAGCTACATTCTGAAAGCCCCCATCGTACATAGCTGCACTTGCTCCAGCTGCATTTACATGCCTTAACGAATGTTGAGCCTGAGGATGCATCTTGGCTAGAGCCAGTTGCCTCTCATAGGCTAAGAGGTCCATTGGGGACAGACCAGGGACTGGAACCGGTGCGGGTGGGGGAAGTGGGTTTGACGCTGTGCCTGTTGGAGTTGGTTTGTTTCCCCATGAACACTGCAAATTTATTACAGAATTGGGTTTGAGACCTAAGTAAGGTCAGTTCTAAGTAAGCATAAGTGAAGCTAGTACCTTTATCGGTCTGCTAAAGAGGAAAGGCTGAGAGTTTCCCATTTGAATAGCAAGAGCAGCCTCGTCATGAGTGTTATATCTCACAAAACCAAAGCCTTTGTCTCGCTGGACACGGACCTCTTCAATCACTCCAGCACCAAGTGTATGGAACATCCGGTGTAGATCAAGCTGAGTTACCTGCAAAATTGATTTAACTGTCACAACGTGCCAAAAAGACCAACAAGAGCTGTGTCTGTGTTTGTGAAGAGCAATTCTAAAAAAGTTGAGAACTTACTTCTGGAGCGAGGTTTCCTACATATACAGTGGTATATTGAGGATTGTTTTCAGGAGCTTCTTCGTTTGAGATTGAGATCTCTCTACCATCCTCTGAACCGTTTGTAAGTTCAACTACACTTTTTCCATCAGAGCTATGTTTGTCCTCCCCAAAAGTAGCACCTTTTGTCGCCCAGTTGCATCTGATTTGTCTGCTGCTTATCCATTTACCTGTGATGAGGTAAAAGAAAAATCAGATGATACTACTGAAAAAGTCACAAAACTATACTAAGATACAAAGTCCAATCTGCGGAAAAAGAGACATGTAACTTCAACAATTCATCACTGGTAAACTGCAAAACACAGAACACCACAAAAGGGAATATTTAAAGCTCTAAGACTAGAAGCTGATATTACATGATCGTTCTTACCATTCATTTCATTTATGGCAGTTTGAGCATCCTGCAGATTACATTTAACAATTAAAAATCATGAATGGAGCTAAAACAAACAGTCACCCATGACTTAAAGATTACAAAACCTGCTGATTGCGGAAGGAAACAAACCCAAAGCCTCTTGAGCGTCCAGTTTTCTGATCCCACATCACTCTTGCATCCCTACATCCGAATAACAGATCTTAGTTCCAAAAAAAACAAGCTTAATCATTCACTAACAGCAGTTGATACAAGCACAAGAACTTACGAGCAAGTGTTAAAGCCAGAGAATCTCTCAAACAAGGCTGCATCAGTAACCTCTGGACTGAGATCTCCAACAAAAATGTTGAAATGACCTGTAAACAAATTTATTTATCATCAAGCCTCTCTCAAAGAACAAGCAAACAAACTCATAATCTCTGTGTAACAAATCAGTCCTAATCTGAACTTACTTGATGTGTCTTCCCTCTGACCAGTGGCATAGGCCCAATTAACTTTGATAGGCAGTCCAAATCTGTTAAAATCCAGTATTATAAATCTAATAGAACGTATGAGGGAACATGAAGTATCTATCAAAGCCAGATGCTTACAGATTCCTTCCGTTAAGAGACATGATGGCCAAACCAGCAGATCTCTGATCAAAGTAGTGAACAAACCCATACGATGACTGTGAAGAAGAGTGTGAAACATAAACATTTAGAGAACAATAAGGAAACGTTACAAACCAATAAAGAAAGAAGGTGTGGTCTTCTACCTTATCCTTTCTGATGAGTTTACAGCTTTCAACAGGGCCGGTGCTAGTAAAAATCTCTTGAAGAAGAGCCTCAGTGACCTGCGTATGGATGTTGCCAGCATACCTACAAACACTCAGCATTTACAAAGTGATCTCAAAAGAAAACATTATTAAAAAAAAAAAACAGAATACTCACACACTACGGCAAGTGGTGGGATCAAAACCAGGAGGAAGGTTCCCACTTAGCATAGGCTCCATCTGAAGAAGAAAAAAAATGCAGAAAGCTCAAACCAACAGTGTCTAGGTAATTACAAAATCACTGCTTTTCTACGCGAAAAGCTACATTACCAACGTAATTGAAGACCCAGAAGCATTAAATTGAAAAATACACAAAGAAATTAAGAATCACTAACACGAAACCCTAACCCACAATAGAAAGGTCGAGACTTTACTTGGTAGATTAGATAGAGATTCAAAAGTGATAAATACCCATGAATCTGAATTTTCAGAGCAAACCCTAATTTAGAATGAGACAAGAAGCTAAGAATCAAAGAAACCTGAGGAAGAGGAGGAGGAGCCATAAGACTAGGATGATAGAGAGAGTGGTGTTGTTGTTGCATCATAGCTTGCTGCATCATTGCTTCTTGTTGTTGTTGTTTAAGCCTTGGATTCTGCATCTTTTTCCCTCACTGTTATCTGTTTTGTTTCCCGAGAAAAGACCTCTCTTAGGGTTCGAAATCAACTAAGAAGAAAAAAAATTAAAAGAAAAAAACTAAAAAAAAAGAAAAAAAAGGAAAAGAAATAAGAGAGGAAAGAGAAAACAAAACTGCACGCTCTGTGAAAGGGCCGTACGAAACTAGTGACTCCATATAGAGAGGTAGGACGATTTCTCTTGAGAGTGAGCGGGTAAATACTAATGTCACGGGGCTGTTACTTTTAGATTCCCTCACTGTCAAATGATTTGAGCTTAATGTTTCTCTACGGCCCAGCCCAAGGGCCAAATTGACGTACATAAAAGGAAAAAGTAATTGCAGAGAGACAAAAGATATAACTTGGGAAAATACCTTGACTAATTGTTTAATAAAATACACAAATTGTTTTGGACTTTTGTTTAATAAATGAACTAATTTTCGTTGCCACTTAAATAAACAAATTTTTAAAGTTCACAGATTTTATACATCATTTTAGACAGCGTCAACTATGTTTAACAGAGGTAACTCTAACATTATTGTTTAACTAAACACATGTTTAACTTGTATAAAGAAAATTTCTTAAAATACACGAACTAATTTTTATTTGCTAATAAAATACACTAATTATTTTAAATCCCAATTTAATACATAAACTAATTTTTGTTTCCCATTAAATACATAAACTTTTAAAATATGTATATTTTACACATCAATTTAGACGACGTTAAGTATGTTTAACAGAAGATAATATGGTTAAAATGTGAAAAACACGCTCACTCTCAGCCAAAACCTCTCAAATCGATTGAACTCTAACTCAAGTTAGTTTCAATTCGAGTTTGACACCATCATTTGTTCCAACCTCTTTTATTCTCCAAGCTTTGTTCTTTTACTTTTTTTCGCTTTAATTTCCCTCTATATCTTTTCGAAGTGAAGTTATTTTTCATGTCGTGAAAAAAAACAAAGAAAACTAGGTAGTTTTAAACAAGTTTTTGATTTTGGAATTAATTTAATGTTATGTGTTTCTAATTCTTATTATTCACTTTGATTCTAGTGATAATGATTCAATCAATGTTAATTTAAACTATGAAAAAGTAATAGAGAAAAAAGCTAACAATATAATCAAGCGGGAGAAATTTTAAGGAACATTCCATTTTACCATTGCAATTTCTTTTATGCAAATCATTCTTTTTTTTCTTCCATGTAAATTACATTCTTTTATGCAAATTTTTCCTTTTTACCATCACAATTTTTTTTTGTATCACTGACTTACTTTTTATTGCAAATCTACATATCCAAAAATCTATGCAGCTTATATGCTTTCTCTCTTTTTGCCTCCCAGATATGTGCTGAAAAAGAGACACATCGGAAGTAGCGACAAATCGTTGGCGGATCTTTTTTGTCATCGACACATCTTTTCCAATTCTTTCATGTCTTTGGTTCATGTATATAAGAAACAAATTGATAAGAAAACAAGTAACTTGTAAACCTCTGTTTTCATTCCTCCATGAGTGTCTGAAACTCCTCCTCATCATTGGCTCATTCCAAAGTGATCCACCACTGAATAGCGATCACCACCGCGGGTCTCCTATTCAACCCGACTCAATCAGCTCTGTGACCTACTACTCCCGCGAAAATACGTCAACGAACCACACCGCGTGGAAATCTAATTTGTCGAACCACGAAGGGATTCATTCCCAAATCACATTTCTGATATTTGCGCGACTATTTTTTTATATTTAGAATGTTTACAATTCAGCTTTAAAACTTCTAGTTTTGTACAATTACGTTCCAATTTAGGCCTAACTTTCAAATGAGAAATTTATCCCCCATTTATGCAAATTGTATCCAAATATAAAATTAATAATGATTTTTGTTTGTAAGTGATATTCTTCGCATTGATTTTGATTTGTGTACATATAATGGAAGATGATAGCAAGAGAGGTGCACTGGTTGGTGGTGTACACAAAAAGGTGAGTACATGTGTACTATGTTGCATGTTTATCCACGTGTACAACGTATCAAACTTTCTATGTTTGAAGGTGTATATCTATGGTCTAGATAGTTGTCAAAACCCATCACAATGAAACTAGTTCCATTTAAATAAACTTGAGTTTTTTTTAAAACTTGTTTTGTCGCACTTACCCGATCCACTTGAAGATGTTCTCGGCTATGAGTGAATATCGATCTGCTTAGACCATGAGGAACTGAGTTGTTTATCGCAACAGTTTCTTCAAATGTCTGTCCAGAGAAGAAAATGGCTTATATACTTGTATATACGTCTATTTTGAAGAAAATATGATGATTTTGGAGATTTTTTACCTTGAACTTTAGAGCATTTAGAACCGAAGTAAATAGCTCTTATTTAACAACAACATCATCTGATGATATTTCGATTATCGTATGCTCCACAAAGTTTCCTTCACCCTCTATTGCTTTACCACCGGTTAGTATTTTACCACTCTGCAAATGTAAAAAAAAGTTATAATCATTAATTGAAGTCATCAAATTCAACGAAGAACTATGGATGATATGTATAAATATTTGATCAAAATCCACACAAACCCAATAACTTCAAAAACATATCGAAAAATAAAATAATGATATTCTAAAAAAAACAGAAAAAAGTAAAAGAAAGACTTTTACGCTTCAGAAACTCATGGTTCAATAGTTATCAACGTGCTACCGAATCTCTAGCAAAACAAACACCTAAAAACAATTTCGCTTCACTAGGCAGGCTACAAAGATCAAAAGTGACATATTCTTTTCGAGATAAATAAATTTGATCAACACTAAGATTTTTTTTGACCCACATAAGCTTGTTTGTGAACATTTCCATCATTATGCAACTTACATTTCATATGTCATAAGTTTTCAATAACTTCTCCTCTATCAAGAACTCATGGGAAAAATACTCAACAACCCTTTAGAAAAGCTGCTCACAACTCCACCACTCATTATTGTCATCAAGCCTTTTGCATAAAAAAAAATCAGTGATCTTTAACTTTGGACCCTCATCTCCTTCGAACACAAGGACAATCTTTGGATGCAGATTTCAATGAACAGTTCTAGTCTTATGGATTAATTGAAGAACTGATAGAATCATTTTAAGAAAAAAATCTTTCATCATATCTAACTGAAATGATTTTAAGATTTTGATTAGCTCTTCAAAATTACTATGGGTAGCATACTCTTTGGCAAACTCAATCATGGCTTTTCTATTTTTGTCACTAAATTCATGCAATGACATTTCTAACTTTACTTCTAATCCATTAGTTCATATTCTTTTGAACAAGCTCAGTATCTAAAAGCCCTTCCTCACAAGACTTACCACATTCTCAACTAGAGTATCAAATTTCATCAGCTCCGAGGATACTTGCTCTATTTTATCAAAAGAAGCGAGAAGCTTCATTATTTGCCTAGTAGTTACTTTAAAATCCAACTTGTTCAGAGATGTATTTTTTTTCTGCGAGTTTCTTTATTGATAATGCATTATCTCCCAACTCAATAAAAAACTAGTCGAGAGTGGTGAGAAAAAGAAAATAAAAAGAGTGTTCACTGTTTTTGGAATCTCGACAATTGACAACCACTTCTTCATCCTCAAAAGATGACTGAACTTATAATACAACCAATCACCTTTGAAATATCATTTGTGATTGTACTAAAATGTCAATCTTTTCAATAGATAAAACAAGAGATTTAGATGTGATTTACTTTTGATGTGGTTTGATTTCACGAGTAAATCTAATTGATAATAGGATAAGTTAGAGAAAGTGTTTGAGTAGTAATTAGTGAGTCAAAATGTTATTAATAAGTTTAAAAGTGATTTTGAACATCTTTCTGATATAAGACTAATTTATAACTATGAAAATTTATATTAATTCTTTTTTTGGCAAGTAACAAACCAATCTATATTTAATATAGTTTTTTTACTTCTGATTGGTAATGAATAAAAACTACTGCATGGGTGATTACTTTATTATTAAATGTTTTATCTTCTTACACAACATCATTATGTTTGTTCTTTCTTTATGTCGGCAGGGTTCTTTTAACGTTTTTCTAAAAATTAATAGACAAACAAAAATCACACAACCCACGAGCAATGGAGCAAGCGTTAAAAAGTGTACTAGATTTTGATCCGTACATTGAGAGTAATTTTTCATTTTATTAATTATAATTTTGAAAATATATTAATGTACCAATTCAATATTTTTTATATTTTTTTCATATATTATTTTTGATTTAATATAATATAAATTATACTTATAAAATCTCTAAAATAGTATAGAATATGTTTATATGATAAATTTTTTATTTATAATAATATTATATTATTAATTATTAAATTAATGAATGTATTCATCTAAAAATATTAAAAAAACTTAGTTAGATTTTTTACAACAGAATAACTGATTTATTATTAATATCCTAATAATTATTAAAAATATTATAATTTTTTTATATTTAATAGATTAATGTAATAATTAAATACATGTAATTGTTGAAATGGAACTAGTATTATTTTTTATAGTAGATAAAATTGTACTAGAAGATTTGATTATTTTCCGGCGGTTATACGATGTCGTTTAATTACTTTCCAATTTTGCTCCTGATTCGTTTACGATTGTTTTTTTGTAATTCATTTGAGAAATACGGTAACAGATACGGCGTCGTTTAATTCATTTTACATGTTTACCCCTGAGTTTAATAACCTAGAACCTTCTTCATCTTCGCGACCAGGGTCTGGTCAGGATCGGCTTTCCCCTCTTCGTCTTCTTGAACCACCTCGTCGATCTCCTCCGCTTGTGACCTTCTTCTTCACCCATCGAGCTTACTGTATAGCTCTCTTATTCCCTTGTGACCATCTTCTTTCTCCAGTGTTAATCGCCGGCACCGCCGTCGATTTCCCCTTTTTGTTTAAGCCGCCGTCGAATTTCTTCACCGCGACGGCGCTTTAACCGTCTTCAGATCGAGAAGGTGTTGGCTAATTGACTTCGTTTTGATTGGATTATGGAATCACCGGATATTCGTGGCGGCGGCGACGGTTCCGATGCAGCGACGTTCGAGACGGCGGAGAAGATAATACTCCGGTGGGACTCAACAACCTCCGAGGAAGCAAAAGAGAATCTGATATTCCAAAGCGATCGCGAGGAAGTAGATCGGTACTTGCAAGCAGTAGACGAAGTCCAGAGACTCGTCTCTTCCGTCTCCATCTCCGATAACCACCACCGCCACGAAGTCAAAGCTAGGTCAACGATACAAATCGCCATGGCGAGACTCGAAGACGAGCTTAGAAACATCCTCCTCTCGCAAACCTCTACCTTCGAACCTGACTCTCTTCTCCTCGATTCATCAGCTTCCTCTTTCGCCTCCCGCGCCGATCTTGAAGATACCGAAACGGCTCCTGATGACGAAGAAGAAGAAGAAGAAGAAATGAATCTGGTTCTACCAGACGGTTCAGATTCAGGCGCCGGTTCCGGTTCGAGTCGGTTATCGAGTAGGAGAAGCAGTTGCAAATCCACAAGCAGTATACGAGAGATCGATCTCGTCTCCTCCGAAGCTGTTTCCGATCTCAGATCAATCGTTCAGCGTATGATCGGAGCTGGATACTCCCGTGAATGCCTCCAAGTATACGGAAACATACGCAAATCCACCATGGAAACTATCTTCAAGCAGCTAGGGATCGTGAAGCTAGGGATCGGAGATGTTCAACGGCTTGATTGGGAGGTTGTTGAAGTAAAGATCAGAAGGTGGATACGTGCGGCGAAAGTCTGCGTTAGGGTTGTGTTCTCAAGCGAGAAGCGTCTCTGTGAGCAGATATTCGATGGCCATGGAGAGATGGTAGAGACTTGCTTTATGGAGATTGTGAAAGGCTCTGCTTTGCAGCTTTTCACTTTCCCTGAAGCTATAAGCATTAGCAGAAGATCACCGGAAAAGCTGTTCAAGATTCTTGATTTACATGACGCTTTAGCTGATTTGTTGCCGGATATGGAAGAGATTTTCGATTCCGGTTTATCGGAATCGATTCTTGTTCAAGTAACGGAGATTCAATCGAGATTAGCAGAAGCTGCAAGAGGGACTCTTGTGGAGTTTTGAGAATGCGATTTTTCGAGAACCTTCTGTGGTTCCTGTACCTGGAGGAACTATACATCCGTTGACAAGGTATGTGATGAACTATCTGAACTTGATAGCAGATTATAAGCAGACACTTGTTGAGCTCATTATGTCGAAGCCCTGCGCGGGTTTGAAGTGTACGAATGATCCAGTAAAGCCAGATATGGATCTTAGCGAGCTTCAAGGAAGAACACCATTAGCTTTGCATTGTATATGGACTATGGTGATGCTACAATTCAATCTAGAAGGGAAGTCTTTGCATTACAAAGACGAGGCTTTATCGCATATATTCATCATGAACAATGTCCATTACATAGTTCAGAAGGTGAAAAGCTCGCCGGAGTTAAGAGAGATTATAGGAGACCTTTATTTAAGAAGGCTTACAGGGATATTCAGACACGCAGCGACTAAGTATCAGAGAGCCACATGGGTCAGAGTGTTGAATAGCTTGAGAGATGAAGGGTTGCATGTGAGCGGAAGCTTCTCTTCCGGTGTATCGAAAAGTGCTTTGAGAGAGAGGTTTAAAGCTTTTAATACAATGTTTGAAGAGGTTCATAGGGTTCAGTCGACATGGTCGGTTCCTGATGCTCAGCTTAGAGAAGAGCTAAGGATATCTTTGTCGGAGCATTTGATTCCGGCGTATAGATCGTTTCTTGGAAGGTTCAGGGGACATATAGAGAGTGGGAGACATCCAGAGAATTACTTGAAGTACTCTGTTGAGAATCTTGAGACTGCAGTGTTGGATTTCTTTGAAGGATATACCACGGCTCCACATTTGAGACGGTCTCAGTGAAGAGAAGAGACGGTATCATATTCTTTCCTCTTCTGGTGAATGATATTTCCACTCGCTTGTACTTTTGTAATCATATTTATTGAGTGTGTTGTTTGTTTGTTTGTTAACAAAATTTCATTACTCCATTTGTTGATATATGTTTGCTTTTGTTGCATCTCTGTGACACTTTTGTGTGCTTACAGTTCATCAGACAAAATATGCTTGATGTTTATGGGTTCTTTATGCGATTGCCATATCCACGCAGTGATAAGAGAATTAATTGGCGGCTTGGTTCACCTTAACATGTCATATGCTGATCTGGAAAATCAAGGAACAGATCCATATTGTGTTGTCTTATTTTTGATCATTTCAATGTTTTTTTAATTATGAAGAATGTGTGAAAGGGTCTCTAAAAAAATTTCAGAAAATAAATCTATTGCAAATATGTGTATGTGATGCTAAGAACGATAACGAATAAAAAGGCTCTAGAAAGATGAAAGACAATAATTGTTTATCATATTGTAGGTAAGTGGATTCTTATTACAATCCTGCATGTGCGAACGCCAAATGGATTACTGGTAAGATTATTCGTACAGACAGAACACTATGAAGTGGGGACCTTTCAAGTCTTGTCTTCGTCTTCACTCTTCAGTAATCAAATATTAATGTCGTATCACCATAACGAATAATGCTTCGTAACATGCGGTACAAATATTCAAAATGTTGGTTTTATAATATAGTTCTCGTACGTATGCCATGATTATAAAAAGGAAGGATCATTATCATAACTTTGGTTCAAATGTCGCCATACCACGATCGAGCCAAATATAACGTTACATCATTGTTTTTAAACCTTCTTCGATTAAATTTCATATCCTCCGCTTCAAATTATAGGATGTTTTAAAAAGTTTATATTGTTTCAAAATATACGATGTTTTAAGATTTTGAGATACTTTTTAAAATTCTAAAGTCAACTTTAACTTTATTAAAACTGTTCAACCAATAAAATTTTACAATTTTTTTTCATAATTAGTTAAATAATTTTAAAATTATATTTTTAAAAATATTTTCTAGAAATGTAAATTTCTTACGATAAGTTAAAACATCATATATTATAAAAAAGAGTATTATTTTATTTGTTAATTTTTAGCATCGTAATCTTTTACAAGTCCAGACCCCATACAATATCAAGCCAAATACAACATTAACCGGTGCGTAAATCTCTGGAAATTAACCGAAGTTGATTCCTTGTGCTAGAGGTAACTCGTTCCCATAGTTGATCGTGCTGCCAAAATATAAACCGGTTCCGAAAATCAAAAACTTAAACCGGAAAATCTAATAAAAGAAAGAAAGAAACTTTACAAGTGGAACGGCGCATATACTGCTTCCAAGAGTCACTACCAGCTTCACGACCACCACCAGTCGCTTTCTCACCTCCAAAAGCTCCTCCTATCTCAGCTCCATTCGTCGGTATGTTCACATTCACTATCCCACAATCACTTCCATTGGTCTACAGAGTTGTCAATACCCATCACAGTGAAACTAGTTTCAGTCAAATAAAACTTGAGGTTTTTTTTTTTAAACTAGTTTGTCGCACTTACCCGATCCACTTGAAGATGTTCTCGGGGCTACGAGTGAATATCGAGCTGCTTAGACCTTGAGGAACTGAGTTGTTTATCGCAACAGCTTCCTCAAATGTCTGTCCAGAGAAGAAAATGGCTTATATACTTGTATATATTTCTATTGTGAAGAAAATATGATGATTTTGGAGACTTTTTACCTTGAACTTTAGAGCATATAGAACCGGAGCAAATAGCTCTTCTTTAACAACAGCAGCATCTGATGATATCTGGATTATCGTTGGCTCCACAAAGTTTCCTTCACCTTCTATTGCTTTCCCACCAGTTAGTATTTTACCACCCTGCAAATGTAAAAATGGTTATAATCATTAATCGAAGTTATCAAATTCAGCGAAAAACTATAGATGATTTATATATATATATATTTGAAATCCACACAAGCCCAATAACTTCAAATCATATCTAAAAATAAAATAATGATACTATAGAAAAAACATAACAAAATAAAAGAAAGACTTTTAACGCTTAACTCATGGTTCAATAGTTATCAACGTGCTACCGAATCTCTAGCAAAATAAACACCCAAAACAACTTCGCTCCACTAGGCAGGGTAGAGGAGATCAAAAATGTCATCTTCCTTTCGAATTGAATAAAATTTGATGAACATTGAGATTCTTTTTGACCCACAGGAACTTGTTTGTAAACAGTTTCCAACACTATGCAACTTACATTCCATATGTCATAAGTTTTCAATTACTTCTCTATCGGACAAGTACTCAACAACCCTTAGAAAAGGGGCTCACGGCTCCACCACTCATTACTATCATCAAGCCTTTTGCATAAACAAAAAATCAGTGTTCTTTAACTCTAAACCCTCATCTCCTTCGAAAGCACAATTTGTGGATGAAGATCTCCATGAACAATTATAGTCTTGTGAATTAATTGAAGACCTAATAGAATCATTTTTAAAAAAAAACTTTCATCATATCTACGTGAAATTTTTTTAAAATTTTGATTTGCTCTTTTACTACGAGTAGCATATTCTATGGCAAACCCAAACTTGGTTTCTCTATTTGTCTCTAAATTCATGCAACGACATTTCCATATACTAAACCACTCCAATTTTGCTTCTAAGTTTATCCACCAACTCAAATTCTAAAAGCCCTTCCTCACAAGGCATACCACATTGTCAAATGCAGTAGCAAATTTCATCAGCTCCAAAGATACTTGCTCTATTTTGTCAAAAGGAGCGAGAAGCTTCATTATTTGCCCAGTTATCTCCCAACTCAATAAAAAACTTGTCGAGAGTGGTGAGCAAACCAAGGAAATCAAAGGGATCATCTTGAGCTGGTGGATAAACCCAGAAGAAAAACTGGAGTGGTTCAATGTATGGAAATGTCCTTACATGAATTCAGAGATAATATAGAGAAACAATGATTGAGTTTCTCATGGAGTATGCTAGTCGTGGTAATCCTAAAGAGCAAATCAAAGCATTAAAAAGATTTCAGTTAAATATGGTGAAAGATTTCACAAGAATGATTTAACAAGTCTTTAATCAATCTATGAGACTATCGTTGTTCAAAGAGATTTGTACCCAGAAAATGTACTTGTGTTTGAAGGAGATGATGGCACGGAGTTAAAGATCACTGATTTTGGTATATCTAAAAAGCTTGATGATAATAGTTGATCATGGAATCGTAAGCAGCATTTCTTAGAGGTTGTTGAGTACATGTCCATTGAGTATGTGATAGAGATGAAGTTAGTGAGAGCTCATGACAAATGAGTCGTAGGTTGTGTAGTGTTAGAGATGCTCGCAAACAAGCCCTTGTGGGCCAATATGAACTTCAATGCTGATCAGAATTTTATTGTCTTGAAAGGAAGATGACACTTTCTATCCCTTCTACTCTGCCTAGTGGAGCAAAGTCATTTCTGAGTGTGTGCTTTACTAGAGATTTGATAGCACGTGGAACAGTTCTTAACTATTGAGTCATGAGTTTTTGAAGCATATGAGTCTTTCTTTTACTTATTATTATTTTATCTTTAGATATGTATTTTAAGATATCGGATTTGTGTGGATTTTGATAGAATATTGATATATATCATCTACAACTCCTCACTAGATTGATGACTTTGATTAATGATTATAACCTTTTTTGCATTTGCAGGGCGCTAAATTACTAACCAAAGTTGAAAAGGTTAAAAGATTACGCAGCAAAGCCATAGAAATCGAGGTACTTGCCTGGGATTTGATGACTTCGATTCCCTTCTCAAAGTTTTTCTTTGATTCAGGAGTATGTAGTGGTCCTAACAATGTCCCTTTCTCAAGAGGATCACCGATCTTGACTTGTTTGTATGAAGTAAGGAGTTGCTCAAGTACTTTGTCATAGACACTCTCATGCAAAAGCTTCAAAAAAAACGAAAATCTTAAAGCATTAGGCATAAAGAAACAGGAGAAACATCAAAAAGCTGTCATAATGGAATTAGATTCTTTCTTACCAGCCTACGGCAAGTTGTGCAACGTTGACCAGCGGTTCCAACAGCAGCAAACAGAACAGAACGGGCAGCTAACTGTATGTCTGCATCGTCCATGACTATGATTGCATTGTTTCCACTCAGTTCAAGCAACGTTTTGCCAGATCTAGCACTCACTGTTTGTTGCACCGTTAAACCCACCTATGCATAATCCAAATATTTCAAGCAGAAGACAATGACAGCAAGAAGTAAGTTAAGTGTGTTTTGTTATAGTAGAAGAAAGTACCTTGGAGCTTCCAGTAAAGGATACAAGAGGGATGCGTGTGTCCTTGGCTATTGCTTCACCTACTTCAGCACCACCACACATGGCCGTGAAAATGGCACCAGGTAAATGGTTCTTCTCTAACACTTCAGCGACTAGTTTGGTCATTGCGATGGTTATCAACGGTGTAGTTGGAGCACCTTTCCTGTGGAAACACAGGTACAAGTTAGGACAAGAGGAACGGTGATAAATGCAAGTGTGGTTGTCATCATCAAGACCAGTGCTTACCAGACTACACAGTTTCCACAGACCAGTGCAATACAAGCATTCCAACCTGCAATACCACAACATTTGTCTTATGTCGTTATTCTGTTATGTGAGGCGCACTCATCAAGATTTGAAAGTGGAGGCAAAGAAGACTTACCAAGAACTGCACATGGGAAGTTAAACGCTGTGATCACACCAACAATGCCAAGAGGATTCCACATCTGCGTTACAATATCCACACAGAATATTAACAATCATGTTGTACTAAGAGTATTCTATGAAAGGAACTCGCAATTCACCTCCAACATCATATGATTTGGGCCTGCAACACAGAGATGAAGATGAGATTACAGATAAATCTTTTAGTAATATATTGAAAAACAGGAAGACAAGCATCTCCAAATCCAAGTGCCTTTTAGTATAAACAAGAGACTAAATGTGATTGTTACTAGAAAGACAGAACTTACGTTCTGAAGGTATGACTGATCCATTGAGTTGTCTGCTCAAACCAACAGCAAAATCACACATGTCAATCACTTCCTGCAAAAGTTAAACACATAAGCTATATGAAAATCATCCTCTTATAAGCATATGACATTTTTGTAAAAAAATGGGTCACAAAGGCTTCACTAAGTTAAGCAGGTACCTGAACTTCTCCAATGCCTTCAGCAAGGATCTTGCCCATCTCAAGAGAAAGAAGACGGCCAAGATAGTCAAGCTTGGATCTCAATGCATCTCCGATTTGTCTCACAATATCCCCTCTCTTGGGAGCAGGAACCTGATCAAATAAATATAAACTTTGTCAACTACACTGTTTTTAAAGATTCCGAAGCAATTTCACTTAGTCACTTTTACCTGCATCCATATCTTAGCTGCTTCCTCACAAGCTTTGAGACCTGTCTCGTAATCTTCAAGAGAAGCTTCCACAACTTGAGCAATTGGCTGCATCCAAAGTTAACCATTTCAAAGAGTGGATCTTTCCTTAATTTAAAGTAGAACAAATAGTAAAGGAATCAACTTTACAAAGAGTTTGCATCAAAACAAGAACAAGAATCATTAGATCTTATTATTACAGAACCTGATTGTTAGCAGGATTCAAAGTAGAAACAACAGGTCCGTTTCCTTGCCATTTACCACCAACGTAGCTTCCAAGGTTGTGAGAGGTCAAACCAATCTCACTCAGAAACTCATACTCTTTGCTCGCAGAACCCATCTCCTGCAGTTTCACCTCGTTATCGATGGTATCGAAGAATGGAGTTTGTGAGTACTTTTGATCACAGTTTATTTAATAAGAGAGAGAGAGAGACGTGCACGACTTTTGTAAGGAGAGTTGTAAGAGAGTGATTAGATTGAAAACGAAAGGTGAGCTGCTGCTGTGTCAGATCCTTAGCTTTAGTTTTTTGGCTTCACCTCACTCGAATCATATGATGTTTCTCGTCACGTGTCCTATGCTTCTTTTTCCGGGTCGGAATAAACCCGAATAGGATCCGGATTAAGCAGGTAAAAAGACACAACAATACAAGAAAGGTGTTGTCTTCTTGTTGTCATTGCCACATCTCAATTCTCATGGATGTGATTTGATCCAAACCAGACCAAACCAAACCTAATCAATTTTTTTTTTTGGTTTTTTTACAAGTTTGGTTGTGAGTTTATTCAATTGGTTTTTTGGTTGTTTTATAGAACTTTAACCAACTTATACTAATTCTAATCAAAACTCTGATGGAATTGACCGAAATAGCCAAAAAACAAAAATTAAACCATAGCCAAAATTGATTGATTTTGGTAGAAGTTTTATTAATCGAGCTAACCGAATGTCAAACTGACTTTTTCCGGTTTAGCTCGGTACTATTTTATGCCAACTGAAAACCGAATAACCCGAACCGAACTAACCGTTTTACCTGAATCCGAACCTGACTAACCGTTCTACCTGAACCCGAACCGGACTAACCGTTCTACCTGAATCCGAACCTGACTAACCGTTCTACCTGAACCCAAACCGGACTAACCGTTCTACCTGAACCCGAACATGCACTCATCTTCCCTTTTGATTTTCCGTGGCTATGTTTCTTTAAAGGCCTCATATGACCCATTCCGGCCCACTAAAGGTTAACGAGACAACATAGTGCTTACGGTCTGGTCAAACAAACCGGAACAAGATGCGAATGAACAAGTAAAGAATCAGACACAATCCATTGTCATCACCGATCTCTCCTTTCTATTTTCCGTGTAAATTCCAAATAGAGAAAGAAAAAAAAACCTTCCATGATCACACAGATCACGTTGATCGAACCTCGGTGAGCACCTCAATAAACTCTTTAGCTTCAATTCTCCTCAGATCAAAACCAGAATCCTAGGGTTTGGTCCTTTCCACTTCATTCAGGTAGCTCTTATCTCTTTATCAGTGATCTATGGTGGCGTGTAATTAGAACACAAAAAGGTCCAAACTTTCAAGAATGAGAGCTGTGAATTATCTCTATAGCTCCAGCAATCCCAGATTCCGAGGAATCTTCAATGCCCTTTGTGCTATAACCCTCTTCTTCTTCCTCTTTCATCAGAGAAACATACTAAAGAATCAATCTTTCGTTGATGGGTCTCCTCCTCGTAGGCATATGAGTGAACTTGTTGATAAGGGGGATACTACTGCACTATGCTCTGGTTTACATCAACACATAGGTTACACTGACCAATGCGAGTTCTTGAAATCGAACCCTGTTTGTTCTCCAGACAGCTTCTTTGATTACCTCAGCTTCTTTTACTGCACGTGTCAAAATTTCAAGATCTTGGGTTATCTCGCCTTAGGTGTTTGGCTTGTTGCTTTGTTTTATCTCCTTGGTAACACTGCTGCTGATTACTTTTGCTGCTCGCTTGAGAAGCTCTCTAAGCTTTTAAAGTTGCCTCCTACTGTTGCTGGTGTTACTTTGCTTCCGCTTGGTAACGGGGCGCCTGATGTGTTTGCGAGTATAGCTGCTTTTGTTGGTTCGGATAAAGGTGAAGTGGGGCTTAACAGTGTCCTTGGTGGTGCTGTGTTTGTGACTTGTGTTGTTGCTGGTGTTGTTTCTCTCTGTGTTGCGGATAAAGAGGTTAAGATTGATAAGAAGTGTTTCATTAGAGACTTGTGTTTCTTTTTGTTTACGTTGGTGGCTTTGTTGGTGATTTTGATGGTGGGGAGAGTGAGTGTTGGTATCGCCTTTGCGTTTGTTTCGATCTATGTGGTGTATGCTTCTCTCGTGGCGGCGAATGAGATTCTGAGGAAACATTCCAAGAGGTTGAAGCTTGATTCTTTTACACCTTTGCTTCCCATTCAAGGAAGTGTGTTCTCGCAGAGTGTTGAAGAGGATGTAGTGCCTATGTACAGCCCTTTGCTAGAGCTTGACACCGAGGATGGTCCACCTAAGTTGCATGACTCTCTACCACAGTGGATGTGGGCTACAAATGTCGCCATCTATTCCGCGAAAGCCGGTGTTCATGATGAAGAAAGACCTCCCTGGGGATGGACTGAAGATGGTGGAGAAGGTGATATCTCGTTGTGTTCTAAGATTACATACTTGTTGGAGACTCCACTTACTGTTCCTAGACGGTTAACAATCCCATTGATAGAGGAAGATAGCTGGTCAAAGACATATGCTGTAGCTAGTGTCTCCTTGGCTCCTCTCCTTCTTGCTTTTCTTTGGTGCAGCCAAGGTGAAGTGAGTCTCCTTGTAGCCTACCTTATCGCTATTGCCATAGGATCTACTCTTGGCTTTCTTGCGTACAGAAACACAGAACATGACCGTCCACCTCAGAGATACTTAATCCCTTGGGTACTTGGTGGATTCATCATGAGCATTGTATGGTTCTACATGATAGCTAACGAGCTCGTTGCACTGTTGGTAACATTCGGTGGAATCTATGGAATCAACCCGTCGATACTAGGCCTAACCGTACTAGCTTGGGGTAACTCAATGGGTGACTTGGTCTCAAACATAGCGTTGTCAATGAACGGTGGAGATGGGGTGCAAATAGCTTTATCAGGTTGCTATGCAGGTCCTATGTTCAACACACTTGTTGGGTTAGGTATGTCAATGCTTCTTGGTGCTTGGTCCAAGAGTCCAGAGACTTACATGATCCCTGAGGACAATAGCTTGTTATACACGCTAGGGTTTCTCATATTAGGGTTGCTTTGGGCTCTTGTAATGCTACCACGGAATGAGATGCGACCGAACAAGGTGATGGGCGTTGGTCTGATCACACTGTATCTGGTATTCGTCACTTTCAGACTCAGCTCTGCCATGGGGTTCATACCTTGGGCTGCTTAAAGACGCCATTGTAACGAGCTTCGAGAGTTGTAAGGTTATTAAGATTGTAATGAGAGCTTATTGGTTACATCATTTAGTTAGAGAGAGCCACACTGGTTCTTAAGAAAATCTTGTTTGTTGTATTATGTTGATGTTACTGAATAAATCTTGGCCGTTGTGGTTAATCTCGATCGTGGAAGTTATATGGGCCTTAACTTCTTGGGCCTACTTTATGAAATCAATAATGTTGACCCACTTGTTTTGTTATCTGTCACTTTGTACTATTCTACTTCACATGGTGCGATACTGCGATTTGCATAATCTATAAAACATAACTTTTCTTGGAATAGTCTATGACGTGTTGAAGAAAGTACCATAGCATTATTTATGTAAATTATTTTTTCAATGGTAAGTTGTAGTTCCTCCGTTTTATATTAAGTGTTGTTTCATATTAAGTGTTGTTGTAAATATTTTTTAGTTATAAAATAAGTGTCGATGTCGATTTTCTATGTAAAATTTATTAATTTTGTAATTTATTTTTTTATTGGTTGAAATATGGTTAAGTGTATAGGTAATTGTGTTTTTCTTTTATAAAAATGTGCAAAATTAGTTATTTACTTAATTCGTCTGTACAAAGCTAAGATGACATTTAATATGAAATAGAGGGAATATGTTCATTAGTACAGTCCTTGAAACTTTTTCCAAATCATAAAATTCATTATATTTTGGAGAATAATTGTCTCTCAATGCGATTTAACTATGTGACTTTCAAAATCTTTACTAGATTATTTAGGAGTTCCAATTACCAAACTAATTCACCGTTTCAAATTATATTTTTCTCATTAGATAACTAAAAGGAACCGAAACAAGATATATATCTATATATATTAGGTAATTAATCATTTCGTAAATAATAATATAGATATAGTGACTAATCATTTATATATATATATATAATATTACTCTAAAAGATTCATACATTTTTACTAATCAATTTGTTTAGGCTGAACGAATTGCAATATATGAGACAGAAAATAACAAGAGTTGATGACAAAAATAAAAGGACAAGAAGTCAAATATATAATTTTCTTGGTGATTGTCCACATATTGTGTAGATAATATGAAAAAAAAAACTATTGCTTTAGTTTTCATTTAATATATCAAATTATCTTTTACCAAATATATATATATATATATATATTATCTCACACTGAACTGAATAGCTAACAAAATGGATCCATAGAGATAGAGCTATTGTAAGTATGTGCCACATCATGGAGACCAAGGCGTAACTCGTAAGGTTAGTCATGTCGTAAAAACTTTTCTAAACATTACCTCTATCTTGCGCATGAAGTTAACATATTGCGTCATAGACTCACTGGACCCTCTTACAAGTAATATAATATTTAAGAATTTTTATGCCATATATATAACCATCTCGTAACATGTTATATGTAGATACTAGCTGGTAATCCGCGTTTTACGTGAAGTGAAATCGGTTCAAAGGAATAATTATTTTAATAATATAAAAATGATATTAATGCTATGTCAATCAAGATCTAATGTTATATTTTCGTATCTTTATTTATAAATTAGAAAGATTTTCGAGTTATACCATCTTTCTTTTACAAAATACTAAACTCAATTAATTTAGAGAAATACCTTAAGATAAACCTAAAAATAATTTTGTCACAAAAATAACTTTTAAGAAAAAAATGACAAAAATAACATTTATTAAAAGGTGTAAATTTACATTTATACCTATTGGGTTAACTAATCCAGACTTAGGGTTTAGAGTTATGGAGTGGGGTTTTGGGCGTGAAGTTTAAAATTGAAAAAAATAAAAAAATATTAATTTTTTTAAATAAAAAAAAAAGTTAGTTTGCTCATTTTTGTTTTTGAGGGTTATTTTTGTGATAAAAACTTCGAAAGAGGTTATTTGAGAAATTTGCCCATTAATTTATCTATAAGTCAGGAAATTTAAATATAAATTAGCCATATATGTGTAGTCGGATTCTTAAAAAAAGAAAGTGATGATCTCGTGAGTATATTTCATAATAAATTATTGATAACAATGCTTCACAATATATTTTTAGATTGACAATCATTTAAAATTTAACTTAATGAGACTATGAAATCTTTAATTTTTTATGTATTCATTTACATCACTAATTTAATTTTTATAATAAAAAATTAAATATATTTTAAACTAAAAAATATTTTAAAATTTATTTTTAAAATATAAAATTTATTTTGGATTTATACATAATTGTATGCTATTATTAAATAAATTAGTTTTCTATATATTTATTTTATAAATTAATATGCATTAGAAATATATTCCATTAAATATATATATATATATTACTTTAAAATAAATATATTTTATATTTTATATTAATTTTTATAAGAAATATAAATGAGTTCTCATTGTTCACGTATATTTTGTATTTTAATATTTAAATGATAATTAAAAAGTTCAATTTTATAAATGAGTTATTGATAACACGGTGCAATATTACATAATTAAAAATATAGGTCTAGTAACATTGAATTGTAAATACTCTAGTAAATTATGTCTATTTTTATAAAAGAGTTGAGAATGATTGTAAAACTACCACGTAAGTAATGATAATTTTGTTAATAACACATGAATGCAAGTTTGTTTATTAAAAATGTTTCTCAAATAATATATAAGGGATATGCTCTAAGGACAAGACATACAAGAACATGTGTATATCTTAGTGATCTGTTCTCGCAAAATGACAACTCTGACACTCATATGGGTTGTGTTTTAATTATTTTCTGGTTTACGCATAATGCATTTTGTTGTTTTCACTGATCAGTGTAATATTTCATTTATATATGTATGCACAATAATTATTTCTACTTGTAACATATCTATAAACATTAGTAGGATAAATAATTATTGCGACAAGTTTTAAAATTCTGTAGTTCCTCCCAAAGTTTGGTAAGTCTTCCCTAATATTTAAAGACAAATTGGTCATCTTGTTTGTTATTTGTAAGTCTTCCTAGAGCTTGTGGGCATCTAGAACATGTGTAACGGTTGATCTAACCTTGGCCTTAATGGAGGGAGGTACGAATCCATCCAACTATCATGGAGTTCACAGCAAGCCAGCGAGATAGATCAGGTTCTGCATCCGGTTTAGGAATAATTCCATCGATAAATTCAGTTTTCTGCTTGGCTTGAAGTGAGTTCTGAAGATCCACATAGACAACTCAAAATAATTGTCATTGGTGAGAAGAACCGATGTGATAAGAACTCCAAGAGTATCATCAAATGGACTATAATGATATAGGAATCTATTAGATGAGTCTTAATCCCTAAAAAAATATAGGATTCTATCGTTATCGTATTACAACCGAGTTAACTTGATTTTGATAAGCAATTGATAATGACATATAATACTACCATCTTTTTTTTACATGACGACATATAATACTACCATATAGAGAAAGTATCTGCCCCTGTATTACACTATGCAAGTTATGTGGACCGAAACAGAAGATGCGTATTATTTTATTCAGCTACTCTATAGTCAATCATTGAAACTTTTCTTTTATCATAAGAATATTGTATAAAATATATGAATAAACCAGGTATATCTGTGAAGTGTTTAAAATAAGGAATATTGTTTGATTGATTCATAAAGAGACGACATAAAAACATCTTCATGCTCTCCACAGTCTACATGAGCTTTCTAAGCATCATTAGTGATAGATCTCTTTAAAGGGGTCTCTACATATTATTATATTACCCAAAATCAGGTCAATTATGTAACTAAAATTTATTGAGCTAAAACCAATTCATCCACGATTCTGGTTTTTTTTCTACTTTATTTCTCATATTTTATACTTTTTATTAGTTTTTTGGAAGAATTATAGTGAGAGATCTATCACTGCTACTGCCCTAAACTAAACCCTCCTTCCTTTACTGTATTATTGGGAACAGAGAAACCATACATGTCCTGGCCATTTCAAATGTAGATGATCATATACCTCTACTCTAACACACTTTAACAAAACAAAACAATAAAACTGTTTAACTGTTTTCCTTTTGTTTTGTTTTTTATTTTTTTCATCATTGTTGAGGGTCTGACCCGAAACTCAGAAAATTCTTTAAGAGGTTGATACCGACGAATAATCTAATCCAATTTTTTAAATAAGGTTTAAAGCATGGTCCATGTCATATGACCAAACAAATAACAACTTAGTTCCTGACAAAAAAAAATCAAATCTCTGATTATCGAATTTACGCTTTGCCCTAAGATCTTTTTTTTTGTCACAAGATTACCATCACTTAGGTTTTTTCCTATTTTTACAAAT
Organism: Moricandia arvensis; assembly: GCA_905132765.1. NCBI lineage: Eukaryota > Viridiplantae > Streptophyta > Magnoliopsida > Brassicales > Brassicaceae > Moricandia > Moricandia arvensis. Next base: position 160,369 of record CAJHQP010000315.1, on the reverse strand, counting down.
GCCATTTTACATCATGTATATCATGCAATATAATTATTTTTCCTTTTTTTTGAAAAAAAATAACTGTTTTCCTTTTGTCTTTTGTCATCATGTATATCATCATGCATACATAGCTGTTTGAATACGGTGTTGATAGTCAAGTTCGCCCATGTCAAACAGATGATTTTCCAAATGGAGTCCCTTCCGAGCACGTATAATCCACATGATGGTTGATACTTATAAAGTTGGTCCCAACAATAGCTTTACGTATGTACTAACATTTCAATTAATGTCTATTTTATATGTTTCAGTTAAGGTTTACAGCTAATACTAATAACAAAAAATAAAAATAAAGTTGATTATATGCCTACGTAAACATAAAGTTGATTATATTGTTGGAGTAACGATAAACAAATGTATGAATATATTTTTTGAGAACAATAGATAAAGAAGAATCAATCTTACAAGAAAAAAAATTCACATGTCCGAGCAATCCAATATTAAGAATAAAAGAAAAACACAGGTTAATGCAAAGTATGGCCCAGAGCATCTTCTGAGCTTTGATGTCTTATATGTATATATAATATAATTAATTTAGAATCTGAAACAAACAGTTTGATGTGTGGTCCAGTTGATATTCATGTCAAAGTATCATGATATATAGACCATACCCCATATGGCCATATATCAAAACTGCATGTACAAACAAAAAGCACTGTAATTGGTTTGTATCATTCAGAGACCATGTAAATACTATTTTACTTAAAATGTCACATGTCACATGAAAGTTTCATCACTGACCCAAAAACTAAAACATATATACACACAACATATCCATATGTGTATATCTCTCCAAACATTACTATTATCTCGCTCTCTTTTTCTTTCTTCTCTCACGATTAATTGTTAACCATATGGATCCACGTGTCCCCTCAACCTCCGTGTTCCGGTGGTCTAGGAGTCGCCGGAAGATTCACATCCGCCGTCGTAAGTCACATGTGGTGCGTCTTGGTGGGAAGAACAATGTGGTGTCATCACGTGGTGGATTCTTCTCGTTGAAGAAGATGGTGAGGAGGATGAAGCTGAGATGGTTGAGACTTCATTACGTGAGACTTGTGAAGAAGATGAAAGGGTTTTATTGTAATTTGGTGAAAGAGTTTGTAGACGCAGGAGTTGAGCTAGAAGCGATTCAGACGCAAATGGCGGTTGAAGCGGCTGCGTTTGCGGTTCCAGGTTTAGGTCTCACTTTCTCCTCTCTGTCAGCCCATGACCGAGCACGGTATTTTCTTGCGTAGTCATATAAAATCGTATTCCTTAAATAATTAATCTTCGTGACATCTATTACGTTTGTTGTTGTATCTTATAAATATTTTATTTTGTTGTTGTGATTTCGTTATTTTTTGGAATCATGAGAAGTGGTAATAGATAAATATAATATACATAAGTTGTTGATTTATATAAACAAAAATATATAAATATTATTATACATAAGTTCTCCAATTAATTTATCTTTCTACTACAACGTGATTGCTGTTCAGTGTGGTAAATCCGGTTTGTCACAAATTTGATACAAAGGTAGTATAAAGATTACATACTGACTTCCGATCCGTAAACAAAATCTTTAAATTAATGGAACTATGAAATGTTAAAACACATGTATAATATACACACAAATGTAGGTGTAGTCACGGGTCGGATTTGCATACAGTCTAGCTAGTACAATATTGGTCTTGGCTCCTAAACTCTTTGGAAGTTACATACTTTTACATAAGCTTTAAAATTATTTAAAAAATCAATTAAAGTTTAAATAAATATTTATGACTTTTAAAATTTCAGATCCGGCCGGGTCTAGGCAATTACTAGAAAATAGATCATGGCTTGAATTGTCTTGTTAAGTTGTAAGTATTGAGTTAAGGTGCATGCCTTGCTGGAAACGCAATTGTTGGATAATTTCAAGTTTGTGAAACTTAATATATTAATAAGTGTTTAATATGTTAAGATAAACACACACAAAAATTTACAAATAGAAAAAAAAATCTATTTATGTTAGTTTGTGAGTTTTCTTATTCTAAATGTTAAAGGGAATTGTAATTCACTATAATTATAAATCTATGGAGATGTGTTCTATAAGATTTACGGGAAAGATTAGAAGTTCTAAGAGAAGCACTGAAAATTTTAGTTTTGAGTAATTTCTAAAGTTAATAAGAAAAATTGTTTTTTATTATTTTTTGTTCTAAAGATTCTTTAGCAATTAGGCAAAGCAAAAAAAATGAAATAAAACTCATTAACTATTTGACTCTTATCTTTATTGATACTGTACACTATTCTTACTGTGCATACCCTAGTGATGAGCGATGGAATCATTCAGCTCAAAGTTGAAAAAGGGAGCAAAGATGTATTTCAAAATCTCAACTATATAATATTCCTTATTATTTTTAAGAAATTATTTTTATTTTTATTACGAATCATTACTTTCGTTTTATTATAACATATGTAATATTTTGAAAAGTTCAGTAACGAAACAAACACATGGAAAGTTTTGAATATAATTTTGTAAAATTTTAAAATAAGTTAATCCATTAATTATTATTTGAAAACTGTTTTAATTAATTTAATTATGTGTTATAAATAAATTTACTTTAAAAATTATGATATGATGAAAATATGACTTTATCTTATTATGAAAGCATAATTTTAATAATAAAGTTTTATTTTAAAATTTTCATGAAATAAAATAAGAACTAAATTTAGTTAACGTAAATCAGTATCACAAACGTAAATCAAACACAAACTTATTAGTTAAATTCTAAGAATAATATAGTTGCAAACTTAAAACGTTAGCAACTTCAAAAGTATCTATGTACTTTCAAAATTAATTTTACGTGTATTAAAATTACAAAAACTTCAACGGTTTTGATTAAAACAATGTTCAATATATTTAAATATATCAAATCTACTGACCTTATAAACAGGTGTTATTGAAATTATTTGGATTTAAAAACAATACAATACATTAGTTATGTTATTGACAAATGATTTACTGAGATAAATAAAATAATTTAAAATTTTCTATTTAATATATTTAAATCAAAAAAATTAATAAACAAATCTAGTGAAAATTATAATTTAAATATGTAAATATTTAATATGAATATAATTTAAACAAAAAAATTCTTTCAGCTTATTTTTACCAAAACTTAATTAGACCAAAAGTAAAATTAATAAATATTTAATCAAAAATGGAAAATAAAATTAAATATATATGATTTGACTTTAATACTGGGTAGATGTTCATATCTGAAAGTATTTATTTTAGACATATTTCTGCTCATGACATAAAAATAGTACCTGTTTATCTTGAAAACATGTGTTTGTCAACTAATATTTCATAAACATACATATATATATATATATATATATCCTCATTTTTTTGTTGCATATAAAAGTTAGGTTAAATGATAACGAAAGCCGCCGAACTCGTGTAACCTCTGAAAGGTGACTCTAGCTAGGGCTTGAAACAACCACCATGAAAAATCCAAAGCAGCAGTTCTCAGAGGATCTACTGATAAGAAAATCTCCAAACTCGGTAAGACCATACTCAGATCCAATCCCAGTTGATCTCCTCATCGATATATTCTCTAGAGTCCCGGCAGAATCTATAGCTAGGTTTCATTGCGTATCTAAGTTATGGGGATCTATACTTCGGAACCGTCATGACTTCACCGAGTTGTTCATGGCTAGGTCTATCACTCGTCCACGTCTCTTGTTCACCTTCAAAGTAGAGGACAAGTTATTCATCTTCTCTTCGCCTCAGCCTCAAAACCTAGAGGGTGACAACTATTCTCTTGTAGCTACACGTTACAAAGATTTTCCCAAAAACTTTCCAGCAGAAACCCGTGACAACTTGTCCTGTGGAATGGTATGTCTTCATGGACCTGGAAAAATAAGAGGAAAAAACGTTCCAATAGTTTGTAACCCCGTCACGGGAGAGTTCATAGACTTGGCCAAAGTGCAAGCTGAGGGTACTAAAAGGAGCTACATTGGCTACGATCCGATCCAAAAACAGTTTAAAGCGTTGTTTCTAACCAATTATGGAAGATGCAACCATGTTGTGACATTTGGGACTAGAAAAGAAAGATCCACTATTGAATGTGAACCCCATACTGGGCAATATGGTGAAGTATGCATCGATGGTGTTTTGTATTACGGAGCTTACTATAGAGAATCAATATATGACCAAAGAAAATATATGATAGTTTGCTATGATTTTAGGTTTGAAAAGTTCAGTTTTATTGAGAGAGATTTTAGAATGTATGATGTCACTTTATTCAACTACAAAGGTAAATTAGGTGCATATAAGTTTGAATACGGGTATAGAAAAGAACTTTGGTTGTGGGTTCTAGAAGATGCTGAAAAACATGAATGGTCCAAAAGTATATATGTGTTGTCTCATTTATACAATGAGAAGATCGGACACAACTGTTACATTGTTGGAATCACTAGTGCTGGTGAGATTGTGTTTACGCCGGTTGGTCACCTAAACCCTAGTTTCTACCTTTTCTTTTACAATATGGAGAGGGAGACTTGTACAAGAGTCGATGTTAAGGGGTTTGAAGAGTTTAAGCATCATGATTTGCATTTTACTACCTATCTGGACTATGTAGAGAATATTATGCCTTTGTAAGTGGGTTCAAAGCTTCATAACTTGAGTTTTCTTCTTTTTTTTGGGGTTTCGACTCTTATGATATTATAATTTATTGTTCATCTTTATATTGTATTGATTTCAACTTTACAGCAGCCTAGCTAGTTATTGCTCTAAGTTCTAATCACATGATCATGGCTTTCAGATTTGCTTTGTCTTTTACAAATTTTAGTTCTTTTTTTTTCTTTCTTAAAGCTTTGTCTTGTTTAGTCTTTTAGTTGATTAATTAGTGTTTAACTGTTTATATCAGAGTGCTACTCGTGTTGTTATCTGCTTGTTGGTGAGTTTGCCTAGGCATTGTATTGCTTTCTGTTTTTGTAAACGTGATCGTTAGACGTTGGCGTCCATATATATCTTGTTAAAGTAATTAATATTAACCATATCGTGGTGGACTTAATGGTTCAGTGGTTTCTAGAAGTTGTCATGTTTGTCCAGACCATGGATCGATGTCCCACAGTTCAAAATTACTTACTTTTTATGTGAGTAGGTGACGTGAGTTTCTAACTCCCACGTAAAGCAACCAAGTTTACTTGTCACTGATGGATAGGCCTATATGGGATTAATCGGTTGGATCTTGGTCCGCTGGACACCGTCAATCAAAAAAATGTATTTAATATTAGGGTACAAGAACATATTTTTTACTGAATAAAAAACAAACTGTTGGATATGGTCATAAACATAGATGAAGATAATATACCGTAGCTAGTAACCTTTTTATTGTATTATCAACTACAAGGGTTAACTACCCCACTCAATACCAGGTTAGACATTGTTGGAATGACTGATAGAGGTGAATTTGTGTTGTCATTGTGCTTTATAAAAGAGGCATTCTACGTGTTATTTTACTACAATATTGAGCAATACATTATCAGAAGATCCATCCCTTACTAAACCGTTTTCCGTCTAGGTATCCACTGTAACCCTTTCCTCGGTTGAAACTTTGCCCTTAACTTTGAAACTATACCCTCCTAAGTTGCTGATCAATGGAATGAGTTTGAGTTTCTCGACCCATTGACTTAGAATTAGTCAGTTTTACCTTTTGACCGGAGAAGGGATATAACCCAGAAGTAGAGTGTGATTTTGTATGATGGAAGTCATCCTAAATTCTATTTGTATAAAGATCAAATTGTATTATGAACCCAAAAAAATTGTAGAAGCTGTGAAGCATATAAGTCTTGAAGGCTCCTCCAACCTTGAGACTATACTTTAGATCCTTAACTCTTATGACAATGCAATGTGGAGAAAATATTATTTCTACTGGCATACTTTCAAACTGCTTTGGCCAGTTTCAACTAATAGTAAAGTCCTAATCTAATTTCGGTAGATAATTTACTATGAAATAAATCAAGTTTTCATTTTCCAGATTAACATTCTCTACATCTTGATACATAAATATTGTTCAGTGTTCTCTCTCTCTGATATCTACTTATTTGCCTCGCCTAGAGAGAGGGAAAGACACCCTCTGAGGAGTTTGGCTTGGAAGCTCTGATGTTTGTTGTTCCTGAGATGATGATTGTGCAGTAGGATCTGTCATCTCTTCATCATCGTCTTCTGTTTCTTCAGGTTCTGTTGAAGCTGACTTCTTCGGAATGACGAGCTGGTAGTTTGGGCTAAGCAATGTGTCCTGTTCAGGCGGGAGCGGAATGCCTGGTCCTGCTATCGATTTAGGCAAAGGAACTTTGTTCCTGCTCGCAGCAAGCTCTAGCAGTACCTAAAAACCAAACATCAGAAACCCCAAACCGTTCTAAAAACCCGAAAAATATCACTGAGATATATAAACAAAACGACTTGGATTTACATATTGATAAGCATACAAAATGATCATGTTCCTGGTAATGCAACTTCTATTGAAACACGTAGGCTTGATATTTTGACCACTGGACCTGACGGACCAACCAAAATTTTTGGTTTCCGGTTCAAATTCGGTTCAGTTTGGCATACTAAAAAGATTTGGATATCGGTTCGGCAGTAAAGGGAATCGGTTATTTCGGTTTTACAACTTTTAAACCAAACTAACCCAGCTGTCTGATCAATCTCAGAGATCTTATCGGCGGGCAAACCAAAAAATATCTAATTAACCAAATCATATCAATCTTAACCAAAATTCTGAATGAAACTAACCAAACTGATTGAAATAACCGAAACTACCAGAATTCTTAGCTACATTGAGCCAAAATCTTAACTAAAAATGTCGACTTTCAACAGAATTTTCAGAAACCGAACTAGCTGATGGCTGAACCGATTGCCGAACCGAATTGAATTTTCTTCCCGTTTAATTCGGCAACATTATGTTTGAACCAAAACTATTACAAATGTCCCACATCGAAAGTTGAAAGGGATCCTTAGTACATAAGATAGATAGTTCAGTCTACTTATTGTCAATTGATTTTAGGTTGAAAGCACACCTAATTTAAAAGCGAACTCTCCAAACCGAACTAAACTAACAGTTCAAACTGAACCTGCAGGCCTAGTAACAAGGTCATTGTTCACAAATCAAAACCAAGATGGACAATAACCATCCTACATAACAAAAATGCCAAATCATTCACATTTTCATTACCAAACACTAGCCAGTTCTATCTTTCAGACAAGAATCTCAATATCCTGAAACAGGAAACCCTCAACAATGTATGGTTAGTATATAGTTTACCTCTCTAGGAGGAGGCTGTGCGAAGCTGAAACTGACTTTAGATTGAATAGCTAGCTTCACATCATCACAATCAATACTGGATTTGGTAGCATGCTCTGAGTAAACCTGAGCATCTGTCAACACTTCGACCACGTAACGGTACCATATCTCGAGAAACTGGTGCACCACGCGAGGCTCGTAGTCCTCCACGCCCATTGACTTAAGCAGAGACTTCACAATCTTGGCGTCTCTTGGCAGATCCTCTTCACCTTCTCCAGCCATTGTTTCTTCACCTATATGCCCTGGATCGAAAAAAAGATTGGAATCACATGTGAGAATAAGTCATAGAGAGGGTAGTAGATACCTAACACGAGCCACGGTGGAGAGAGGGACGACTGATGCGCGACGGAGAACGACGGCGAGTTAATTGCTCTCTCTCTCTCTCTCTCTCTCTCTCTCTAGAAGTAGATCTATTTTTTTGGTATAGTTTGTAAATACCTCTAACTTTGAGGGTGAAACTGTAATTTAAGAGAACGCGACGCTATTTACTTAGAATGTTACCGGTGGGCCGAATGGACCAATGACTGTAGCAGGCTTAGGTATTCACACTTGAATCTTTTTTTTTTTGGGGTCACCCACACTTGAGTCTATTCACGTTATTAGGTCCGATTCAAATCGATTTGTACACCTTACGTAGGTTTTTAGATAAATGTTTTTTAAAAGTTTTTTTCACAAAAAAAAAAAAACTGAAATAACTTTTTTTTTTTATTTTAAAAATTTAATTATTATTATTTTTAAAATTTAAATTTTCACCTCCATAACTCTAAATGTTAAGTCCATATTAATTAACTCAAAAAATATAAATATATACTACACATTTTAATAAATTTTATTTTAACCATTTTTTCTTTAAATATTATTTTTGTGACAAAAACTTATAAAAGACTATCTTATAGTATTTCTCTATTTTTATCATTTCTAATATATTTTGTTTATTTTGCTCTATAATAGAGACGAGGTCGAATATATAACTTATATTATTTTCAAAAATATATTATAAACATAAAAAATTATTTCCCCTTTTATATAGAAAAAAAGAATATTACATGTCTATACTATTATTTGCGAAGTAAATTTTTGCAACGGAGCACCCATGTTAAAAATTAGATTGATTAATATCGTTTATACCCTTAATGAATAAAATATATAAATCTATACTATTATTTGCGAAGTGATTTTTCGCAACGGAGCACCCACGTTAAAAGTTAGATTGGTTAATATCGTTTATGCGTTAATGAATAAAATATATAAATTATTCAAAAGTAAAAATATATTTAAATTATTTTTATTAGATAAATGATTAAAAACAATAATAATAAGAATTAAAGAAAATCTAAAAAATATTTAAAATAAAAAGATAATTCTGATATATATATACATATATATTGTGTTGTTATCCAAAAAAATATTTTAATAAAATTTTAAAATTAAAAAAGAAACAGAAAACACATAACTAAATATTAATCAAGTATTTTTTTTATAATTGAGTGAATTTTAAGATTGGTTTATTAATAATGAATATAGTATATATAAGATTTTTCACATAAACATTCAAATGAAAATAAAATGTTAATATTTATAGTTTTTAAATTAATAATGTATATATTAATATTTTTTTATATAATTTTTATGTCCGCATGTGCGGACAATCCACCTAGTAAACTATTATCTAATAATGGCAGTTTTTCTCTCCTTTATAGGCCCATCAAAAGGTCCAACTAGAATGAGCACCATACCCATATGTGCATCTTAATTCTTAAATGCCGAGAATAGCCTCCTCACTTTCCTCCCGACTCGTCTTTGTCCGTATTGGGTTACGTAAAATTACCGTAATGTCCTCGCCGGATCGTGCCGTCCTTTCCCTCCTGACCGACATCTTTTTATCCTTCGACGGAGCCATCCTCGGCGTAACCCTAGCTTTCGGCGCCGTTCGCGCTGCTTTCAAGTACGCCTCCGCCTCCGCCGCCTTGAATAAGATCAAAGACGCCTCCGAAGTCTCCGTTTCCGACCTCGGATCACTGATTCCGCCGTCTGATGACGAGAATAGCCATGGTAATCATCAGCGTGTCCTCGTGGTGGTTCGTGGAACCGTCGAAGCTAAAGTCATCAGTGATGGGAGTCACAAGAGCAACAACAAGAACGTGCTGACCTCTCAGGAGACTGGAGAGAAAGCTCTTATCATCCATAGAACTCAAACTGTACGTTTACTTATATAGAAAGGCTTAAGCTTTTGGTGCTACTTAGAACAGAGTCTAGAGGAGGCATTTATGTTAGCTTAAGCTTTGGTGCTGCTTTGAACAGAGTCTCTAGAGGAAGCATACTAATGACTTATGTTACTATATAAAGGCTTAAGCTTTGGTGTTGCTTAGAACAGAGTCTCTAGAGGAAGCATTTTAATGTCAGTTTTTTTACTATATAAAGGCTTAAGCTTTAGTGCTGCTTAGGACAGAGTCTCTAGAGGAAGCATTCTAATGTCAGTTTTGTTACTATATAAAGGCTTAACCTTTGGTGCTCCTTAGAACAGTGTGTAGAGGAAGCATCTAATGTCTTATGTAACTCTATAAAGGCTTAACCTTTGGGGCTGCTTAGAACAGAGATTGTATAACGAATTGTTGAGGAAGCATTCTAATGTCAATTTGATCCTTTTACAGTACATGTATAGTGGATGGAAGAGCTCTAACTCTAACTCTACCTATACATATAACTTTGCGTTATGTTACTATATAAAGGCTGATGCTTAGAAGATAGACTGTATAATGAATTGTATATCTCATAGTGGAAGCATTGTAATGTGTATCTGTTTTTTCATTTTGATCTCTTTACAGTATATGTATAGTGGATGGAAGACTCTGTTTCATTTGTCAAATGGTCACCGGTTTCTCTTGGAAAGATCTTTGCCCAAACAAGGAGCTGACTTTATGAGAATGGTAAAGTCTCTGGTGAGCCCTAACATTTGCAAGATAAAAGCAGAGGTGTCTGAACATCATTGCCGTTTTGATGTTGTTCAGACACCTCTGCTTTGTCTTCTGAGTGTTGAGCTCTACTATCTGGTTCGGCTCTTATGAGCTTTTGGTTCTATCTATGATCATCAAACTTAGTTTTGACATCTCGCGCCTGTGTGCAGGTCCCTTTTGTTATTGTGGATAAGAACCAAGGGTCGCAGTCTTGTTTCCTCGTTGTTAACATGGATGGTGCAAGGCAGCCTCTTCCGCTTACCACTGTGTATAATCGTTTGCAGCCTATTAATTCATCTCCCTATGCGTTTCTTCAAGCCTTATTCTTCCCTGAGTATCCCGTGAGTATCTATATTCGAAGAAGTTTCTGTTTCTTGAAGGTTTCCTCCCTGACTTTGTGATCTTCTTTCTCTTCCAAGGTTGGTATGCTTGATGTAGAGAAGATATTACCACCTGGGAGAGACTTAACAGCTGTTGGTATCTGTAGTTTTAACAATGGAGTTCCTGAAATCAAGTCTTGTCAAGATCTTCCCTATTTCTTGTGAGATTATTACTACTTCTTTCTCAATCTGTTGAGCATTTGAGAATATTTACTCCACTGTTGCAACAAGCTCTCTTTCTGTTCATCTATTAATCTTTTTGAATGTATCTTTGCAGATCAGATATGACTAAGGAGAAAATGATACTGGACCTTACGGAGACCACCAGTGTAATATTCTGGGGTGGTGTTATCATGGGATGTTTGTCTATTGGCATCCTTGGCTTTGCTGCTGTCAGGTACTTGGCTACTGAGACACAGATAGTTTTGGGTTTAGACTCTGATTTGATTCTAAATCTGTTTACTGTCTTATCTTCAGGGCTTGGAATAGATGGAAACTACGGAACCATCAAAGAGAACCACTACAGAGACGACCAGACGAATCCCTGGTTGATGATGATGAGACAGAAGATGCAGATGAGATTCCAGATGGAGAGTTGTGTGTGATCTGTGTGACAAGAAGGAGAATCCCTGCGTTCATTCCCTGTGGACATGTAGTATGTTGCAGACAGTGCGCCTTAACAGTGGAACGAGAGTTGAACCCTAAGTGTCCTGTTTGTCTCCAGAGCATTAGAGGATCTATGCGCATATATTACTCTTGATGGATGTTGATTTTGTGTGTATATGTAATCTCAGAGAATGGGAAAATGTTAGAATAAGAAAATAGTTTGACAAAGTTCTTCAGTATAGAGATTGCAGATGATGAAAACAGAGTTTTAAAGGCAGAGACTTTGTAAGAAAAGCAATAACAATGTATAGCCAAGGATGACTTCCCGTTTCGCTGGGGCAAGACTGTTCTCAGATGTCTCAGGTCCCTGACATGAGAGCTGAGACATGGTGTGTTGATGGATACCCTGAGAATCTAAACGGCATGTTTTGGAACATGTTGTCACGGTCTGAACCGGAGTTCGGCCTGTTCGATGATTCTTGAAGCTTCTTTGTATTGAGAAAACGCCCACCAGAGCCTCTAGCTCTCTTCAAAGCATGAAGATGACGGGACTCATGAAGGTAAGGCTGCAAAAAGAGTTAACAAACTTTGTAACTCATTAAACATCTTTGGTGTTTTAAGCAAAGAGGGAAAGTGTAAAGGTTCATACTTTACGGCTTTTGATGAGTTTGTTCTGAGCTTCAAGCTTAGCACGATGCTTCCTACGACGAAGAATGGCATGGTACTGTTTGGCATTGACGAATATTGGTTCATGCTCTTGAATATTATGAGGCAATGGCACTCTTGAAGAAACCAAACCCATCATTTCTAAATGCGACAGCACCTGCAAGCAAAAACTTTCCCAAAATAACCAAACCAAGGCCACTACTTTGTCAAAAGGACAAGGACATTACCGTTGGCTGCGGTGCATATTCAGGAGCCAAGAAACCATTGAAATGTGGTGTTTCAGGACATTGAGGAGGCCAAGATGCTAGACCAGAAGCAGGAGGAGGAAACACTGAATCTTGTGACACCATCGACGAGGTGGTTGTATAACTTTCAATAGCCTTTCCCTGGTTCTTGATGTAACCTGCATCAACTAAAAGAAGAAGAAAACCAGAAACATTAAGCAGGTTTTGTTAAGTAATGTGACTGAAATGCTTAATTGTTTAACCTGAGAGATTGTTATGCTCTACAATGCTTGCAACTTCACCACCACCGCCGCCTGATTCTCCAGTAGATTGTGTTGAGGATGAATTTTGATCTTGCAGCTGCAAACCTGAATGTGTAGACATCATCAACATGTGCTTTGTCAAGCTGAAAGATTGAGATCCTTGAATGTTTGAGTTTGTTGGCACTGAGTTTTCCCAAGTAGACTGAGATGAATCTTGTCTTTGGAACACTTGCATTGTCTTCTTCAGAATAAGCTAGTGTCCAAACCAATCAAAAAAGGCCAGTCAAGAATCATTTTTTGTCATGATCCAATAAAATCAACAAATCTAAGAGATGAATGGATCCACCAAGTTTATAAACCAATCTTAAAATCCAGATTCATTGCTCAATGATTTGAAAGATTCAAACTTTTTTCAAATACCAGTTTTGGTTAAACAGATTGATTCACTAACTCTTACATGCAAACCAATAGATATACATAAAAAGAAAAGCTTTTTAAAGAGAGTGAAAAGAGAAATTATGTTGAAAGGTTATTAAATCAAATCTCTTTGAACTTACTGATACAATCAAACAGAGAAAAAAATGGGAATAGATATAATAGCAAAGAGAGAGAGAGACCTTTTGGTGTCTGGATTTGGGAAAAGATGGAGAGTAAGAGAGGTTAAGTAATAAGCTTGAGATGATGATGATGATGATGATGATGCATGTCTCCTTCCTCAAAACATGGCTGTTTCTTCTCTCTGTTTCCTCTGTCTCTGCAAATAAGTGTTTTATTGGCTATGGCTAAAAAGACTAAACCTGACTCTTTTTACCTTTTGATGTTTCTTTTTTTCTTCCCCCCACCCCAAACAGAAATACCATTTTTCATATAAAAAAAATTAGGTGGATTGTCCGCACATGTGAGTATAACAATTTTATAAAATTATTTATCAATATAAACGTTACTAATTTAAAAGTTATAAACATAAAATATTATTTAAATTTTCATTTGATTTTTTTATGTGAAAATTATTATGTATATTATATTCATCATTAATAAATCAATCTCAAAATTCACTCTATTATATATAATTAATAATTTTACTTGATTAATATTTAGTTATGTGTTTTCTGTTTTTTCTTTAACTTTAACTTTTTACTGATTTTTTTATAACAACACAATATATATATCAGATTTTTTTAAAATAATTTTTAGATTTTGGATAATTTTTATTATTATTAATTTTAATCATTTATCTATTAAAAATAATTTAAACTTGTTTTTATTTTGAATAATTTATTTATTTTATTCATTAAGGGTATAAACGATATTAACCACTTTAACTTTTAAAGTGAGAGCTCCGTTGCGAAAAATCACTACGCAAATAATAATATAGATAACCAAATATCAATTTGGTCAATCTTTGCTTATTCAATGTTCAGAAAAAGTTTTGCTTCTCCTTTTATTTATTTATGTATTCTCATTATAATAACTTTCTTAAAATTTAGTGTAGTTAATCCTTGAATAATTTATTAACTTGTGCGTGTATGTTTTACAATAACATATAAAATAGTAATAGAAAATACAATACACATATAAGAGGTATGAAGTCAATTTTCAGATTTTTAACTAGAAAATTCTGAATCAATATGCTTGTACAACTTCAAATCTAATATCAATTTATATGGATATAATTCTAATTCACAATCCGTGTAATTAGATAAGAAATATGTACATAAATGCAGATCATATAGTACAACTAACATAATGTTAAGCTAAATGATTCTTTTGTGCTCGTACATAGGTATAAATATTTACAAAAGAATTAAGTTATAATTAGTTAATGTATTGTTTTCATTTGTTGATTGATTTTGAATATTTTTATATTTCATATTTATGGAAAATAATTACAATATTGTTTTGATTTAATTATGTTGTGATCTAAATAAAATATGTGAATTCATATGTAAAAATTCAGATCAATTCAATTTTTTTCCGGGTAATTAGATTGTATTTATCCTTCAACTGAATCATACTTTATTATGTTTTTAAATGTATAAAAATCATATTATTTTAACTACAAATAGCTAGATTCATCCTATCAATTTGTAAATATATTTTATAATTATTTTTTAAATTTAATATATTTTCTGAAAAATAGAAAAATAAAAATTAAGTATTATTATAATTAGAGTTGCATTAGCCAATATAACCAGTAATATTCTAAATACAAATATTTAAATATTCATAAAATAACTAAATTCTAATGCAACTCTAATTACTGTTTAATGTTTGCTTTCACTTTTTAAAGGAAATTAAGATGGTTTAGAATTTATAGGCATGAAAATTATATAAAAAATCATTGTTATCTTAGTTTAACATTTAATTTTGTTATAAGAATTCAGAGAAATTTGGTTATTTATTTTTAAACATATTGAATTGCAACAATTCCTCTAAATTGAGTTAACTGTTTTTCTTAGTTCTAGTTAGGTTAAAACGTGAATAATTTTGTTCTTTTCATTTAGTTCTTCTTCTTACATTTGTAAGTATATATACTTTCATATTTGTTGTTTAGAGTAAAATTAGATCAAAATATAAGGAAATTAAAAATATTGATTCTCCCACTTTAGAACTAATTTATTAGTAAGATTGATTTTGAAAAGAAAATAGTAAGATTTCAAAATCTATAAATATTTGTAATAAAATCCCATAATATATATATGTTTTTTGTTTATGCATAATTGATGATATATATACATATATTTAAAAATGCCACAATATTTTTTAAATATAGTTATTTGTTAAATTAATCTTGTTAATCATGTGTAGATATAATACTTACTTTGAAAAAACTAACGTAAAATGGTTCATAAAACATCCTGATAGCTTTAGAAAGAATTATATATATATATATATATATATTATATTAAAATAGAGACCTGAATTTATCTACCATTGAAAGTTATCATTTAACTTTTGGACTATTTCAAATTTGTTAGTATATTCCATAATTTATGGATCATATCAATTTAGTTAGATATTTACCTTATTAAAACTATATTACCTTTTGTATTGTTTGGAAACATGAATTGCAGTGTTAAAAAAAAATGTTTGGAAACATGAATAACAGTTTTAAAAAAACAAATTTATTTGGAAACAAAGATAGTAATATTCTTTCATTAATGTCTTTTTAGTAATTTTATTAACATAAAAACCAAAATATTTCAATTGTATATACAAATTTATATAGAAATTCCATAAATATATTATTAAATCAATAGTTATGGCCAAAATATTTTAATGTGTATGATTAAACAGATTCATTTTAAAAAAAAATCGTTAACATAATATGTAATATACATATACATTTACATATATATATATATATATATATATATATATATATATATATATATATTTCTCAGGTAGTTATAATAACTATATTTTATATTAACTATTTTAAAGATGTTTCCTATTAATTTAAATATATTATATACAAACATAAAATTATGGTAATTTAGACAATAATATTAATTTGTTAGTTATATATTTTTTCTTATTTCTGTAAGAATATGAAGAATATAGTGAAGAATATAAGAGAGAATGATGAGAATTCGTGACTAGAGAGAGAGAGAGTATGAAGAGAATGTTGTTTGTATGCAAGAGAGAATAGTGAAGGATTCTTTCTCCTTTATTTTGAATGTTGGGGTTACAATGGTTTAAGTAGACACCAAGAGGAGCCTACTGCCCATACATGAATAAACAATAGAAACAATATAATAAGAGACCCATGCTGATCTAGATCTAATGTTTGGAGTGAGAGGAGCAAAAGGAGACAGCATGTGCTTGGCTAGCATGGGGGATGAGCAAGTTGCTGAGTGGTCCTTGTCTTGCAAGTGAGTGAGTGCTTCTGACCTTGTCTATGCACGTGAACTAGCTCCCCTTAGGTCTCCTTCACGTGATCTACATCTCCCCATAGTCTTCTTAGTTTATTTCAAATGCCTCTCCTCTTTTCTTTGCTTGCAAGTCACGTTAGGTCACTCCTTTCTTCTTTGCTTGCAAGTCACGTTAGGTCTCTCTTCATTGCTTGATCTCAACACATTATTTATCTTCATTCCAACACTCCCCCTCAAGCTTGACCATAGGAGATCCTTGGACAAGCTTGGAACCTTGAAGAATCTCCCTCATTAAAAACCTTAGCCAGAAAACCCATTTGGGATAAAACCAACTAAGGAAAAGAGTAGAGTTCTTCAAAGCCTAGGGATTGGCCAGTGAGCCTAAGGAACTTCAGGTAACTCATGGTGGAGTCCTTAGGCTCTGGATCGTGGCCTAACTTTTGCTGCAAGTGTGAACTCCACATCTTGCACACACCAGTATCTTGGACTCTTCTTAGACCCTGGTTTTAGTCTCCCCCTCTCTTCTGACTACTCGCCATCTTGAAAGGTAAGGATGGACCGGTTCTTTGCGCCTTGAGTCTCAAGTAAGGTACCATCTTCTTTCTCAGCCTTGGTTGCTTCTTCTTATTGAATAACAACCAAGGAATCCATCTTCACATATCATTGAAGCTTCTTAATACTCCCCCTCAAGCTTGACCATGTGGAACAAGTCAAGCTTAGGAGGATTGCTTCATGATCTTGGAATGCTAATGTCTTCATCAGCTCTTGAAACAAAGTCGCGGGTACACCTCCCCGGGGCTCTTGGTCGCTGCTGTTTCATCTACTCGCGCGCGGGTGCTTTACCCCGCAGCCACACCCCGCTCTGAAGGTCTTCAACTTGTGGTTGCTGCGGGCGAGTGACATGAGCCGCGGCATAGGGTCGCTAGCTCTCCACCGCGGGTAGCATCACCCGCGGCCTGTGACCGCACCAAGCTTCTTGTCTAGACACGCCACTGCCTAAACCTGGATAGCTTCATCTTCATTTTCTGATACATTATCCCACAGGTGCATCAGCTCTTTGGAAAATACACTAAACAATCATTCAAAGCATTTCAAGTAATAATCATATAAACGAATTGAAATGAGAGTTTTATGTGCTTCCCTTTCTTAAGAATGGTGGGGAGTGAACTCCACTTGAATTCCCCACTTGATAAGACGGTCCTCGGCTCCTTGAAGCTTTATCAACCAGGTACATGCACACGTGCTATGGGCTGATTCATAGCTTCCCAACTGAAGGTAACTGTTCTAACTCCTTGTAGAAGTTGATCCATAGCTTCCCAACTATAAGGTAACTGTTCTAACTCCACGCCTTGGGCTGATTCATAGCATTCCAATCAGCCTGCCTCTACACCTGATCTTCTTGTCAAGTAGTCTCTGTTGGCCCTCTGTTCTAACACCAAGTTGTTGCTGTCCTTGTAGTGGCTTCTTTGGACCGGTTTATGATGCAAGTGTGTACACCACAGCTTGCATACTTCACTTTTGATTTGAGATGAGGTAATGGACGACTTGGATCTTCAGGATTTCTCATCATTACCCCTCCTCAAGCTTGATCCAAAGAGTATAGATGAAGGACCAAGCTTGGAAGTGAGCAATACTGAGCTTAAAACCAGGAGCGCATCACCCCTACAGCTGCGCTTAAGCCAACCAGTTTCTCCCTTGATCTTTTCTCCATTGCTTTTGGACCACCGGTCTCCTCATGACTTAGGTGATGGCCCTCCTTGTGTGTCCACTGAACCAGGAGCTCAACAGCCAAACGGCCTGCGCTTAATTCAACCGGTTCTACATTCTTCCTTGTGCGTCTCTTGAACCAGGAGCTCAACAACCTTCATGGTCTGCGCTTCTTATAACCGGTTCTTCTCTCCATGGTCAGGAATATACATCATGTGTAGGCTCTGGATTTACAGGAATTTACATCATGTGTAGGCTCTGAACAGCATGGACAATATCTTCTCTCCATGGTCAGGAATGTACATCATGTGTAGGCTCTGGATTTACAGGAATATACATCATGTGTAGGCTCTGAACAGCATGGGCATCTTCTCTCCATGGTCAGGAATGTACATCATGTGTAGGCTCTGGATTTACAGGAATTTACATCATGTGTAGGCTCTGAATTGCATGGGCATCGTCTTCTCCTTTGTCTTGGTTTGATGATGGACAGATGACAACCCTTGTGTACCTGAAACACCACTCAAACTCCAGCTAGAATTAGACCATACATTAGGATCAGAGCTTGATAACTCACCAAGTCTGATCCATAATGATTAACGAGATGCAATGGACAGAATCTAAACAATTTATTCAGTTCAAATCCATGCAACCAATTCACTAAATGCTCATGTATGATAACTCATCAGTTACAAGGCATCTAGGCTAATTTTATCACATAAATAACAATAACAGAATGCAATGATAATTTATGACAGTAGCATAGACTAGACAATTCATCTAATCAAGCTACACAACTATGAATGCAACACATGACAAGGAAACTCTCCTAGGACTCTAGCAATGCAACAAGACACACAACAGGTTCTAAGCAACTCGCCTAGACCATACAGTACACAAACACATGAGCTAAGACAATAACAAGACACAACAATTCTATAACTCTCCTAGAATAATGCATACACAATGTTTAAGTATCTTGGGACAGAAACTAGGTTCAACAACTTTAGTAACATTGAACTGTCCCTAAGATACTAACAACACACTCAACACAACCAGAAACAATTTAAATAATTAAACACGCTCTTATTGAAGTTTAGGAGGCTAACTTACAACCAAGGAACCTGAGCTAGTTCCTTGAACCTCCATGGCTGTGAATCACTTGAATTTGAAGGGCTTGTGGTGTGGATTGACTGTCCAACGCCTCTTCTTCTTGATTCTATCCTTCTGGTCAAGGAGACACTTCAAACCCCTCCTGTCCTCTTGCTGGTCGTGGGTGTTGTTGGTCAGAAACACATCTTCAGCATGGCTGTCCAGAGAATGATTAGAACAACCTAGCTTTAATGCTTCTTTAGTGACCTTTCTCCAAGAATGGTTTCTTCCATGGATTATCTTCAGCATTTTGGACGAGATGTGGTGGTTTGGCTTTTTATTTGGACCCCTCACAGCTACTGAAGTCGCCATCTCCTTTGAGCTCTCCATCTTAGAGAGTTTGGAGCAGTGGATAATAGTATGTACCAACTGGTTTTGCAAGAAACAGAACTTGGAGCTGAACCTTTGATGAAGCTTGCGGGAATGAGCTGAAGCTTTCTTGAGTTCCAGAGACTTGTATACTGTCTTATCTTGAGTTATGTCGAGATTCTTCCCTCTTAGAAGACCTTTGGACCAGTGGATAAAGAGATGTAGCAGAAACTGTTTTGGAGATAGTTTTGAGAATATGATGATTTGCGGAAGTTGATGATTTGCGGAAG
Source organism: Moricandia arvensis (assembly GCA_905132765.1). Classification (NCBI taxonomy): domain Eukaryota; kingdom Viridiplantae; phylum Streptophyta; class Magnoliopsida; order Brassicales; family Brassicaceae; genus Moricandia; species Moricandia arvensis. Next base: position 140,573 of record CAJHQP010000315.1, on the reverse strand, counting down.
CTACGAAGTTTTCAGGAGCTTGGGAGCTCTGATACCATGTAAGAATATGAAGAATATAGTGAAGAATATAAGAGAGAATGATGAGAATTCGTGACTAGAGAGAGATAGAGTATGAAGAGAATGTTGTTTGTATGCAAGAGAGAATAGTGAAGGATTCTTTCTCCTTTATTTTGAATGTTGGGGTTACAATGGTTTAAGTAGACACCAAGAGGAGCCTACTGCCCATACATGAATAAACAATAGAAACAATATAATAAGAGACCCATGCTGATCTAGATCTAATGTTTGGAGTGAGAGGAGCAAAAGGAGACAGCATGTGCTTGGCTAGCATGGGGGATGAGCAAGTTGCTGAGTGGTCCTTGTCTTGCAAGTGAGTGAGTGCTTCTGACCTTGTCTATGCACGTGAACTAGCTCCCCTTAGGTCTCCTTCACGTGATCTACATCTCCCCATAGTCTTCTTAGTTTATTTCAAATGCCTCTCCTCTTTTCTTTGCTTGCAAGTCACGTTAGGTCACTCCTTTCTTCTTTGCTTGCAAGTCACGTTAGGTCTCTCTTCATTGCTTGATCTCAACACATTATTTATCTTCATTCCAACAATTTCAACATAAATATAAGACAATATAATATTTATATGATCTCATTAAATATTACATAATTTTTTTCTCTAATAGATCAAACAAATAATACAATATGAACAACTTCAAATATATACAAACATGGTTATCTAAATACCCATTGATTACTCAGTTTTTCTAAATGTTGGGGTTTAAAATGATTTTACGTCCGGATATTATGAATTTACAGACGATGTCAAGTAGGATCATTCGAAGTCTTGATAGGTTTGTAAAAACCTAAAATATCTAAAAACTGTCTATTTACAAATATCATTAAATAATATTTTGTAAAAAGTAAAAATAAAGTGCGGGTCAAAATCTAGTTTTTATTTTATATTTTAGTACAAATATTGATAATGTTAAGTAGATCATATAGCCAAGAAGGTTTAGTAGCTCATATACGATGGAAGATTGAGGATTGTTTAAGTTACAAAAATATTTCCTCTATTTCTAAATAATGTATGTTCTAACACTTTTTAGTTGTTTCTAACAAAATAATGTTTTAGATTTTTATGTACTTTTAATTATGAATTGTAAACTTGTAAAAAATATTAATTGACAAATTGTGGATTTATTAAATTGCTATTGGTTAAAATTTATAGAAAATTATTATATTTTAAAAACTTAAAAACTGATAATTAAATATTAATATGTGTGAAAAATTAAAATATACATTATTTAGAAATAGAAAGAGTATAATTTAGTAAGGAAAATATTTTTAACTTTTAGTAATATACTATGTTGTTGCATAATAAATGTGGAAGATTGTCCACACCCATGTGGTAAGATAGATTTGGAAAAACGCTAAAACAATTTCCAATGTAATTTCTATTTTTATCTATAAACTAGACGAGTTCTGTAACAGATATAAGATATAATTCAATGTATTTATATAAAATAATAATCTTTAAATACAAAGTAAAATATAGAAGAATGCTATTTTTTCTATTTATAGAAAATAACAATTTTATTATGAAGTAAAATATAAAAGTGAGTTGAATCAATTTTACCTCAAAGTATTATTATAGAAATAAAAAATAGTAATAGGTTGAAGATGTTTTAAGTACTCCAAGTTTAGAATCTGCTATTCAAATAAATTGCGCACATATATGGAAAAAAAATATTTTAAAGAAAAAAAATTTGAAAGATTCTTAAACATTATTCAGAGTGATATATAGGTAGTACCCCTTTGTTTCATGTCACTTTAGATTGACTTTTTTGTTTTAAAAAGTATAATTCTACAATTTCAATACAATTTTATATATTAAATTCATTTTTATTTTTTTAAATAACTAATAAAGTTTTATTTAATTAATTATATTAAATAAGGGTATTACTACTCTGTTATATAATATTTTAATTTTTATAAAAACTGTTAAATTGACATTTATAATGCAACGGAGAGAATATTATATTATGCATACTTTTTGTCATTTCTTTTTTTTCCTTGAGTGGAAGGGTGTCAAGTGTCAACATCTTTATGGTGCACGATCAGTGCAATCAGTATTGCATTTGAGCGAATAGTTTTAAATATTTATTTATAGTTGGGGGTAATTGAAATTTATTGGAAGTCAAGCAAAGCAAAGAGCCCTTTGCCAGATTTCTTTTTCACATTTCTTGATGCAGCTTCCCCAGGCACAAAAATCATATCGTAATTTGGGTAGTTTCTACATCATCTCTATACATTTAATCCACCACAACTCTGAATAGTAATTACCAAAAAACATAAAATAAATGAAAAGAAAGAAAATTTAATATAGGAACATTTCTATTTCGAGATGTATATTCTAGTTGGGGCAAAATAAAATGACTAAAAATCCAACTAATTAGATCCTTCCATAAACTAAGACTTCGTATTGCAATGTGTGATATACAGTAGAAAATTTATAAGCTAATAAACACTATAAATTACAAATTTTCTATAATCCCAAGTTGGACCGGTTTAAAATATAACACAAATCGATAAAATAATAAGATAATAACTTTTTAAAAAACTTATGTAAATATATGATCCCAAAAATTAAAAATTAATAATTTATATGTATACATATTTTATTTAAGTATGAAGTTATCATTATTTTCTATTTTTTTATTCACAATAGAATTATCTTTATATATTCATAACACTTAATATATTTTGATGAAATTTAGTAAAATTATATCTAAAACTAATTGGGGAAATCGAAATTCTACTACAAATTTGATACCACTTTGCAAATTTACCTTTAATGAATGACAATTTTTAAAAATACCTTTAAATTATGATGAAAATAGACTAAATTATTTTTTTAAAATATTTATAAAACATTTAGAAACCCAACCCCACTCTTTCAACACTAAACCCAAAACAATAATCACTAAAGTGTAAATCCAAATGTTAATATATTTTTGATTGAATGTATTTTGCAAAGTGATACTTAACTTATGCTATTTTTAGCAATTTCTCATTTAAATTCTATGAAACATATTTTATATACACCAAATGATATAATAAACCAATATAAATGTCAATTTTTTAAAAAAATAATATACATACATTAAAATCAAAAATTTCTTATTTAAAAAAAAAATTAAAGATAGAAAAATCTAAATAAAAAACCTTTTATAAATTAATCACTCTATAAAGTAATGAAATGTCATAATCTTAATATTATTAATTTATAAAGTTTTTACTGAAAAATATTTTTTGCTAAGTACTTTATTTCATATAAGAAATACTTTAGAGAAAAGAAAAGTGTAACTATCATGCTTCCAAAGGTCTGACAGGTGTTAACATAAAATACTCGAAGGAATCTAGAAGTTGTTAAGAATCAACTATTTGACACGACAGTTTATTAAACTATTACGATTGCAAATCCAATCTTAGACTCACTAGTTTATTACCTGCCAATTTGAACATGCTATGGATAACAGCCGTTGATTTGGGAAAGCTAATAAAGATATACAAAAGAAGAACATGTTTGTCTAACTAATTTATTTTTAACTATATAAAAAGACTTAAACATTAAAAAATATTAAAACATAGAATGTCATTCATCTAAAGATTAACGTTAAAGCTTAAACAGAGATACGAGTGAACAAACCATCTAAAGAAACTAAATCAATATCACATATGTTCAATTTTTTCCCATGGACTATCACAACCATTAATCAAGTATTTTTTATAAAAAATTATTTGCTGGAAATAAATTAATCAAACCCCATAAAGATTGTTCAAAACCTTGTGCAACCAACCATTCATGGTTTGGTCAAAAGCTAATAAGAGTCTCTTCCTTTATATGGCATCTCCTGCTTGCAATAATACCAAATATGTGAGCAACATATAACTCTTTTGGGCACTAATAAAACAAAAAAAAGAAGGAAAAAACAGAAGAACAAAATTATGGAGGATAAGATTATGGGAACTAATATTAACTTGCACAACTTCAGCGGCAGGGATAATGAATATCTTGGCTTGCTGACAAGCAGAGAACAAGGTTACATTCCTCGTAAACTAACTTCCTAAATCAAGCATGCTATTTTCAAAACAATCCCTGAAAGTTTCAAAGCAGGTTTGTACGCGATCGAACAAAAGTGACCTTATAGGTAGGGATGAGCATATAGCAAAAATCTGGTTTTTGGAGATATTTGTGACGCGATCCATTTTTTCTAAATAATCAATTATCCGATTCGATCGTTGCTATTCGGATATTCGATATCATAGATATCCACGGATATACAATTTGATCCATACGGATAAAAAGATAAATAAATAATTCAAAACATATAATAATAATAATTTATTAAAAATAAAAAATTATTTACATTTTAAAATTCTAATAACTAATATAATAAATTCAATAAATAAAAAACAATTTTTAACCTACATAAAATATAATATTTACATGACTTATATATATAATTCTTTAAATATATGTGTGTATATATACAACAGATAAGATATTCGTTCCTAAAAATATTAGTATTTGTGATTTACTTTGTTTTTATGGATATTGCATATTAATATTTGATTTACTTTGTAAAGTTATAAATATCCAGATATATCGAAACGGATAATAAATCAAATCAAAATTTATGACCTAGCCCTAATCATACGAACAAAAAGGTTCCCTCACCAAAATTGTTCTAGATTTGATGAACTTCTACATGATGTCCGATATTACAAGTTTTGATATACAGAAACGGGTCACGAGAAGGGATATCCAAACTCCCAGCATTCAACAAATATAATATACAAATTGAGGGAAGAAATGAGAACACAATCGCTGTATATAAGTAATGAAGAGCTTATGATTTAATTCATTGGGCCTTTTCTTTTAATCCGTAAATTTCCTTGGGCTCATTTGCCCTAGTTTGTGACTCCCAATTATATAATCCTCACAATTTTTTTCAACTATTTTTTTTTCTGTTAATGCAGTTGTTTCTGTTTTACACATTTATTTTTTCCATATAATTGTTAATTTATAATAAATCTATGTTAAGATATATATAACTTTTAATATATATATATATATATATATATATATATTCACATAAAACAAAATAACCTTTAGTCTATAGGTGAACATTTTTCAAAAGACATAAATTGTAAGTATCTTCTATATCTTTACATCAAGTATAAATTTTACTTTCCAGTCAGTAAATTTTAAAGCAAATCTCTCAAAAGACCTAAAATGTTATTAAGATCAAAAGAACACATAAATAGGAAAATGACAAAAATAAATTTTATTAAAGAGCTAAAAAATATTTGTACATCTACTATATATATACAAAATAAATTAATATTAAAATTTTGATTTTTTATTTTCAAAAATCTATATAAATTTTTTTCAGATTTTTTTTCGATTTTTTTTTAACTTTTATGAATTTTAAAATTATAAATTATTAAGACACTGTTAAAATTTATATCTTTACACTAATTATAAAGATCCAGTATTTCTTTATCTTTACATTAATTATAAAGATCCAGTATTACCCTCTGGTAGTAAATTTTAAACATACATTCCTTCATCTTTTACAAGTTTAAACTTATGATTCATATTATCTATGTACTGAGTGGGCGTTAGTACTAGTATCATTGGGCTCGGGTTGCTTCTCTTCTCCGGTTCAAGTCGGTGCCTATCAGCAACCATGCTTGGTCATCTTAACTGGCCAGCAAACCTATGAACAAAATCTAACCTGATTGTTTGTTAAATAAATCATAACAAAAACACTTTGTTACTTTTTGTAACGCGCCCCTTCTCTACTCCTTATACCATCAATGTGCCTTAGTTTTGGCTTGATCAAAATCATTTTGCAAAGTAGGAACAGAATCATATAATGCCATGTGCTTGGTTGTTTTAGTGTTGTGCTTCTTTTGAAATACCCTGTTCTTTTTCTCTTTTTTTTTTATGAGAGTGTTTTGGGGATTTGAGATTAGAGAGACTGTTGTTTTTTGAGTGACGTTTCAAGGAAAAGATTGTGTTGTCATTGTTCTTCTTTGAGTTTTGTGTGCTTTTCTTTTCTTGGGATCCCACAATATTTCTTTCATATATTCATTCAGGATTTCCATAAAGAACCATTGGTTCCTGAGCTTGACCCAACTTTTGTATATATTAAGAAAATAGACCACTTTTAACTAAAGATTAATACGTTCATAAGTTTGTCCTGATTACTTTGATTCCATATTGTCTTTTTGTATAACATTTTATACTAATATCACGAGAAAATATAGATATAATGACGACCATTTTTCGTTGTTAAAGATAGGGTATGGCAAATTAATTTACGTTAACCGCGCATTATAATAGATGATCCAATCATTGTAAATTCGTTGTTAATTTACAAGGTCCCTAATTTATATCGTAAGTACATCATAAATATGGTTGTCATAAGTTTGACAATTATATTTTGTGGATCCATCTCAGGACCCTTAGCAAGATCAAGATCAATACGATGAAATGTGTCGTCGTTAAATTAACAACAAATTAACTTCATAAGGTTGATTATCTTCCTGAGTACTTTGACTTTTAACTGTCTTTTGCATAACTTTTCACACTAAGTCATTATGACGACATGCCAAGAAGAATCTAATTGATGGTGAGTTTGACATTTACGGAAAACTTAGGAGTTAGTTTAAGAAACTGGTCTAGACTCTTAATCAAGTGCCTATTTGTTTCCTCTCTCACTTAACCTTCTGACTCATGGTTGCTCTTTATGGACTTCTAAGTTACTTGCCTTTAGTGATTACTAATACTCTTTTTGTTTCATCTTTCACTAAGTTCATGAATGGTTTCCTTGTCTTTAATGGTACGTGCCACGTTGTGTGAGAGGGGGGCATCTGCCCCCAATATTTTTTCAAAATTTCATGTATAACATTGAATACGTTCAATATGTCACTTTGTTTTTAGCAACATACTCTTAATTCAATGAACAATTTTACTTATGCCCCCATAAACAAATTCTCTGCATCCGACCTTGGGTACGTGTTAAGACCATAGTAGTCGTTTTACTATGTCTCAATAGCAATGACTGGCTAGGGATTATTATATCAGAGAATTCGAAGAGTGATTGATTATAATTTACTCAGAAATGTTTGAGAGGCCTATATATAGACTAGGCGTCCATGTCGAGAATTAGATTAGTTGGCACCATCTTTTGAATAATTAAATCTTTATAGGGGAAAATGATGGGCAATTAGGCTCTTCTTGACCCCGTCGTCATCAGGAAATTTTAAGCTTTGTTGTCATTGAGAATTAAGTCTAAGTCACTTCTATGTATTTAAAAAAGTTACTGAAGTAGAAAGTATCATGATTGGTCTTTAATCATAAACCCTAATTTGAACTTGTTTAAAATTTCTAAGGAATATTTTTTTACTGCATGCATAAGCTCACTATTTTAGAGAGGCTGTGATTTTCTAAGAACTGCAGTCCACACATGCGTGCAAGCTCTGCAACTCAGGAGTGCTTTTCCTCTGATATATTTGTTTTTTTCATTTTGATAAAACTTTCTCTGATATAAAAGGAGATTTAAAAAAAAAAATACTTATAGATAGTATTATTGTAACTAGAGATGAAAGATTTCATTTTCTTTTGGTTTTATCAATTTTTTTTTTAAAAGTTCCGAAAATAATATAGATAGTACCCGTGCTTAAAATATTTCTTTTTGTTCTGTGAATGATATCTGAACTAGGAAAAATATTCTTAAGAGAAAATAAAAACCAAGTTTATTTTAGTGTATGTTTTATATGTCTGTTTATGTACTTGTACACGCTAAGCACATATGACATTTCTTATAATATGATATGTACAGAATTGATATCGTTTCATTTGATCTAAAGATTAAACTATATTTTTTTTCAAACAAACAAAAAGATTAAACTATATAAGCAAAGCAAATACAATATCTGTTTTTTGTGTAGAAAATGGAAAACAACAGCAAAGTGTACGAGGATGGGTCCGGCTAAAAAGAAAATGTTATGAGTGTGAAGTTTCGTGGATTCGAAGGGACGATCATTTTATTTTTACACTTGTTTACAAGTTTTAAACTAACTTATCTGACTGAGTTTTCGAATCTGTCATAGAATTGTTATTTTGTTTTAAACTAATCAGTTTTCTAATATGTATGTATAATACTTTGGATGTGTGTCTAATAACTCTATTCTCCAGGACTGGTTCTGGATATAATTCAATAAAACTTTCATTTTGGCTTTAAAATTTAGAAATTTAATATCCATAATTTTCTGACCCGAACTAAAAAAATGTTAAATTTTTCATTGAAATGTTTATAACTTCTATTTTCAAATACATTTATAAAATGTTAGTGAATTTTCTTATAGCATCATCAAATCATTCGAAGCTTTCTAGCTGGTTGTCTACATATATGAGTATAGAGAGCTGGGGGAAGAAAATTATTGAGAGCTTGGGACAATTTTTTTTAATATGGACCACCTTATACTTTATTTATTATCCTTGATTTTGTGTCCTCAATGAAAAAAGAAATCCAATCTTAAAATTTAGCCCACGAGAGTAATAATTTAACAAATGAGCATCATCAACTTTTTGAACATGCTTCTATAGTCTCGTTAACCCTTAATTAGTCTTATTTAAATTTTCTACTTATATTAATCCGAAAAGGTATCTCAACCAGGAAACAAAAAAAAAACAACGCACAAATTTACGATTATATTATTAATACGCGTAACGCATGAAAGGTGTACCATTGGTGTTAATAATTCTCCATTACAAAACTGTTATCTAATACGATTAATTAATTGTTATTAGGTCCGCAGGGTCAGGCACGCATCACTAAATTTAGCAAAAAACTATGTGCGCTAAACGTTAAAAGGAATCTTCTAGAATAACATACGTATCCTCTCTGTTACGCTACTGCTATTTCTAATTACCGTGGTAGAATCACACTGTCGATAGACTGACTAGCATAATATACTTCCTCTGACCACACCTGGTACAATCTTCCTACATGATTGTCTGTAAACCGAACACATTACGTGATTTTGATCGTCTAGAGAATGTAGATAGATATACAAATATATGTGTATAAGATGACTTTTTTTCTGAAACTATTATGTTAATGTATGTTTTTGTGTAGTCGAGACTTGGAGCTGCGAGAATATATAGGATCATAAATTTTTATACATAAAATAAATGTCACTTTTAAGATGAATTTACTAACATGACTTCCTCAGTTTCCTAAGAATAAGCCACGAGTGGAGAGTCATTAGGCCTCTCCATATATCAAGTACGAGTTAGTGTGGTAAATTCAATTATTATCAATTAAGATGCATAGCAAATGTCAATGTTATTTAGCATATGAAAAGGGAACAATGAAGGTGAAATAAATTGGGGAACATAGAATGATTGCAAAGCATGATCGTGTGGTGAGAATTAATAATTATTTTGGGGAAATAAAAGGCAGATATAGATTTTAATTAATCAGAGTAGGTAACTCGTTTATATATCGTATTTGATATTCATATACTCAACCTTTAAATTTTCGAATAGTTAATAGTAATTTTCTAATACTCACATGAACTAGGGTTAAGTTGCGTATGTCATAACTCATTTGACTATATTTAAAATTAGCAAAGCATGAGTATATATCAAATGATAAATACCTGTTATGTCTTGTAATGACATCTCCAAATCCATTCTATTTTTACTATAAAATAGAGTTTAAAATAAAAGAAATCAAACTCTACTCTAACTTTTTACTTTATACAATAGATTAAAAATTGATTTGCTCTATTTATAAAGTAACTCATTTATTTTTTGTTTATTATTTTATTTTTATTTTGTTTAAAATAGAGTAGTGTTACAGTATTACCAAATTCTATTATAAAATTACTATATTTTAAAATAAAAAAATAGAATGGTTATTGGATGGTCTAATTTCGGTTTACATACCAAATTCCCACCATCATTTTGTTAGCTCTGTGTTGTTTTCTCGTATTAATATTTGTCCAAAATATTTACATGGAATTATATATCCTATATATATTTGGTTGGCAAAATATCCATAAACATAGCATGTTATAAGGTGGAACTTTGTAATGTCATTTTCTATTTTAGTACTTTCCTTTTTTATATGGAAAATGACGATTAAAGTAATTCTAGATGCAACATACATTATCAGTTTATCACTGAATTATTAAACTCTTCTATAGCAATTTCCATTATTATGAAATATTTATTAAAAAGTTACCAAGTAAACCCTAACTAAAAACTAAAAAGTCATGGAATTCACATTAGAAGAGTCCAAACGCCAGTGATGCTGCACTACGTATTTCGCCACTGCAATGGAGATGTAAATTCAAGACAAATGTGAAACCTAAAACAATACTACCTCCGTTTAAATTAATTATCATTGTAAAGAAAAATTTACATTTTAAAATAAGTATTGTTTTATAATTTCAATACAAAATATAATTTTATAGGTTATTTACTTTTATTGGTTAAAATTTGTAGATAACTGTGTTTTTATTTGAAAAATATGTAAAACTAAATATTTTATTAATCTTTGTACATAAACCTAAAACGATAACTAAAGTGAAACGGAAAAAGTAATTACTAGTACTTTTCTAATTTTATCGGTAAAGATATAAACATTTTAAATGTATAATAAACCAATAAACACTAGAAAATCGAGGTTAATACTGTTTCAGTTCATGAAACTAGTTCTTATTTTTCTTAGAAAAAAAATCGAATCAGTTCCAATAATCGTTTTTGAAAAAAATCAGTTATTCAAAACAAAACAAAACAAAAATCAGTTTTTATATGAATTAGTCCGTTGTTGCCATGTACTTGGTCATTGTAGGCGGAAAATTATAACTAAGAATTACTCAGCATTTTATATATATGGATCTCATAATCTGAATTTAGATGCTAAACAAAGAAATAAAGTATACTTACACACAATAAACGGTGTCACAAAGTAGTGGCTTGCAACATAATTTTGTTTATGAGAAGTGTGTGTGTTGGTGTTAGGTCAGATTACGTGGTTGAGCATCATAGCCGCATTACTTGACTATTCATTATCCAAAGTCTTTCTTTTAGCCATATTTTGATTCACATCACACACTTTCACACATACTACATAAAATAATAAAGCAAATCCTATATCTGTATTCCTATTTCCTAGGGTTTCTAAATATTCTTCACTACTTTTGTTTTTGTCTCTTTGCCCTAGCTTAGCTTTTTCTCCAAAGTTTGACAAATTGTGCTTCCCTTTTGAATGTACATTAATTGAGCATATCTGAGACGGCCTTGCCATATCCACATTTTCTGTAATTACATAAATTGTAGTCTCTGTAAAAAAAAAAAATATATATATATATATATGTGCATTTATACGCTTCTTCTAAAAATGTACATTAATTATTGTTTTTTGTATGGGGAACTTCTATTATATACTCTATCCATTTTATATTAAATATTATTTTAGAAAATATTTTTACAAAAAAAATATCGTTTTCAATTTTCGATTCATAATCAATTTTATACTGTAATTTTCTTTTTATTAGTTAAAGTATTTTTAACTGTATAAATAATTATATTTTATATGGAAAATATACAAAATTAATTGTTTTCTTAATTGTGTATACAATGATAAAGTAACATTTATTTTATGTATAAAAATTTATGATCCTATATATTATCGCAGCTTCAAGTCTCGACTACACAAAAACATACATTAACAAAATAAAAATTACGGGAAAGTGTTGGAGAACTAAATGTGTTGTTTTTTTATGTATGGGAGATTTAAAAAGATATCTATTAGTATGAAACATAATTTTTATATATAGTATATATCTTTTCTGGATTACTCGAATCATCTGTAATTGCCAATTCCAGTTAATTAGAATAGTTTAGTCTGTAGTATTTAATAACCATAAGTACTGACGAATATATAAACATAAGAACGGAAAAGCTGTAATGGACCCATGGACCAATATTGGATTTGCTATAATGAATCAAGCAGTATACTATGTGTTAAGTTATGACCAGTACAGTCGATGTTTGCAACAGGTTGGCTTAATTATATTAATTCTAACACAAAACTAGCTACAATTTCTACCTTTCCTTGTTTTAGTGCTTTGATACTTACATTTTTCTTTTCTTTAATTGAGAAAAAAGATTTAGAAACTAATTAGGGAAATTATCAAACATACTATTTTCATTATACAACTTTTCATATTTATTTTAATCACTTTTACTTTTATTTTTTAAAAAGAAAAACCACACTTATAAGACCTAGGGTTTAGAGTTGATGGGTGAGGATAGGATTTAGGAATGTAAAATTTAGAGTTCTAATTAATTTTAAAAAAATTTACCTCTTAAAAATGATATTTATGAAAATATCTCTTTAATGCAAGTAAAAATGAAAAGTGGTACCAACAATGTGGTAAAAATGAAAATTCCCCAATTAGTTATCCCACAAAACTACGTTAATGAAAAATCCACAGTTAAAAATGGTGAAAATAAAAATAATTAAGTAATCATTTACAAAAGAGTTGAATACATATTGCTGCCAACAACTATTCCAGTCTGGCACCCATTTCCACCTAAAGATTTCAATGGTAAAAACTAATTTTAGCTGTGAAGATCATACAAATTAAATGGGATAAATACAGATCATACCCGATAATGGATGATAAATGCAGATCAAATAGATCAAATATTTTACTATAGTTTTAAATAATAAATCAGTTCAAATAAAGCAGATTACATATTCAAATAATAAAAAATATTCAAAATTTTAAAATATAATATATAAATAACAATAAATATTTCACTAAATCCATACTACTACAATTTTTAAAATTAAATATGAAAACATTAGAAATTAAATAAGTATATACCTCTTTCACTAGTGTATATATTTTGAGCTACAATACTATATATTTACATATTACAATTAAAACCACACATATTATATAAACAATAATTTAAGTAAATATAAAAATATATGATAAAATAAAATAGATAAGTAGAAAATAATAATTTTTATTATTAAAGATGTGAATAAATTAAAATGAAAATATGGTATTTATAGAAAAAATAAATATATTTTGAAGTAATTATTTATAATAAAATCATCAATTGTTCAAGAAAAATACAAAAACGAATGAACTCCACTTATGGATGTCAAAACGAACTGCAACTCATGAGTTGAATTAGCTCAGTTTAGATTTTCATGAACATAAATGATTTTTTCTAAACTTATTTATTAAAATTTAAATGATAGAGCTTAATTTAGCTCGTAAGTTATTATGATTGAGTTTAAATGAACACCTAGGTTAAATTCATGAACCTTAACTTTTTGAAGTTAATATATACATCTGTGTATTAGAAATATTTTTGTTTTACATTTCAACATTTTATAAGATAAATAGAAATAATAAAAAAGTTATATTTAATTAAATTATCTAAGATTTTTTGAAGGAAAAATACAAAAGTATCTATATAAATTTCTTTATATAAACACATATTTAGGGTCATTGTTTCTTCTGAAAATTCAACTGATTTTGAATTAAGTATTTATTTTTATTTTAATATTAATATTCAATTATTTAATTTCTATTTTAAAATATATTTTATTATTCTATATTTTTATCATATATTATTATTATATTTATTTTTAATAGATCTCGAGGTAACTCAACGTCTAACTCATGATCAATGATGATTTGAGTTTTGATTTATATTACCTGCCCATATAATAATTAGGGAGACGAGCTGAACTTAACTCCCAAAAAGATGTGAATTCATCTTAAAATGAGTTTAACTGGATGGAGATAACTCATTTTGACCTACGATTAATTGCACTAAATATATATAGTGAGCTTAAGATCTGTTAAATGTTTGAACTGGTTAAATTTTAGTACAAGAGAATTGCCTGGAGTAACTTTTTATAAGGAAAACCAAATAAGGCACGTGGCAGCTGATACCAATTTGGCTGATAAGTGAATAAACCCTTCCACTTTCTTCTTCCTCTCATACACACTCACACTACTTAAACTCCAAGCAAACAGAAGAAGAAAACCAAAGCGGTGCCTCTCTTGTCTAATAATTATCGTCTCTTCTGTTAACTTCTCTTTCTCTTCTCAAAGCTTTTCTCTTCCACCAGAAACCCAGGGACACTATCTTCCCTTCTCTTCTATACAAAAAAAGATCAATGACCTCATGATCCTTGGGATACTACTCACTCATTAGACCACCAGTACCGTCGCCGAGATCATCGTCCTCCTTCGTTCTCCTCCACTCTCCTCGACCAAATCTACAGTTCCATCGACGATTCCGCCGACGTCAAGAAGCAGAACCGTGCCGAAAATCGCATTTGCATCGAGAAAATCGTCGTTAACCGCCTCGCAACCGCCAGAGATTCCATTAGATCAAGGAATCTCAAGACCGTTGAGCCTGTTTTCTTCAATCACTCAAACTCCAGCTCCTCTGACTCTAGCAGACTCTCCTCTTCCGAGTCCGAATCGCGCTCTCCGCCTGAGAATCAGAATCTCCATCCTAAACCTATTCGAACTACGGTAGAGAAACCTAGCAATAAACAAGAACACGGTAGTTTTCTCAGGACGAAGTCTAAGGCGTTGAAGATGTACAACGATCTGAAGAAAGTGAAACAGCCGATTTCTCCCGGTGGACGTCTCGCCACTTTCCTAAACTCTATCTTCACCGGTAACACGAAGAAACCAAATAAAACTAACACCACATCCACCACTTGGTCCACAAAGTCTTCCTTCTCCAGATCTTGTTTGAGCAAAACGCCATCGTCTAGTGAAAATTCGAAACGGTCGGTACGCTTTAGTCCTGTTAACGACGAACATTCCAAGCAACCAGAGTCCATTCGCCATCATCGGAACGTGGAGGAGAATCGTCGCGTGATTGAAGCAGCCAAGGAACTTCTTAGAACTTTCCAGAAGAATAAAGACGTTGTCAACATCATCGGCGAAGAAGAAGACGAGGAAGAGGACGATGATGGTGCGAGTTGCGCAAGCTCTGATCTGTTCGAGTTGGATAATCTATCGACGATTGGAATCGATAGGTATCGAGAAGAGCTTCCCGTCTATGAGACAACTCGTTTTAACACGAATCGTATAATGAATTAATTGTTTAGTTGCTAATGTAATAATTACTTAGTTGTTTGGAGTGAATTTATTATTAATGGTCAATTTTTTAGAATAGATATTTTTAAGTTTTTTTTTAACCAAAATACTACTAGCTCTCTAAAACGAAAATGAACCAAATATTTTTTTTTTAATTTAAATTCATCCTCAAACTTTCAATCCATAAATATATAATTACACCATTTAACAAACTTTATTTTGATCATATTTCTTCTTATACACTATTTTGTGATAAACTTTTTAAAAAATATTTTAATGTATTTCTCTTAATTAATTTTGGATTGATACAGCTTTCTTTTGGAGAATATATATATATATATATATATATATACATATTTTATTTATATGCAGTGTTTCTAAAACTATCTCTAATGTATTTTTTATTTTTACTCCTAAAATAAAAGAACTATATAATAGAGATGGGTTTTGGTCTAATATATTTCTGTAAAATAGAGATCTTTAAATATAAAGTAAAATATAGAAGAATGCTATTTATTCTTCTATAAATAACAGAGAATAGTGATTTTTATTTTAAAAGTAAAAATAGAGATGATTCGAAGTGATTTTTCCTACAAATGCTATTATAGAAATAAAAATATAAGTGGACTGGAGATGTTTAAATAAGTTTATTTGGGAATTCTGTAATACTTAGCTCAATCACGTCCTTATTATAATTAGAAATAGTTAGTGACTAAACTAAAGAAAACGTTGAAATTAAGAAGCGCCTGAGATGAAGATTTGTAGATTTTTGAAGATGAGTTGAAAGAGAAGCAAAAGAGAGATTTTATATCCTTTCATCAATTTAGACAGTAAAGGGAGGTTGAATTTTTGTTCTTTATATCACCTGATGGATCCACTTACAAAAAAATATATTATTTATTTTATTTGAAAAATAATTAATAATTACGAATAATACAATATACTATTAAAAATAAAAAATAAAAATATATAAATTACATGAATCAGACAATGACATCCGTGTTCTACTATGTGATATGTTGTCAACATCATTAATATAGTTTTCATAGCCTAAAATATCTATTAGACTAACCGGATAATTTTGCATGATGCTTAATATATTTTAATATTTTATCTTATTTTATTTGATGTATAACACTGGATATTAAATAATTAATCTATGTGAATTCATTTTATTTTAGATCATTTAACATTTGTTATGTTTCTTTTCTCAAAAAAAAAAGTTTACTAGATAATGCCAAACAATGAATAAGCCTTGTTTATATAGATTTTGAATAGTGACATGTGTCATCTATCTTACTAGTAAAGCGTTTTGTGGTTCAAACTTCTAAGTTCTAATAAGAATAATACACTAGTATGTCAAAATAATGTTATTGTTAGAAGTAGTGATTATTCACTTCTTGGAACACATATCATTTCCTCCTTATATTATTTACATCATCATCAGTACACTTGTCTATATTATAGGCATATACTTTTGTTTAAGTTGATTTGTATTACCGACTCTGTTTCCTATATATATCACTTTGTGCTTGTTGTGGAAAATAATGTAACACACCATCTTTTATCTTTTGACACACTCTCTCACATAAAATCACTCTCTTTCTTTTTGTTTACGTACACATACAAATAATAATAATAACTACTTTAATATATAAAGTACAAATAGTTATAAACTCTCATACATAATATTCAACACGTTATCAGCACGAGACTCTAACCAATTGAGGTTATACTAAAAAGGTAATATTTAATTTATGTCTTTCAATAATTTTAATTATTTTAATTTTATTATTGTTCCGGAGTGAGAGGCTAGGCCTTCTCCGTTTATTTTTCGGGATGATAGGCATTACCTTCCCCGACTGATTGTTAAGAAAGGCTCTGCCTTCACGATCAGAGAAACACGTGGTAGGCTTTGCCTCCGTGAATAAAAAGAAAAGGTCAAAATGGTAGACTCTCTCTTCTCGGACCTTGAATAAAAAGAAAAGGTTAATATGGCAGACTTTGTCTCCTCAAACCTTGAAAAAAAATGATCAATATGGAATACTCTGTCTCCTCGGATCATGTAAGGGGCTAAGCCTCTGATTTTATTTATGCCTTTAAATTTATGCATTTAATTTATGCTTTTAAATTTATGCCTTTAATTTTTGCATTTACTTTTCGTATTTAAATTTATGTCTTTATTATATTTAAAGTATGTTATTCTATTAATACAGTTATCATGTCGAATTTGACAAAGCTCGAAATAAATGTCCTTGATATTACGGGAAATAATTATATGACTTGGGCAGTGGGTGCAAAGATGCACCTGAGAGGAAACGGGCTTTTAGAAACCATCGATAATTCAAAAACGGTGTCAGATGAGAAAAAGGCTAAAGCCATGATATTTTTACGACACCACATACATGATGGTTTAAAAGATGAATATATTACGAAAGAGGATCATGCGGACCTCTGGCAATCTTTAAAAGAGAGGTTCGATCACCAGAAATATGTGATCTTACCGAAAGCTAAACACGAGTGGATTCATCTCCGGTTCCAGGACTACAAAAGTGTAAGTGAGTATAATTCCGCGATGTTCGGAATTACATCTAGGATGATGTTATGTGGAGAGAAAATAAGTGATTATGATATGATCGAGAAAACTCTCTCCACGTTCCATCCTGGAAATGTAGTCCTACAGCAACAATACCGAGCGAATGGGTATACCCATTACTCGGAGTTGATGCAAGTCCTCCTTGTAGCGGAGCAGAATAATCAACTCGTGACTTTAAACCATCATGCTCGTCCCACTGGATCTGCTCCATTCCCCGAAGCGAATGTTGCATCATCCAGTTATGATAATTGGAGAGGACGAGGACGTGGACGTGATCGAAATCGTTATCATGGTCGTGGAAGAGGACGAGGAAGAAGATTCCGTCCGTATGATGAAAGAAATAATAAGGAATTCCACGAAAACGAAAGGGGCCGCGATGATAAAAGGCAATCAGAAAAGGTTTGCTACAAATGCGGTATGAAAGGTCATTGGGTACGTGGTTGTCGTACGCCAAAACACTTAGCCGATCTGTATAGAGAATCCCAAAAAGCAAAAGAGAAAGGAAGTGAAACAAACTTCATCTCTGATGAACCCGGGCCATCCTTTCATGGTTTAAATGATGATACTCATCTTGACGTATCAGACTTTCTGGTTGATTCAGAAAAAATCGATGAGTAATGTAAAATCGATGTGATATAAGTTTACTGTATTATAGTATTTATATCTTTTGTTGTAAGAAATATATGTTATGTTTCATGTTTAATAATATATGTTTATGAATAAATTCAGAAAATGCCAGACTTTGAGACTATGGATGAAGATATGTGTTTGGCAGATAATGCGTCAACGCACACGATAATTAAAGATAAGAAATATTTCTCCAATCTCAAAATAAAATATTACGCTAGAAGCGTAAGAACAATATCTGGTAGTGCAAAGATTATCAAAGGCTCTGGAAGAGTCAATTTTTCAATGCCAAAGGGGACGAGATTTGAAATAAGTGATGCATTATACTCCCCCGAGTCTCATAGAAACTTATTAAGTTTTAAGGATATTCGAAGAAATGGATATCATATTGAAACTATGAGGAAAGACGACATTGAATATCTTTGCATTAAGTCCGAGAGGAAACATATATTGGAAGAGTTAAGAATGTTATCCTCTGGACTATATTGTACGAAAATAAACATGACTGAGTCCTATGCCACAGTAAACATGAAGTTTACTAATACATTTAAAATCTGGCATGAGAGGCTAGGACATCCTGGTTCAGTCATGATGAGAAAGATAGTGCAAAATTCAAATGGTCATCCGTTGAAAAACGAGAGAATTTTGCAAACGGGCGAGTTTACATGTAATGCATGTTCTCAAGGAAAACTTATAACTCGGCCATCACCAGCAAAGATTGGCAATGAATCACCATTGTTTTTAGAAAGAATACATGGTGATATATGTGGGCCGATCCACCCACCGTGCGGGCCGTTTAAGTATTTCATGGTATTGATTGACGCATCTAGTAGATGGTCAGATGTCTGTCTTTTGACGACAAGAAATACGGCTTTCGCAAAGTTCATTGCCCAGATAATAAAGTTGAGAACGCAGTTCTCAGAATATGCCATAAAGAAAGTAAGGCTTGATAATGCTGGTGAGTTTACATCGCAAGCCTTTAATGATTATTGTATGTCAGCGGGGATCGATGTGGAGCATCCATTTCCCCATGTTCATACACAAAATGGCATGGCCGAGTCATTGATAAAACGGTTGCAATTGATTGCAAGACCGTTGATATTGAGAACAAAGCTCCCAATTTCAGTATGGGGTCATGCTATTTTGCATGCGGCTGCACTGATTCGACTGAGACCGAGTGCAAATAATAAGTACTCCCCATTACAATTGTCATCTGGGCAAGAGCCAGATGTATCTCATCTCCGTGTCTTTGGGTGTGCAGTCTATGTTCCGATAGCTCCACCACAAAGAACAAAAATGGGCCCACAAAGGAGATTGGGAATATATGTGGGTTATACGTCACCAAGTATAATAAGATATCTTGAACCAGTAACTGGTGATATGTTTACGGCACGATTTGCCGATTGCCATTTTAATGAGGAAGAATTTCCAACGTTAGGGGGAGGAATTAGAGAAATTCCTAAAGAGATTACTTGGTGTACACAGTCGTTGTTACACCTTGATCCCCCTACGAATCAAAGAGAGCTGGAAGTTCAGAAAATTGTGCATTTGCATAATTTGGCAAATCAGTTACCAGATGCGTTCACAGATACAAGAAGGGTGACGAAGTCATATATACCCGTTGAAAATGTTCCATCAAGAGTTGTTGTTCCTGAAAAACAAACTGATGGAAACACAATGAATGAACCTAGGGTTCAGTTAAAGAGGGGGAGACCAGCGGGTTCTAAAGACAAAAATCCCCGAAAGAAAAACAAATTGGTTGAGCAAAGTGGAAAGGTTCCAAAAGAACCTGATACTGAAAAATGTCTGAAAGAAGGCATAGACGAAAAGGTTCAAGAAGAACCAAATAAAGATAAGGATCCAGATGACGAGGAGGGAACAAAAAAGTATGAGATTTCCATCAACTACGCCCGAGATGAAAAATTATGGATCAGAAATAAGATAAAAGATGTTGATGGAATGTTCTCCTTTTCTGTGTCCAAAGAGATAGATCAAGAAAGTGATGATCCAGATCCAAGGTCCATATTGGAATGTATGAAAAGACATGATTGGGAGGAGTGGAAGAAGGCCATACAAACTGAGTTACTCTCCCTAAATAAAAGGAATGTTTTTGGACCTATAGTCATAACACCTGAAAATATAAATCCCGTTGGGTACAAGTGGGTATTCGTGAGAAAAATAAATGAAAAGAATGAAATAACACGATATAAAGCCCGATTAGTTGCCCAAGGTTTTTCTCAGAGACCGGGAATTGATTTTGAGGAAACTTACTCCCCGGTAATGGATGCAATTACGTTTAGATTTTTGATGAGCCTAGCGGCATCGAAAAATCTTGAAATGCATCTTATGGACGTTGTGACTGCATATTTGTATGGATCATTGGATAATGATATATACATGAAACTCCCTGAAGGATTGGAAATGCCAAAAGCATTGAAAGCATAATCTAGGGAGATTTGTTCGGTCAAGTTACAGCGATCACTTTACGGACTAAAGCAGTCTGGACGCATGTGGTACAATCGCTTAAGTGAATATCTCTTGAGAAAAGGATATGTGAATAATGCGATATGTCCATGCGTTTTTATTAAGAAATCATCATCTGGCTTTGTGATCATTGTTGTATATGTAGATGACCTGAACATAATTGGAACTCAAAAGGAGGTTGATGATGCGCGAACTCATATGAAAGAAGAGTTCGAAATGAAAGATCTCGGCAAGACAAAGTTCTGTCTTGGGCTCCAGATTGAGCATCTCCGAGAAGGAATATTTGTGCATCAATCAAATTATACGAAAAGGTTATTGAAACGCTTTTATATAGATAAAGCGACTCCTTTGAGTACTCCAATAGTAAATAGATCTCTCGATGTAGAGAAAGATCCTTTTAGACCTTGTGATGATAGCGAGGAAGTACTCGGTCCTGAAGTACCTTATATGAGCGCTATCGGTGGGCTTCTATATCTTGCAAATTGAACAAGACCTGATATTGCTTTTGCAACTAACCTACTTGCAAGATATAGTTCTTCTCCTACTCGTAGGCATTGGAACGGAATCAAACATATATTCCGTTATCTCCAAGGTACAGTTGACCTTGGGTTAATTTATTTTAGAAAACCCGAGTTTGGTATGGTTGGTTTTGCAGATGCAGGATACTTATCAGATCCTCATAAGGCTCGATCGCAAACCGGCTATGTTTTTACTATTGGTAGAACCGCAATCTCTTGGCGTTCCCAGAAGCAAACTCTAGTTGCAACTTCGTCAAATCATGCAGAGACTATTGTGCTTCACGAAGCATGTCGAGAATGTGTGTGGCTTAGGTCAATGAGTCATCACATACAAGATGCAAGTGGGATATCTGACAAGAAAGAACCGACGAAAATATTTGAAGACAATTCGGCGTGTGTCGCTCAACTTAAAGAAGATTATATAAAGAGCGACAGAACAAAACACATCCCTCCGAGGTTTTTCTCGTATATACGGGAGCTTGAAAAAAATAAAGAAGTGGATATCGAGTATGTACAATCATGCGACAATTCGGCTGACTTATTCACAAAAGCTCTCCCCACTACAACATTCCGAAAACACGTCTACGGTATCGGAATGAGGCGTTTACGTGACTTGTGAAGATAAAGAGACTATGTCCATTATTCTGAGGGGAGATTACGTTACTGTACTCTTTTTCCTTTATCATGGTTTTTCTCCTAAAGGGTTTTTCCATGATTAAGGTTTTAACGAGGCAGTACGTAATACAAGATGAATAATCAAGGGGGAGTGTTAGAAGTAGTGATTATTCACTTCTTGGAACACATGTCATCTCCTCCTTATATTATTTACATCATCATCAGCACACTTGTCTATATCATAGGCATATACTTTTGTTCAAGTTGGTTTGTATTACCGACTCTGTTTCCTATATATATCACTTTGTACTTGCTGTGGAAAATAATGTAACACACCATCTTTTATCTTTTGACACACTCTCTCACATAAAATCACTCTCTTTCTTTTTGTTTACGTACACATACAAATAATAATAATAACTACTTTAATATATAAAGTACAAAGAGTTATAAACTCTCATACATAATATTCAACAGTTATTAGTTTTTCAAAAATTTAAACCATATCGTCATTTAAAACTTCATCAAACTAGTACCTGCACTTCTTAGTTCTTACCTTCCTCCCCCCAAAATGTAATTCACTTACCAATATTTTTGTTGTTTTACTTTCGTTAAAATAAGACCATGATTATAGAAGCTTTTTAGTGGGTTTTTTAGAGGGTTTTTATTGCGTAAGTCTCATGAACATTATAAAAATTGGTTACAAAAATTATGAATTAAAAACCGGTTTTTATGGATTTGTTACACTGTTTACGGGAAAAAGGCCAATTCATACATCAACAAGGAGTCGCGGTCCCGATCAGTACATACATTCATACCATGTGCTAAAACATACATCAATTCAAATTATATTCAAATTTCATACGTCAACCAACACTTTTCGGTAAATTCATACATTGACCGTGTTTTCGTTTTTGCTTAAATTATTTGGATTAAAATATACAAACAAAATGAAACTTACAATTTCCTTAAATTTAACATTTGAACAATTCTTTTTTTTAACAAAACATTTGAGAAATTCTTATCAAACACAATATATGTATGTGTGATGTATTAAAATGTATGTGTGGGGAACTTGGGTTTGAATCCCCCTTTAAACCAAATTAAAATGATTTTTTTAGGAACTGGAATCGATAAATGATATATATGTATATGTGCTGTAACAAACAAAAGAGTCATATGTGGCAGAGTGGCTTGCTGGAGGAAGTGATATTGTGGGGAACCCGGGTTCGATACTCAGTCTAAACAGATTAAAAACACATTTTGTAATAATAAAACGACGTCGTTTTGGGTTCTATTTCCACGTATTAATCTCATAAATCCACGTAATTAACCGTTAAATCCACTAAGACTCCGTTAATATTTGACTAACGGAAACACGGTCAATGTATGAATTTACCGAAAAGTGTTGGTTGACGTATGAAATTTGAATATAATTTGAATTGATGTATGTTTTAGCACAGGGTATGAATGTATGTACTGATCGGGACCGCGACTCCTTGTTGATGTATGAATTGGCCTTTTTCCCCACTGTTTACAGATCCCATTATGGCGGTATGTGATTGATTCGCTTTTAAAAAAAAAATAGAAATCCAAGTGGTTTCTTAGGGGGATAATCATGTCCTCAGTAAAATATTTGACTTGATGTTAGTGAATACTAGTAATCATGATAAATAAGCTAAGGGGACAAGAGTGAAAGAGACATGGTCTCAAATGTCATGGACAAGAGTATCCAATAATTTGACTCTCTTTTACTGGTTTATTATTTTATTTTAGTTGACTTTATTTTGTCTGAAGTGCGACTTTAAGCTTGGATTATACCATAATATAATTTAAACGCATGCTAACTCTTGCATATGTAGAAAAACCACCATATAATATAAGAAAATTATTTAAACGCATAATATAAGAAAATTATTTAAACGCATGTTAAATCCAAGGTCGTCTAACAGCACAAGCAAATGGAGCGGTCGAACATGATCCAAATCTAAAAATGATTTTTTTAAAAAGAGATTAAAAGTAAATATTTGAATTAGAGTCTAGAACTTTAAAATTTTAAATATATTACTAAATTTATATTTTATAATTTTCAAATAAACATTAAATATATAACAAGAAATAGTTTTAAAATTATTTCATTACATCGTTAAATATATCGTTAATCTTTTTTGAACAGGGTCCACCAAATAAACTCTTGCATATGTAGAAAAACCACCATATAGTATAAGAAAATTATTTAAACGCATAATGTAAAAAATTATTTAAACGCATGCTAACTCTTGTATATGTAGAAAAACCGTTTGATATCATAAAAGACTCTTGTATATATAGAACTTACAGCCGTTTTTAGTAATACCGTATTCGAAAACTAACCTACCATGAATGTTAAACTTTCTTTATGAATATTAAACTTCAACAAATGATTTTTGTTTACTATGCATCTTAGAGTAATAACTCTAATTTACGTAAGTTGAACTCCAAATATGAATTCATCGTATATGCATAGAGTGAATAAAGTTTAATATTAGCCTAATCATGGCCATATGATACAAGACACTAGTAAAGCAAATAAAACATTCTTAATTTGAAAAGTAAAGTTTGTTAACGTACAAAGAGAAAAATGATGATAATCTGTAGCCACGATAAAAAAAAACTGCTTTTGCTAAACATGTTGAACAGTATTTGTGATCTCTTATGTCAAGAAAATTTAGAGAAATAACACTCCAAACAATGAAATATATTATATAAATGAAAGAAAGTTTTTCGTTCTTCTACATATGGCAGGTGGACGATTATAACGTAATAGGCATTAAGTTGGTGAACATATTAATCAATAAAATTGGACAACTGAAACTTCGACATCAAAGTTTTATACCATAAGTTTTAGTCAAAAAAAAAAAAGTTTTATACCATAAGTTTACGTGTATCTAATAATAGAGGACTCAAGGGGCAAACCATGTCCCATAACAACCATGCATGCACGACTCGTCATTCTCATGCTCTCACTGTGCTTTATCCATCAGAACTGAGGTTTTGATATGAATCTTGTTTAGAGCTGAGAATTTTACTCAAAACACGTGAGTCCTGCCATGTTTGACCCGTTACATGACGGATGCGAGTTGAACTTATTTTAAGCAGGATGGGTACGAGTCAATCAATTTTGAGTCAAAATATCCGTCAATTCACAATTTTTTTTTTTGGAATATATAAAATATTATTTTATTTTATTTTTTGAAAAAACTTATTATATAATTAAAACAAATATTTTTAATATGATTAATATTTTTTTGTAGATTTGTTGTGTTACTCGCAAGTTTTGACATAATAAGTGCGGGTATAAGAATTTGATCCGCGGTGAGACAGATGACCCGCAAACCCAATACTAATCTTGTCGACTTGATTAGACTTCAGAAAATAAAACAATATAGCAGATTTTAACTTTTTGCTTATAAGTTATAACGATCTACCTTAACATTTTGGCTCCGATTTGTTAGGATGCATGGACCAGACCGATAAACCATGTTTTTCATATATTATGAACAAATATTGTTATATCAAAAAGTTCGGATCGGGTTTGAATCGGGTTCAGATCCTGTCGAGTCTGAATTGGTTCCGTTCAGGTTTGGCCCAAAAAATACCCAAAACATACAAAAAATACTTGAAAATATTTAAATACTCGAAAATATCTAAAATTTATCCAAAATTTGACCTTAGTACATGAAAAATGACCAAAATTTTATCTAGTTAACCAAAATATATTTTTGAAAATCTATAATTTTACCCAAAATACAAAACTATACCTAAAAACTGAAACTCGATACTTAAAAAGATATCTATAATACTAAAAATATACTAAAATACACATGTACATACCTAATATATACTAGAAGTATCAAGTATTTCGAATCTCATCGGGTCCCGAGTTCGGGTTGGATCATGTCTAAAATCCGCAAGTCCTCCGTAACAAAATCCAATGAGGTAAAATAACATTACTTGTACCTGACCTAAATCGTTTTTTTTTGTCGGCTCCAATTAAGATTTTTGGGTCTGGATTAAATGACCAGGCCTAATCCGCATGTGGGTAAGTTTTTGGTGTTATTTAATTTGCTTTATTACTCATGAGAGTCCGAAGATACGTGTGTTTTGCCCCATAATCGTATTGCATGTGTTGAGTTTGGATGGTGAAGCAACCAATAACATTAGCACGTACCAATAGAGTTAATTACAAACAGTATTAATGGTGAATTAACACAGAAAATAACTTATCTGTGTAACGTGTACTGTCACTCTATTTTCAATTGCAAATAATACAGTTTTGCGTCTTAAATGAGGTTGTCTATGTTTATTACGATTTAAGAACATGATAACATATCTGATATAATATTTGAGACATAGTAACTGATATCTACACGCGACTCTCACGCGCTCAAAGTACGACTCAAAAGGCGATAAGGTTTTCTTCTCTTTCGCCGCCGGCGACGGAGCCTCACGCCCGTCGTTGAGAACCCTCCTCCCCCTGGTCTTCATGGATTCTTCGCCTCCTCTGTCCTCTGAGCCTCCCTGGCCGCCAGATCTGTTGTTTCTCAACCCTAAGTGCGGTCCTCGAACCTTTCAGGACTCTTCTCCTCAGCCTTTGGTTTGTCTCCACCCTGAAACTGAATCTCTTGGCGCCCCCTCAAAAGCTCTTGCGCCTTCTTCATCTTCCGGTTTGGGTGCGACGTCAGATCCCAAGGCCCCCTCAAATCTGTGGGTTTCAAAACTCAAATCCACTCCAAAGAATCTCTGCAAGGTTGCTTCTCCTTCTTATGCAGAGGATGGTTCCCCTGTGATTTTAGCCCCAGATTCAATTCGGTTGCGTCCCTCTAATTTGTGGAATGGTTACTTGGTTGCCTTCTTTCATGGTAATCCTCCTTCTCCAGCGAAGATTTTTAATGACCTAAACCCGATTTGGGGGAAGCAAGGTCGAATAAAGGTTAGGTATCACTCAAAAAGGATTTGTCTCATTCACATTCCGTGTGAGGTAACCAGACAGTGGGTTCTGGATGTTGGTTTTTGGCACTCGGGAAATTGCTCTTTCACGGTTCAAAGTTGGACCCCAAATTTGAAATACCAAGCTATGAAGTTGGAGTTTGCTCCAGTTTGGGTGCTGTTCAGGAATGTCCCAGCCGAACTCTGGTCCATTGAAGGGTTCAGCACTATTGCTTCAGGAATTGGGTTTCTAGTTCAGTCTGAATATCCAAAGTTGAAAGCCTTCTCAAACGGAGTTGTTAAGCTAAAGGTGGTTATTAAGCTGGAAGGGAACCATCCGTCCAGCGTTACAGTTGTGGACAAGGTTGGAAATTCGGCAAAGGTCTACGCAGAATACCTCAAACTCCCTCCTAAATGTGGTATATGCAAAGAGTTTGGCCATCTGGCGCTGCGTTGCCATAACAAAGAAGTTGTTGAGGTTTTGGTGCCCGCTTCCCCCGCGCCCACCCATCCTTCTATTCTGAGCAGCAAGGCTGTAGATGTCTCTCCATCTGTCTTAAGTTCTCAAGCCTCAAAGGAAGAATCGAGAGAGCTGTCAAGGTCTAAAA
The DNA here is from genome assembly GCA_905132765.1 of Moricandia arvensis. NCBI lineage: Eukaryota > Viridiplantae > Streptophyta > Magnoliopsida > Brassicales > Brassicaceae > Moricandia > Moricandia arvensis. Next base: position 112,929 of record CAJHQP010000315.1, on the reverse strand, counting down.
GTTTACCTTTGGAGAGCGCGAGTCCATTAATTGTAAAAGACGATCAAGGCTGGGAAAGGGTGATTCGTCGCTCTAGTCCTCCTCGAAAATCTCCAAGTCTTTCTGGTACCAATTTGCGTCCTTCCTCTCCACCTCACCTGGTGACATCTTCTCAATTTGAGTCTGAAGAAGAAATGGTTATAGCTGCCCAAAAAATTCTGAGACAACGTATAGCTACTGCAGAAGTTGACCCTCCTCCTTTCACTTCTGTTTATCAACGCAAGAGAGAGCGTAAGAAGTTAAGACAAAAATACAGTCTTCTTTGTGCTTCATCTTCAGAGGATGCTGCTTCGTCCGAGGGAAGTATATCAAGACCTCCGGGCAATTCTATCCATCTGATTACTTTTGGTTCTATTGAGGTGCCGGCTTCGGGTCGGGGCTCACAGTTTTTGGAAGCCTAGTGCTTCGCTCCCCCTCCTTTTGTCCTTCTTATGAAGTGTTTTTGTTGGAATATAAGGGGCCTAAACGGCGATATAAGAAGAGCCGATGTTAATAAGTGGATACGAACTAACCGTCCTTGTATAGGCGGTCTTTTGGAAACGCATGTGAAGCAGGAAAACTTAAGGGAACTAATGAGTCAATCTTTTCCAGGATGGCTATATGACGCCAATTTCTCAGAAGTTACACAAAAAGGAAGAATAGTGGTCATCTGGGACCCAATTTTGTCTGTGGTCACGTATATGAAGACTCCTCAACTTACCTTGTGTGGAGTTTTTAATACGGTCTCCCGCGTCTCCTTCACGGTGGGGTTTGTTTATGCCTTCAATACAAGAGAGGAAAGAATTTATCTATGGAATTCGGTTAAGGAAGCTGCAAGGTATTCTCTGTTGCAAAATTCTCCATGGTTGCTTCTGGGAGATTTTAATCAGGTCTTGGACATGTCTGAAGTGTATTCCCTGACTCCGCCGGCTGTATCTCTGGTAGGGATGGATGATTTTCATGATTGTATCTCTGAAAGCCATCTTCTGGAGTTATCTTATCGTGGGTGCTTTCACACATGGAGCAATAAAAGTCCTACTACTCCGAAAACTAGAAAGTTAGACCGTGCTCTTATCAACGAAGCCTGGCAGGAGGCCTTTTCTTCGTCATCAGCCTTCTTTGATGTTCCAGGAAGCTCTGATCACTCTCCTTGTTTAATCACAATTACTGCAGATGATACAAGAAGGAAAACTCGCTTTACCTTTTTCACCTTCTTCTCTACTCACCCTGATTATAATGCTTGGTTGTTAGAAGCTTGGGGATCCGTCTCAACATCTTCACACTCCTTGTATTCACTGTATGACAAACACAGGGCTGCAAAAGCTTGTTGCAAATCGTTAAACAAACTTTCTTTTAGTAATATTCAAGCAAGGACTCTGGAGGCTTTTGAGAAACTTCAAAGGGTTCAAGCTCAGGTGTTATCTGCACCATCTCCAAGCCTGTTCGAAGAAGAAGCTGTAGCCCGAGACTCCTGGCTGTTATTATCGGCAGCAGAGCTGAATTTCTTTAAACTAAAATCCAGGGTTCGTTGGATGAGTAAAGGGGATGGCAATACAAGTTTTTATCACAAGTCTGTTAAAGAAAATTTGTCTCGGAACATAATTCATTACTTAGTGGATGGGGATAATAATCGTGTATCTCAGCCCCAAGAGTTAAAAGATTTGGTTGTGGGTTTTTACTCTCTTCTTCAAGGCAGATCTAATGCAGCAGTCAGACCATTGTCTGTTGATCAGCTCCGAGAGATCCACCCCTTTAGGTTTGATCTAAGATTGTCTGAAATTCTCTCTGCGATTCCCTCAGATGCAGAAATCCAAGCTACAGCCTTCGCTCTTCCCATGAATAAGGCTCCAGGTCCTGACGGCTTCACTGCTGAGTTCTTCATGTCTTCCTGGGAATTAGTGGGACATGATCTTATTAATGCTGTTAAATCCTTTTTCACCTCTAGCAGTCTTCCGAGACAGACAAACGCTACGGTTATTTCTCTGATACCGAAAGTTTCTGGCGCTACCTCCTTGTCAGATTTCCGACCTATATCATTGTGTAATACAGTTTATAAGGTCATTTCAAAGATTTTGGCTACTCGGCTTCAGAGGATTACCAAAGTGGCAGTGCAGAATAACCAAGTCGGTTTTGTCAAAGGAAGGCTTCTATGTGAGAACGTGTTATTGGCGTCTGAACTCGTGACAGATTTTCATAAACCAGGCACGCCACGAAGAGGGTGTCTACAACTGGATATCTCGAAAGCATATGACAGTATTGAATGGCCATTTATATTGAATATTCTATGTGCCTTCAGATTGCCGGACATCTTTATATCCTGGATCAAGCTTTGTATTACCTCACCATTCTACTCAGTCGCCTTAAATGGAGAGCTCACTGGTTTCTTTCCCGGTAGAAAAGGACTGAGACAGGGCGACCCAATATCATCCTCTCTTTTCATTTTGGCAATGGATATTCTTTCCAAGGAGTTAGATAAAGCAGCCCGTGCAGGGACATTTGTTCCTCACCCTAAGTGCCTAAGTCCTCTGGTGACGGATTTGAGTTTTGCTGACGATGTATTGGTTTTCTTTGATGGGTCCCGGGACTCTCTTCGGGGTGTTATGAGAGTGCTTGTGGATTTTCAGAAAACTTCTGGTCTTGCTTTGAATTTAAGGAAGACCAAGGTTTTTATTGATGGGAACAACTTCCATCTCACTCAAGAAATGGCGACCCAGTTTGGAATTATGCAAGGAAGCCTTCCGGTAAAATATTTGGGTCTTCCCCTATCCCCTCACAAGCTAAGGAAGCAAGATTACCAGCCGCTTGTTGATGCAATTAGGGCTCGCATAAGTTCTTGGACAGCAAGGCATCTAACTTTTGCTGGAAGACTCGAACTCATCAAATCAACTATTTATGGTGTTATCAACTTCTGGACATCAGTATTTCCTCTTCCTAAAAAGTGTCTCGAGGCTTTAGAAAGGATCTGCAGCGCGTTCCTGTGGTCAGGAGCACCAAACTCAGCAAAGGGAGCCAAAGTCTCTTGGGAATCAATATGTACCCCAAAGGAGGCGGGTGGGTTGGGATTAAGGAAGCTGGTTGGGCAGAATCAAGTTTTCGGTTTAAAATTAATATGGCTTCTCTTCGCAGAAAATGGATCCTTATGGGTGGCTTGGGTAAAGGAGCACATTATTTCAGGCCAAGAGTTTTGGACAGCAAATTTTAGTCAAGCTGGAAGTTGGATATGGAGACAGCTGATGTGTTTGAGAGCAAAAGCTAGACGTTTTATAACCTGTACTGTGGTCTCTGGGAGCGTTGCCTTCTTCTGGTTTGACAACTGGACTGGCCTTGGACCCCTGCTGGATTTAATAGGAGCAGAAGGTCCCATGGTTTCTGGTATCTCAGTAGAAGCCAAAGTGAGGGAGGTTGTAAGGGATGGTGTTTGGAGAGTTTCGAACAGTAGACATCCGCTGCTATGTCTCCTGCGGAACTGTCTTCCGCACAGTGTCCCTGATATTAACTCTTCTGAACCTGATTATTATGAGTGGAGAACTTCACCAATGGACACCATTTCAGGCTTCTCTTCCTCTAAGACTTGGCTAAGTCTAAATCCTTCCCTACCACATGTTCCATGGTTCTCGGTGGTGTGGTTTAAAGAAAAGGTTCCTAAATATGCTTTCATAGCATGGCTGGTTATGCGTGAGAGATTAGCAACTAGAGACAGGTTGAGGCTTTGGGGAATGGCTGTCCCGTCTGAGTGTTTGCTTTGTGGTTTGAGTGATGAGAGCATGGAGCACATCTTTTTCAACTGTCCTTATTCAACTGAGTTGTGGCGAGCAGCATTTATAAACAGTGGAGTGACTCCCCCTTACAATTTCAAAGAATTTGCGGATTGGGCATCTCGAGCACAGGTTCACAGGAAGGTAAAGAGCATATCTAAGCTTCTCTTTCAAAGTGTTATCTATTTTTTGTGGAGAGAAAGGAACTCAAGATTACACACTCAAACTTCAAAGCCTTATCAAGTGTTACTAAGGGAAATTCATCTTCAGCTAAGGGCAAGACTGTTGGGTCTAGATAAAGAATCACCAATCAACCAAGGCACCGGTTTGGGAGATACATCGACGTACCTATTTCACTGGTTTTCCCTTTTTCAGGATTGATAAATCATGCTTCACATGCGGTTCTTCTTTGCTGTATTCTGAATTTTCAATATCCTCCTTTTTTCTGGTGATATTTGTAAAAGACATCTTTGTTGGAAGTGAATAAAGAAGGAATGTATTAAAAAAAAAAAAAAAAAAAAAAAAAAAAAAAACATATCTGATATAGCGATGGTTTCTGAATGAAATAGTGGAAAATGAAAGAGAAAGAGACAGAGCAGAAGAGAAGTTTTCAGTTAAAGAGGGCCACGTGGATAGTCAGGTACCATACAGACCAAAACAAGTAGCCTTCACGTGATTGGTGGGCTCTTATGTCTACGGTCTGTCGCGCGTGCACACGTGTGAACCCCTGCTTTTTGTAAAAATTTCTTTCGTGATCCCTAATATTTTTTTGAAAAATACCCTAAGATAACTTTAAAAAAAATTTTGTCACAAAAATAATTCTCAAGAACAAAAATGATAAATCTAGCCTTTTTTATTTTCAAAAAAATTTTTTTTTTTTCAATTTTAAACCTCAACCCCAAAACCCCACCCCATAACTGTAAACCCTAAGTCTAGATTAGTTAATCCAAATGGTATAAATGTATATTAGTCATTTTGTTAACCCTTGGGTTAACTGATCTAGACTTAGGGTTTAGAGTTATGGGGTGGGGTTTTGGGGTTGAGGTTTAAATTTGGAAAAAAAAATTATTTTTTTGAAAATAAAAAAGGGTAAATTTGTCATTTTTGTTCTTTAGGGTTATTTTTGTGACAAAAACTTCAAAAAAGGTTATTCGGGAGATTTGCCCTATTTTTTTTTCTTTTTTGAACAATTCATGATCCCTATAATAATAATTTTTTTTTCTTCTTTAATCTTTTCCAACAAACATTCTCATTTTAAAAACTAAAAACTAACAAGCATCTTCATTTTGAAAATGAAGAAAGATTGTTGAAGATTTAAGTGAATTTTTGAAAGTGTTTAAGTGAATTATTATAATTATCTAGATGAAAAATTGCAACTGATTAAAAGAAATTATTGCAATTATTGGTGACTTCAATTTCTCGTGGTGGATTATTGCAATCTTTGTTAATGAACCTTTGTAATTATTGGTAATTACTGCCTTTCTGAAGAGTTTTTGCAATTTTTGGTGTAAATCTTTGCAAACATTAGGTAACTATTGCAATATTTGGTTATCAACTATTGCAACTCTTAGTCTTATATATAATAACTTGGTGATAATGAAAAATTAGACTTGAATAACAATACAAAAAAAATAAAACATCACAACCATCATAAATAGGCCAACATCACAACCATCATAAATAGGCCAAGAAAAACATATAAACATGAAAAATTTCTTTGGTTTGAAGAGATTGTCAAAATGTCTAATGATGTAACTTTTCATATATAATAAATAATTGCATAGATTTTTGAGGAATTATATTTTTACTTATTTTATATCTTTTTGTATACTTTTATTTAATCTTTAAAATTAGTCAAAAATAATATGGTAGCTCTATTTGCTGACTAATTTAATAGTTTTAACAGTTTAATATTTTATAAATTTACAAAATTAAATATATTAGTAATTGTATCTTTTATATTTCACACTATTTTCATTAGTCAGCTAAACCAAAAATTCACCTAAACACACAAAACAATTGATGAAAGAAAGTTTTTATTGTACTATGTTTACCTGTTATCAAGTGGTAGTTTAAGCAATATACACATGGAATCTACAATATAACACAAGAAATTTTCCAAAAATTAAATTAAATTTTTTTATATAAATTATATTATAAAATTTGGCTTAGTTATATTTATAGAAAGAGTTTCCCTGCAGATTCTTTACCTAATTTTATTAATAATTAATTGTAATTACTGAATTTTCATAAACAAATAAAACATACTATTTTAAAAATATTAAAATAAATTAAATGACAGTAATAAATAGTTATATATAACTATAAAACTGTTAATAAAATATTTCTAATCAAAATATAACGATAAATATTAAAATATAATATATAAAAATATATTCATGCGATTGTGGAGCATAATTATTGGCATCACTAGAGTGAACTCATTTTGAAACTCTACAGGTTTATAATTATAAATCCCTGGCCATAACACTTTGAGTACACCAGAAGCTTCATCGTATCTCAAAAAAACCCCTTCGGGAGAATAGTTTAAGTGTAACGACCCGCTCCCGGACTATCTTTAAATTTGAAGAAAATAGATTGCGAAAGGTTTAATTCTTCTTGAAGCGTATTTTTTCTAAGTGTGGAAACACTTGTATTCGTGAAGGTTGGAAGAATAAGTTGTATTTCGACTAAGTGTCGGATCTTCAGTGAGCTCGTGAAACAAATTTGAGACAGACTAAGTGACGGTAAACGATCATGGAGTGGTAGGAGCATAAGGAATGATCAAGATCGCAAGGCCAAATAAGGAAAGTTTGGTCACTCGATAATGTGAGTTCCAAATAAGGCAAGATCGACTAGTCATCATTGACGGGATTATAAAAAAAATGGTCGGGTGCCTTTAAGGGAAAGTTTTGACCAAGTGAAATAAAGAAACTGCAATTTTTTGGGTATAAAAACAGACCTCCAGTTCTTCTTCGAAGTAATATTCAGGGATCGAAGAACGTTCTTCGTGTTCTTAGGATATGTCATGCTAGATTGTGTGTATTTATGGTAAATTTGAATGTGATTATTTATGTGGAAACGTAGGATTTGATCTAAATTGAATGGTATGTTAAATAGAATATTGTTAAAGAATAGATTAAATGAATGAACTGAAATAAGGAAATTACGGAATTAAGTGAATAATCTTAGATAAGGAAAGTACATGGTTAAGTGAATGAATAAGGAATGTATGAGATTAGACAAATGAACTTATAAGAAAAGTATGCTTTTGGTTTCAGATCGTAAAATATATTATGATCTTTTTTTGCTTTGGCCGATCAGGCCCGGCCAGTTCCATTTGGGGCCTAAGGCCACCCCCATTGAAGGTTCAATGGGGGGGGGGGGGTTCACGCACTTCCCAACCAAAAAAAAAGAATATAAAATTATTATTTTTATGAACCTGCATCCCAAAAGCTCCCCACCATGAACCTGTATCATCACTGTAGCGCGGGCCCCACGACACGTGGCGGCCCGCGATAGGTCTATTTTTTTTTTTTAAAGAAAAAGAAAAAAATTTAATAATAAAAAAATAAAAACTTGAACCCCATAAGGGGTTCATTGATGGAGATGCCCTAAAGCCCAAAATCTATAAACCCATCTATAAAAATTATTATGGAAAAATTTGTAGGAGCTGCACGTCGAAGCTGCACTTCCTACGTTATAAGAGATGGCTTAATCCACTACACCACTGCCAATTTTAACAAATGTATTTCCCCAAAAATACATAACATATTTTGGCGCCTACAGCATGGGCTTTACCATCTTTAGTCCAGGGCCGGCCCTGGCCGTGATCGACCTTCGGGGTCGAGTGGCTTCGGGCCGCATCAGTGGGTCGAATGGCTTCAGACGTGTATGATGGCTATGGGCCGAATATGATTTGGCTACATGTAGTGTATTATTTGGCTACGGGCCGTGTAAGATTGGATTCGGGTCATAAGTGACCTTTGGAGTCGAAAAAGGGTATAATGGATAAGTAAATGAAAATACGTAAAATGTATAAGTAAAGATGATTGGTAGCTCAACAAAGATGGTTAAGTATAAAAAGGAAACTAAATGTTAGGTTACTAGAACGAAATGGAATGTTAGGATGCTAGAATGAAATGAAATGTTAGTATGCTAGAACGGAATGGCATGTTAGGATGATAGAATGAAATGAAATGCTAGGTTGCTAGAGTGAAATGGAATGTTAGGTTGATAGAATGAAATTTATTGTGAATGTTAGATATGTTACGGGTAAATGTGGACGGTTTTGAGCATCACCACTAAGTATTTTTGTATGCTCATGCCTCCTTTTGTAATGCAAGTAAAGTTTGATTGTGTGAACCGGAGCGCAATGCTAGGAAGACCATCGGGAAAAATTGTTTGAACTTGGGTAATATTTTGGGAATTTTGATCAAATTGTCTTATGGTAACGCTACGAATTTTGAAGTATTTGGTTTTGAAATTAATAAAATTACAGTTTTTCCTTATATTCTTTCTTTAGAAAGATTGGTAGATTATTACTTAAAATTTTCGACGTGTTTTCAAGTATTTCAGGATTGGGGTGTTTCAATTTGGTATCAGAATTGGGTAGGCCAGTCAGTTCTGTCATGGCTGGCTGCTTTTTAAAATGGGATTTATGGGTAAGGATGAAAAAGAACTGATGGTTTATGTCTCACGTGAAGGATCTATTTTATGATATTTCTAAAGTATATCTTAATATGTGTTTATGATTGGATTGCTTAGGAAATAGCTAAGAAAAATTGTGTTCAAGAGTTTGCATGAAGTTAGTGAAAACTAACTTATGTCTTGTTAAGGATGAAAAAGTTTTGACTATTGAGTTCTAGAATGGTTTGTGTTCCATTCTAGGATGGTTTGTGTTCTGTGAAGAGAGTTATTTTGTGTCAGACCGACTGAAAGAGAGTTCTTCATACTAGGATGGTTTGTGTTCTGTGAAGAGAGTTATTGTGTGTCAGACCGACTGAAAGAGAGTTCTTCATAGAAAGAGAGTTCTAGGATGGTTTGTGTTCTAAGAAGAGAGTTCTTTCAGACGGTAATGGTTTGTGTTCGTGTTCTTCTATTAACTTTAGTGGCTTGTTTTGATTGTTGTATACTACTAGTCATTACACGTTTGTCAATATCGACTGGCTCTTCGTTACGCATTGCTTCGTCTTTGAGGCCAATTAGCTAAAAGAATAGATGAAACTTTTGTAAAGGTTTTCACTTTCACATATAGAAAAAACTTACTAAAATTGTTAGCCCATGATCTAAGAGTACTCAAGAAAGTTGAAAATTGATAACTCTTAGTTTTGTCCATAATAACAGAATTTGATAGATCAAATAAGAGCACATAAATAAAAGTCTGAAACTGATAGAACAAGATTATTCATTAACATAACAAATTAGATCAACGACAATAGAAATGAAAACAAATCCTTAAGACTACTATACTACTATGTATTATTATTATTTGAGAGATAACCCATAACTGATAATACTTAAACTATATATTACTATTATTATTATTTAGTAAACTTAAACAGATAAATCAAGGGCAAACGATACTGTTTTGTTCCTCCTTAAGTAGTATGGAAAAGACATTCAAAATGATTCAAGCAGGCTCGAACATAGTGATGGGCTCCTGTATTTGCTCCTTCCAACCAAATGCATCTGCTCATTCCTGTGTCTGGCTTGTAATAGAGCACATACTCCGATCCTGCGAGCACCGAGGCTACTGCACTGAAAACAAGTTCTCCAGGTGATCCAATGGTACCTACGAAAGAAAACAAAAACACCGACCAAACACATGTTCTCCAACCAGGAATCTCAACTCGTCCTAACTCCCACTGTCTTGTGTAAGAATATTTTATATTCTATATGACCTATGTTTCTATTGGTTTAGTTATAAAGTTCAAGTTCACATTAAAGTTATGAGTTCTAATATTAAAGACGATACTGTGATGGATCGGTTTCGATTAAAGACATTAGAATTCGGGTGTATTGATATACCCCCTCCTTTACCTTGATTTGTGAATATACTTCCTCCTATGATTATAAAGATATAATATACATTTATGTATTTATATAGTTGGTGGTGGTTATGAGTGAAGGGTTGTGTTGGTTCATGACACCCCTTCTATTAATATATAAGGGTATTGTCTTCTCCTTATTAACAATAACAAAAATTCTAGTAAACCACATAATAGAAAAGATCCAAGGAGGGAGTTGATTCTTGTCCATTGAAGAATCACTAAAGAGAAAGGTCTAAAGGAGGAGAAGTCAAACTACATCTTATATGAATCAAGAGCATGGATTAAAGGTTAGTGTTTCTATCTTCTTCTCTAGAAATTATCAGGGTTGAATTAATCTAAATCTAGAATAAGGTCTTGGTAGATTTCAAAATAGAAATCATAAAAGTTAATCTTACATTTGGTATCAGAGCTATTCTAGATTAATTAATTCACCACTTTAGTTATGAACATATACGGTATAATCCGTTTTAATGTGTGTTCATACACACTCAATCAATCAATGATTTGAACGAGTGTTTGATTGTTTTAATTACGGAATCTTACGATGCCGCAAAAGCTTTATATGTCACCCACTAAATTAAAACGGGTTGTTGATTTGTGGAAATTTTTCACGAGAAGAATATTCATAATCTGGAAATTTGAATTATATGCATGCTGGTACAATTACCATGTACAGACGTGACTGCGTGAAGATTTACAAACACGTACGTGAGTAAATCCATAAACGTGATACGTCTTGTCACGGTTTAAGGCATGTTAAAGATTATGAGGAACATAAATTTTAATAATTTAGTTAGATGCATATTAGAAGAACATGGGCATGAAATTTGAGTGGACGAATGTTCTTTTAGTATATTTTCTGGAATTTTATTTGTGTACATGTATTAAAATATTTGTTTAAAAATGTCAACGTCAAATCTGGGTTTGACGATAACAAACATAAGGTACATGCATGCAAGGAGATTTAGTTTCCGTGACGGTTACAATTTCTTTTTTCTTGTTGTGAAAAATCACAAGTAAAAGTTGTGAGTATGAAAAGTCACCATTAAAGCAACGTATAAATAATACCATATGTTGGTGACTAATTTATTTTAAACTTACAGAAAGGGGAATCTAAGTGCATATATATAGTGTCTTGCATGTGTATGTGTTATGGAAATTGATTTAAAAAAAAAAAATCAATTTAATGTACATACGCATGTAATTTGCATGAACGGGTGCCTTTCTTAGTAAACGAATGGCAATAATTAGATTTCTTAACTGATAACTCATTATGGTTTATGAAAAGATTCAAATGATTCAGTAAATTATATGGTTAAGTGTTCTATTTAGTTTTAGGAGTACACATTTAGTTGTATAATATTTTTTTTTTTTTTTTTTTAAAAATATTATATATAAGTTTTTTAGTTTAAAAAATGCTTCCGCTGCATTTTTTAATAATAGGTAATTTGTGTTATGAAAAATTAACACAATATGATGTAATTATGTTATGGAATATTAACATAATATTAAGATAAATTTGCCTATTAGTATTTTAATTTTTATATAGTTTAAAACATGTTAGTCACCAAAGTGATCTTGTTGTATACTTATAAATATTAAAATTAATATAGTATAATTGATCATAATTAAAAAGATGCTAATGACATTATAAGTTTTTTAGTGATCAATTGTTTTATTTTCTATATTCTAGGAGATCACCCAAAGGTGGATCATTGAATATAGTTAATAATATGAAAAGGATTAGTCATTTTTTTTTACTATAGTTGATAGTATATATACCCAAAGGTTTGATACTATTTGACATGGTTAGAAATGATTAATCATTAAAGTGTATTTTAGTATCACTGAAAGTGTTTGTGTTTAAGTATTGCCCAAAGGTTACTTAAATACAAGCTTGAAAGTTTATATTAAGTATAGAATCTGTAGTAATGTTTCAAAGCAGTAAAGCGTAAGCATGTATAAAAGTTTGCAGCTTCGTCAAATGTGTTTACATTTGTTAACTCTGTCGTAAAGTTCAATGCACTCATTTATGGCAAATGGTCCAAAAAGATCTGGTGTACACTGGGTGTAGTGACTTTGGAATTTGCTATAGTATATGATGAGGAGCCCTAAACTATTATGAAAGATAGCTCTGAATGTGAAAAGTCTCGATGTGTAAGAGAGGAGAGCAATCTAATAGGTTGAGTGAACTTAATAAGGTTGATGACAGTAGAAATGGTTAAGTCATCGATACCTAAGACAGAGAATGAGAAGAAATTTATAGAGTAGATTTAAGGAGTGTTCATAGTCAAAGTTGGTTGTAAGTAGACTGTAGGAAGTCTCATAATGAGTTAACTACGAAAATGTTTGACTGGTCTCAACTAATCTATGATCATGTGAACCATCCAGCCGAAAAGTTTAAGATCTTAGGAATGGAGGTGCATGAATAGTTTTTGGTCCAATTTATCATGAATCCTCTATCTCTTGAGTTTAGTCAGTTTCAGGTGAATAACAACACCATTAAAGATAGATGAAACTTTAAAAAAAAATCAAAGGCTATGTTTATTTAAGAGCATGGAAAATTAAGGAAGATGAAGGACCAAATTGCTAACCTCATAGGTCTTGAAAAATGTTAGTAGCAGCCAAATAATTTCAAGTAGAAATGATAAAGACATAAATATAAAATCCAGTAGGAAGTAAAGTGTTTCTATTGTAAGAGAATGAGACACTTCAAAAGGATTTTCCTAAAAAGATAGGTTGTTTCAACAAGAAATGTAAACATTAAAGTATTGTTTATTATTAATGGAATCTTGGTGAAATGTCTATTAATACTTGGTGGTTGAAAGTAGATGCATTAAGTGTAGCGCATCTAATAACACTTAGCTTTTGGGTTAATACACACATATATATGTGGCCCTTTTTTGGTACTCTTTCATGATAAGTAATTCATTACTTTTATTGTTGATTATTCACGATATAAGTATACATATCAACTGCATGAAAGTCTAAGTTTGTGGATGTCGTACAGATATTCTTTGATGAGTTAGAAAGGCAGTTAGATAAAAGAGGTTAATGTAGTGAGATCTGATAGATGTGGTAAATTTACGGAAAATTCAATGAAAGTGGATGTTGTCCTGGTATGGTCCATTTGAAAGAGTATGTGAAAGTAGATGCATTTGTGAACAATACACTATACTCGATATACCTCATCATAATAGTGTAGTTGAGAGGGGGAAGTGTATTGTAATAAAGATGGTTAGGAGCATATTAATAATTTATTTTTACCCCATGTGTTGTGGATATATACATTAAGAGCTGCAGTGTATATGCTAAACATGGTTCCTAGTAAGGCAGTTCCTAAAATCCTTTACGAACTATGGACGGGAAGGAAACCTAGTTTAAAGCATAAGTAGAATTAAAGTTATATAACCCACAAGAAAATAAATTTGATTATAGGACTGTCAATGGATTTTTTATTGGCTATCCTGAAAAATCAATGGGGTACACATTTTATTGTCCTAACCATAGTACAAGAATAGTTGATTCGGGTAATGTTAGGTTCATTGAAAACGGTAAAACTAGTGGGAGTGTTGAAACATGAAAGGTGAACTTAATGAAGTTAAGGTTAAAATTTCTTCACTTGTAGTTTCACCTGAGGTAGTTGTTACTATTGTTGCATCAGAATTTAATGACACAATAGGACAACATAATATTGTGCCAGTCCCACAAGGTAAAGATACTGTCGTTGAACCTGTCACAATTCAAGTAGAAAATTGTAAACCACAAGTAACTTTAAAGCGATCTGAAAGGAAAAGAAGAACTGTCATATCAAATGACTATGTGGTTGCTGTTGAAAGTGAATGTGGCTTAAGCATTGATGAAGACCCGTTCTCATTCAAAAGACCATGAAAAGTAACAATTCTGGAAAAGGTTTGATGCCACAAAGATGTGATAATATCTATGGGTGATAATGAAGTTTGGTACTTAGTAGAGTTGCCTAATGGTTTGAAAACCATTGGTTGCAAGTGGGTCTTTAAGACTAAATGCGACTTGAAAGGTAACTTAAAAGATACAAGGCTCATCTTGTTACTAAATGTTTCACCCATAAAAGATGGCATTAACAATAAAGAAACATGCTCTCCAGTTTCAAAGAAGGATTCTTTTAGAATTGTTTTTGGCTTTGGTGTCTCATTATGATCTTGAGTTTCACCAGATGGATACTTAACAATCCTTATGAATAGAGTGCTGGAGGTGGAAGTATAGATGGACCAACATGAAGGTTACCAAGGTCACAAGAAAAGAAAATATGGTGTATAAGCTGAGAAAGTCAACATATAGACTGAAACAAGCTTCTAGACAATGGTATTTGAAGTTTAATGATACCATTGCGTCATATGGTTTGTAGAGTTGATCGTTGATCGATGTATCTACACTAAGGTCAGTGGGAGCATATTTTTTATGTTAGTCATATATGTTGATATAATTATGCTTGCTGCAAATAACCTAGACATGTTACATAATGTAAAGTAGTATCTCTCTAAGACTTTGAACTGAAAGATATGAGTGAGGCATCTTATGTGGTCGGAATAGAATATTTCGAGATAAATCACAAGGACTGCTGAGTTTGTCTCAGAAAGGATATATCAGTAAGATCTTAAAGAGATATATTTAAGAAAGAGCTCCGTAAGAATAGCTCCAATTCAGAAGGGAGAATTTTAGTAAGGATGAATTGGAGCATAAAGATATAGATAGATTTCCTTAGACATTAGTGGTTCGAGTTAGAACTCTATCGGACATGTATTCAGCTTGATATCATTTTTGATATTGGAAAGTTGGGCCGATAAGAAAAGTAGTTCCAAAATGAACCACTGGAACGCTGCAAAGAAAGGTCCTCTGGTACTTGCAAGGCACCAATGAGAACATGCTTACATAAAAGAGATCCAATTAGTTAAGGGTCGTTGGATATTCAGATTCAGATTATGCCGAATGTGTTGATGGTAAAGATCAACTTTTGGATATTGTTCCTATTAATTGAGGGAACAATAAGAAAGAAAGTGGACAATAGTCTGTCATTGCTACTTCCACTATTAAGGCTGAATTGTAGTATGCTTTGAGGCCACAATTCAATAATAGTGACTGCGGAAATTTATCTCAGGCCTTTTGGATTGTCGACATTAATTATAACAAGGTCGCTGAGAGTTTTTTGGTGATTATTTCGCAGTTGTCTTCTTTTGAAATGATGACAAGTATAGGAATGGTGCTAAGCACATTAAGTTAAAATACTTGTCTGTTAAAGAAGAAGTTCAGAAACATAGAGTGTCATTTGAGCGCATAAGAATGGATAATGATAGCAGATCCGCAAATTAAAGCTTTACCACCCAAGGCGTTCAATGGCCATTAGGAACGTATGGGTATTATAGACAAAGCCTTGCTATTATAGTTATGGAATGCTCATTAGGTTTTTGACAACTAGGAATTCAATTAAAGTTAAGTTTCTGATTTAGTAAATATGTTATCATTAAAGAATGTGTATACACTTAAGGTTCAAAGATAACATGTGGTAAGGTTTTGAGAATAAAAGCTCTTCTCATGTAAAGATAATATAAAGTTAGAATTGGTTTGTGATACATGGAAGGGACTATGCCGGTTAAATGACATACAACCGCCATGATTCGATCAATTCTAATTTTGTAAAGATCAAGTGAACTTGATGTTAAAGTGCACGTTAAAGTTATTGAACCCTTAAGTTGACACAAAGGTCAAGTGGGAGAATGTAAGAATATTTTATATTCTATATGACCTATGTGTCTATTGGTTTAGTTATAAAGTTCAAGTTCACATTAATGTTATGAGTTCTAATATTAAAGACGATACTGTGATGGATCGGTTTCGATTAAAGACATTAGAATTCGGGTGTATTGATATACCCCCTCCTTTACCTTGATTTGTGAATATACTTCCTCCTATGATTATAAAGATATAATATACATTTATGTATTTATATAGTTGGTGGTGGTTATGAGTGAAGGGTTGTATTGGTTCATGACACCCCTTCTATTAATATATAAGGGTATTGTCTTCTCCTTATTAACAATAACAAAAATTCTAGTAAACCACATAATAGAAAAGATCCAAGGAGGGAGTTGATTCTTGTCCATTGAAGAATCACTAAAGAGAAAGGTCTAAAGGAGGAGAAGTCAAACTACATCTTATATGAATCAAGAGCATGGATTAAAGGTTAGTGTTTCTATCTTCTTCTCTAGAAATTATCAGGGTTGAATTAATCTAAATCTAGAATAAGGTCTTGGTAGATTTCAAAATAGAAATCATAAAAGTTAATCTTACATCCTGAACCTTCGTTCCTAACACAAATATGAAACCCTCCAGTGTATTTCAACTCGGTCGCTGAGTTATTCACCAAGGCAACTTTCCCGTTATAGTTCACCATTGTGGAACCATCGTCAACTAAGAATCCTTCAGGCGATGGAATAACATCAAACTCTTCTGTGTTCAAGTCGAAGCTCATTATCCTAGGCGTAAAATCTGGAAGAGTTTTAGCTGTATAGTATAAAACTCCTCCTTTACACAATGCATTAGTGACTGAGAGTGGTGGATCCGTATGTAAATTATTGTTGTATCTGCTAGGGGTTGCATACTTATGAGGATGCTCACATGTGATGGTTCTCCAACATCCTTTACCACCCGGTCTTACTGTGTAAACTTTATAGCTTGAGCTAAAGAAACCTAACACCTTGAATACACCATTAGCTTCATCGTATCCAAAGAGACACGTACCAGGGTATAGTTGTCCACCACCTTTGGACCTCCATAGACGCAAAATCTCGTTTGTGATGGGATTGTATAGCTTCAACTTATATGATGATTTAATGCAGATCCAACCTCGGATGGGTGCAGAAACTTCGTATCGACCACAAAGAGAATGGAACAACGAATCTGGAGCTAAATCTATGCATCTTGTCATGGATAGCATTAGTAAACTACGTTGCAAGTAACGAGTTTTGAAGTCTTCAGCACAGATCATTGTCTTCCATTTCTTGCACATGAAGATGCATGCAAGCAAAGATTTAAGAGGCAGGCGTATCAGAATCTCTTCTTGGATTTCATCAGGAATAATCGATTCCATTTTCTTTTCTTGTTTTTTTTGGTTTTCTCTAGTAATTTTTTTTTGGTATCTATTCGAGACACAACACATTTCTGAATTTATAGAAAATATCAGCCAATGAGAGAGAGAGTAAAGACTCACATGACTTTGGCTTCTGGAGTCTTCTAACGTGTTCATCTTTACTTGTAAATATTTACATAATTCAATTAAAAGCTATAAAAAGAAAAGATAAAACTCTCGTTCACACGTAGGTTTTACAAGTTTTCTTTCCTCGTACACGTTTACTACTTTCCCATGAAGAAAGAACTTACGTAAATTGTTAGCCAATGAACGCGTTCATCTTCTATAAAGTGGTCCTTCTAGTCATACAGATTGGTCGAGAGTCACTTTCGCATGCAGAAAGAACTTACTAAAATTGTTAGCCAATGAGTCTTCTAAAACGTTCACATCTTTTGTTGAAAGGTCCTTCAAATCTTATAGAGTGGTTGAGATTCACTTTCACATGTAGAAAAAACTTACTAAAAAATTGTTAGCCAGTGAGCCTAACGAATAGATAGAAATTTTCTTAAGGGTTTAGATTTTCACATGTAGAACAAATTTACTAAAGCTGTTAGTTAATGAGCTTAAAAGACTAAGAATATTTATACATTGGAAAGTTATCAACAACGTTTATCATCATAAAAAAATATAGAAAATGAAGAGAGAAGAAGAGATGGAGTTATATGATGAGAATTTAGATATTTATGAGAAACTTTTGGAATAGAATATCTTTTCATTTTAGTTAAATATTACTCCCTCCGTTTTTTTTATATTTGACGTTTTAGAGGATTTTTTTTGTTCCAAATTATTTGACGTTTTCAATTTTCTATGTAAAATTTAATAGTAATTAATGTTAGATGACCAATAATATTATAGCTCATATTTTGTTATTGGTTGAATTGTGGTTAGGTAAATAATTAATGATATTTTTGTTTAGAAAATGAAACAAAATTAAATGTTTCTTAATCTATGTGCATGATTCTAGAACGTCAAATATAAAAAAACGGAGGGAGTAATAGCATAAATAATTAACATGTAAATAGTAATACATTTTTTTGTTTGAGAATTGGGATGGAAGTGATTTAAGGACATCAGCATTGGTCAAAAATCATTAGAATTTATTTAGAATATAATGTAAGTATTATGAATATATTTTACATTTGTGATTAATTGTTTTATGGATACATAAAAGTGAAGTAATTAGAAAATGTCACATGTTCTTAAAATCTCTTTAAAATCAGCTAGAAATTCTTTGCAGAGAAACTATTGTCTTTCTCTTTCCTTTCATTTCTTTCTACTTTTTTATTTATTTTTGGTTTACATTTTTTAAAGTCAAGAAACGATGCAAGAGATGCACCGCTGATGATGGCCTTAGAGCACCTCCATCAGTTAAGAACCCCAAAAAATTAAATTAAAAGTAAACTAATCGTGGACCGCCACGTGTCAATGGGGTCCACAAAACAGTGTAAGAACCGGTTCTTAAAATAAGATTTTTGGAACCGGTTCTTAAAAAAAGTAGTGGGACCCGCCACCACTTTTTCTTAAGAACCCCTCTTAAGAGACATTGATGAAGGTGTTCTTAGGCCACGACACGTGGCGACCCGCAATTAATTCTATTTTTCAAAGAAAAAAGAAAAGAAAAAAAAAAGAAATTTAAAAACCCAAAGGGGTTTCACCCGATAATCATGCCTTTAATAACAAGAAGCGTTTTCTTTCATCAAACATGTGCACTGCCTACTTTACTTGCGCACACGTGTCATGCACGTAAAGCAAAGACTCACATGATGACAATGTTCAATTCATTGTATATGGAACTGTGGACGTCTCGGTTCACTTGTAACTTGTATTGGTTGTATACTAGTCGTTATTCATTTGTAATATTAGTCATTGGTTAATATTAAGCTGGTTCATCGTTACGCATTACTTTCGTCTTTGAGGCAAATGAGATTTTGCATAAAACCTATAAGCAAATATATGAGACTAAAGATGTAAAAGCATGTTTATCCGGGTTTCTTAGCGAGTTTCTTAAGCGTGAACAGTGTAAGGATCGGTTATAAAAGTTATGAATTAAAGATCGATCCTTAAGAGTTTCTTACACTGCGCGCGTACGTGGCGGACCGCGATTGGTTCTTTTTTACTTTTTTTGTTTTTGTTTTTTTTTAAATCCCTAAGAAACCCGGGTGGGTTTCTTAGGGATAATCATGGTCTAAGCCTCGGCAGATTTATCTACTCTATTAAAACAATCACTACAGAATCTACTTTGTAAAAATTTATTGTTGGACTAATTCGTTAGTACCTTAACAAATTAATTTTATATATTTATGCATGTACATAATCGGCTGATTTTTGGAAACAATATCAAAATAGAATTTCAAATTCTAGGTATTGTCAATCAACCAAAGACCATAATTATCAGTTAAACATAATATACGTCTCGCATAAAACATCGTATCATATACTTATACACTAAATAATAAAACTTAACCATATGGAGCACAAAACCCTAAACTCTAAACCATAAACCCTAAATAACATAAAATGTATATTGTTAAAAACATAAACATAAACCCATTTACACAAAACTACATTGATTCCATTTTTAAACTTACATGTGTATCTTCAGATGCATACTTTGTAAAAACATAAACATCATAAAATGTATATTGTCTAAAAACATAAACCCAAATTTAGCATATATGTTTCACAATGGATCCACATATTATGTAATTTGCTGTTTCATATCATGGATAACCCAATATTCTAGCCATAGAAAGATTTTGAAACCATAATGAATGAAAAAATATCTTCACTACAATTTGTATGTGTTTAAATAAGTATAATATTTATATTCAAAATTGATTGTACCTATCCACGTCATATAATAAGCATTTCTGTCCAAAACATTGACCGGTTACCAAATTAAAATGTTTGTTAACTTCTACGCCAAATTGTTAAATTTTATGGACCATTAACCATAGTGAACATGTGGCCTCTCAATCTTATTTTTGTACCGTTTGGCTTTGAACTGAGCTGAATGTACTATGGGATAGGTTGAATCTACTTGTAAATTGGGTGATTTTGTGAGATATACATAGTAGAAAAAGAATGAAGAATATAGCCATATATTGAAACTTGTGACAATTTGGTATGTAAGTGGACGACTTTCTCTTTCCGGCGCGTGACAATTCATTAATACAATATTATACTATACTATACTATTTGTCAAATATATAGTACAGAATAATTAATACATAAAATAACATTTTTTAAGGATGATAAAAAGGAAGAAAAGGACGAAAAAAATAAGGATACAAGCAAATGAGAGGGACACACAAAAGGAGAAGACAAAGGAAGAGGCAAAGGCAAAAGAAAAAAAAAAACACATGACCGGAGGAAGAGAAATAGAAAGAGGATGAGGAGCAGGCGGGGCGAAGAGGGAGAAAAGGGAGAGGAGGAAGTTGGGAGGGAGAGGAGGAAGTTGGGAGGGAGAGGAGGAAGACTCTAAAGCTTAATATCATATTCTATATTATACCAAATTCTTTATTTAAATAGTATATTTTCTGTTTAACTGGTTTTTAGTGCTTAACACCTTCTTGACCTTTGATAGTTTTTAAAAATACAATATTTATATGTTGTTGTTTGTAATTATTTTGTTTTGAACAATAAATATAAATCAATTGTCTATAAAATAATATCCCTACAAAAATGTCTTACTATAATGTCACGTATTTCTATTCTATGATCGTTAAATAGAATAGAATTAAATAAATATTACATTGCAACAAAAGAAGAATCATGAGGCGGAAGAAGATATATGATTACCAAAGAAGCTATTTGAGTTGTTGGAGGGAGAGAGGAAGAGGGATGGCGGGAAGGAGAGAGGAAGAGGGACGGCGGGAGGGGGAGAGAGAGAGAGAAAGAGAGATTGTATAATAACATTTCTATTCTATGTTTCGTAAATAGAATAGAACAAAATCTTATAATAACTGTATTTCATCAATTTATCAATATATATTAGTTTTACAAAATTCAAAACTTTTTAAATTCCAAAAAAATATATGTTTTTAATAGATATTTAAGAAATCTAGACATATACTTTTTAAACTTATAAAGTTACTTAAAAATAAGAGATGAAAGTGAGAAAGGGTAAAATAGAAATTAATACATAAATATCATAGCCTAAAGAATGTAATGGTTATATTGTTGTTTTTTTGGTTTGTTATGTGTATGTTGCCAAATTACTCTTGTAAATTTCATAGTCCAAGTGGCTTAATATAAATATGCTGACAAAAAAGACACACTAACCAACCATTTTCTTTTTTTTGTTGATCAGGAGATATATATATATCTGGTGGAGCTAGATCCAACATAGTAATCCTCTAAAGGAATATCGACCTGTGCATAACCAACCAACTTTACCATAAAGATTCGTAATGTCTTGATCATTGTTTTTTAGGAAGATCATATCAAACTTAAAAAAAAAAATTAGTCTCAACAAACTGGGAAATCTGTTGTGGAACATGTTCTAGTTATGGTGTACTTTTGAGTGTAACATTGATTTAGTTAAAGAGAATTGTGCAATGAACTTGACATTGAGATAGTTAGGAGTATAGTAATGCAATGCACTTCCGTGTAGTCTTAGAGACATGTGATGAGATAATGTTGTAACATAACCAAATGTTACACAATAGATAACCAAATAATGAAAATGCTTTAATCTTTTACAATGACAAAAACTTGACTTTTATTACAATAATTATGTTTGTGTTTGTTTGCGGATTCTTAAGAACTATGCTTCAACAAATTTCCCAGAACCAAAATTCAAAATAGTCTGAATTATCGAAGGTTTTTACCATAACCAACCAGAAAAACTATCCAATATTTGACTTAAATTATCCGAAAAGGTAAATTAAACATGAACCAAACTGAACCCAACTTCTGGGTCGTTTTATTACTCAAGGCAAACCAAAATTAAAAAAAAAATATCCAAACCGAACCGATTTTATTTGGTCCTTGAATAGGTTCAAAACATTCTTAGAATAACCGATCTAAACCGAATACCCTGTCTACTGAGAACACCCGAAAATAGCTTAATGGTCCGATTAGTAGTTATTGGGCCCTTCATAGTTTGGCCCACTAAGATCATACGATGTCGTTTCACCACACTCTTCTTCTCTTGTCCAACAAGACAGGGAAGACTGAGGAAAACTCATAAGAAAGAGAAGAACCCAGGAAGAGAACAATCAAATCAATTGAAATCGAAGCAAAGATACAGAGAATCTCAGGAGAATAGATATGGAGGGTTCATCGTCTATGGCGTCCAAATCGGATGGCGAATTGGAGGAAATGCTTGATCGGATGCTCACTAGGCTCGCTCTCTGCGACGACTCCAAGCTCGAAGCCCTAGTCTCGAAGCTCCTCCCTCTTACAATCTCATCTCTCTCCTCACAGTCTCCCGCTGTTCGCAACAAGGTTCGACTCAATTTAGTATCTCACGATTTTTTCAAAATCGAATGTTATGTTTTTAAAGATTAATCGTGAAAACCCTAATTTGGCAGGTTCTTGAGATACTGAGTCATGTTAACAAGAGAGTGAAGCACCATCATGAGATTGGTTTGCCCTTGTTGGAGTTATGGAAACTGTATACAGACCCTGCTGCTTCTCCTATGGTTAGGAACTTTGCTATCGTCTATGTTGAGATGGCTTTTGAACGAGCTCCTGCTAAGGTTCGATCATCAACTTGTTGGAGTTTAGATTTGCTTGTTGATATTTGCTTACCAAGTGAGAGGGATGGTTCTTATTTCCTTTTTATAGGAAAGGGAGGATATTGCACCTAAGACACTAGAGAATGTTTCAAAGTTTCCTCAGCAGCATCAAGAGATTATTTTGAGAATGGCCATTAAGGTTGTCTCTTGATCCTCCTTCCTTTACTGTAAATTTATATATCTGTTTGTTTTTAGTTGTTGAAATTGTTATGCATTACTTAGATGACAAAGACGATTTGGTTACTTTATTTGTCTTGTTGATTACACTGGCAGTTCCTTTTGCTTTTTGTTTGTTTATTTGATGGTTTTCTATCATTTATGGTGGTTGGTAGTACTTAAGGTTTCATGTGGGGAACGATATCAGGTGATTCCTAGAGTGTTACAAAATTTTGAAACGCTGGAGAAGACTATTGGTGGTGTCTTATAACTGGATAGATGATAGTTTGAAAAAGTCTATTTTCAATATCCTCAAGTTCTAGGTTTGATTTCAGGTTATTGGAGAGTGTCATGCAAGCCAGATCAGTGATGATGTCTCTGTAAAGTATAGATCTTTGATTGCATCCCAGGATAAAGAAATATTTCTGGATTTTTGCCTTCATATGCTTTTGTATCATCCACCTCCACAAGGGTATGAAATCCATGTTTTTCCGACCATCTTTTGTTATACCAGTTATATCTGCATCTAATAAGAGTTGGACCTTCTGATTCAGTGGAGGGTCTCCTCCTGGGCTTTCAGTTTTTCAAGTCAATCGTATAACGGGAAAGCAAGAATTGAAAGGGGACATGCTTACGAAAAGAAAGGTCTGTTAACTAACCTTAAACTTATCTATTTCTTTTGCTGCCAAGCTATACATTGATCACTAAGGATTTTTAATATGATAAATCATTTCCTAAGCAGTTGGGGATCTTGAATGTCATTGGAACCATGGATTTGCCTGGTGAATCCGTATATCTGTTGTACCTTGCTGCATCAGTGGATAGGTGTGGTTTCTTTCTTTATGGCATTACATGCTTGTTTCTGTTATTTGACATGAAATGCTATTTTACCACTGCCTTTTTTCACTTCATTTATACTCTTCATGTCTCTGAGAATTTGTGTGAATTTGTTGGTGAAAATCATTCAAGTCAAGAACCCGTAGCTAAGAGAGGGGAGGAGCTTCTTAAAAAGATAGCTTCTGGAACAAATTTGGACGATCCTAAGTTGATAAAGAGACTGTTCTTACTATTCAATGGTACGTGGTCCTTTTATCCAACACTTTAATTAGTTTTTGTGGACACGGAAATCATACTTACTCGAAGGAATAAAAATGAGATTTATTTAATCCACATGCCTAGCATCTACGATCAGGTCTATGTCTACTGCAAGGTGAAATGGTTGAAACTAGTTTTCGTCTGCTACTCGTGGATGACATACCTAAGGCTCATCCTTGAGTATGCGGACTCTAGTGCAAATTTGACATGTCTGATGTAATATGAATTGTAAAATTTCTGGGAGATCTGGAGTGTTGAGAGTTCTTCTCGTGTTTGGGTATTTTTTTGGGTGCCCATGCTAAGTTGGCAGTCATCACTTTGATATGTATGCAGGCACTACTGCCACTGAACATGCTGCTCCAGAACATAGTGTAGCTCCAGGAAATACAGCCTTGAAAATGAAGCTGATGTCTGTTTTTTGTCGTTCTATCGCAGCCGCAAATAGTTTTCCTGCCACTCTGCAGTGCATATTCGGTTGTATGTATGGTATGTTGGCTAATTTATATGCCATACTTTTAGAACTGGAGGGTCTAGTGATAAAATATTTCTTTGGCCGTTGTCTGTATGTATATCTGTTTAGTTAGATATCGAATATGTATTGTTTGTTCATAAATAGTCTTACATAGTCAGTCGCATTAAAACAAAACAGGTTGCACTACAGCCACTACAAGCTTCTAAGAAAAAAGTAAACGATCTGCGTTTTTTTTTCAAAAAAAAAAGAAAGTAAACGATCTTCGTTTTGACTATTGTGAGAATAATTAAGTTTGTTCCTGACTCTAGTTAATCGTTGAAGAGGATTCAGTTATTTTTGCCGAGGAATTATTTAGTCTCTTGGTGCAGTTAAAAGAGTTACATGTTCTCTATGAATTGGGTTCTTCATTTGTTGTTTTTTCTTGTTAATTATTGAGTATTTTTGCTATCTACTTTGCTGTCTTGGGACAGGAAGTGGAACGACCTTAAGGCTAAAGCAAATGGGCATGGAGTTCACCGTGTGGGTTTTTAAGCATGTAAGCATTCTTGTCTATGCTTCAGCTGGCTATTATGTTGGTTTTGTGCAATAGTAGAGAGTGGAAATACGTTTTCATTCTTTTTGTGAAAAAAATAACTCAATAGCTTTGGCTCAACTCAATGTTAGATGTTATTGTAGAAAATTCTATGAGTGACCATACTAATCTCCGACAGTGTCCCCTTCTCTTTTCTCATTTTGGGGTTTTGAGTCTTTCTTTCTGAATTTTCTATACTTGTGTCATTGAACTTGTTTATTAAAATGCAGGGAAAAATAGATCAACTGAAACTTATGGGCCCTGTAATCCTGAATGCTATTCTGAAAATGCTTGATGGTTTCTCAGGCTCAGACGCAGGTCAGCTTTTTAGAGAAAAAGTCCTTAGTTTCCTTATAGGTGTTAAAAAGTGGATTAAAATAAATACGTAAATGCTTTCCTTCAGATGCTCTATCAAGGGAGACCAAAACATTTTCCTTTCAAGCTATTGGATTAATTGCACAACGTTTGCCTCAGCTTTTTAGGTAAAGACTTCATTCTATTGCCCTACACTTGTTTTACTGTCATTTAACTGATAATTTGTTTGTTGTGAACTTAACTTTCAGGGAAAAGACTGAAATGGCTGTTCGTCTTTTTGACGCACTGAAGTTAGAAACCCCATCTCTTCGTTCAACTATCCAGGAGGCAATCATATCTCTTGCTGCTGCATACAAGGTTTGCTAGTTTAAAGTTATGTCGACATTAATCTTCTCTTTTTCTGTTTTGGTCTTCAGGCTTCAAAAGGTTATGTTATTATATCTGTTTCTGTTTTGTATTCTTTTAGAAACTAACCATGTCAGTTTTGGTATTCATCTCTTTAGGACTCCCCAGGGAATGTTCTCAGGGATTTGGAGGTGCTTCTGTTAAAAAATTCTTCGGAGGTATGTTTGCTTTTCAAATATAATTTGTTTCGCTAATTGCGTCACGATTTTGTTACCAAGTTTTCTCGATTATAAAATCCGTTATCTTTGTGGCTTCTATTGCGCAGGAACAAAATGAAGCACGGTTTTGTGCTTTGCGATGGGCAACTTCTTTGTATAGTTCACAACATTGTCCAAGTCTGTATATTTGCATGCTCAGCGCAGCAGATCCGAAGCTAGATATAAGGTACTGGAGTTTATATTATCTCATTGCGTATTGTTGTGATTGTGGCATGTTGAATTGCGGCAAATGAATTTATGAACCTTTCCTGAGAATGCTCTCCAGTTCTGTTTTATTTCTTAACCTCCCAATAGATTCTTCTTACGGGTACCCATATTCAACAACAAATCAAATCTGAAATAAAAGTCAACACATTAGGAAGGGCTCCCAGTGGAGCGTGAAAGTGAGAGTATACAATCTTTTACTCTGCTCTTTTCCTTCTAGTGTTGTAGTATGTGAGTTTAGTATACCTTAAGATTAGGCATTTGACGGACTACCAGAATACTTGTGATAAGACCAATGGCTTTCATGCTTAAACAAATCCTCTTCCGTGGATCTATGAAGACATAATCCGAATGCTTCATTCGTTTCTGTATCTTGATTATTGTGATGTTCATTTTTTCATTTTTATACGTTCAGGGAACTAGCACTTGAAGGACTCTTTCTGAAAGAAGAAAGTCGCAGTATCGTCTCTAATCATGACCATAAATATCCAAAGTTCGTTGAAATGCTGGAGTACATTCTCAAGCAACAGCCTAAGCTGTTAGATTCATCGGAAATGAGATCTCAGAAACTTCTCTTTCCATCGGAAGTTTATGTCGTCATGATTAAGTTTTTAGTGAAGTGTTTTGAGTTACAGATGGAGGAGATCAATAACCAGGCAGTTGGGACTGAATTTCTGTATTCAGCGCAAAGGATGTGTTTGTTATTGGAACATTCCCTGGCATTCGAAGGCTCGGCTGAATTGCATGCTTGTGCTTCCAAAGCATTGGTTTCGATTGGCTCCTACCTTCCGGAGGTCTGCTTTCTGATTATTTCTTCATTCTTTCATTTTACTCTTCTCACAGTTCATATTTATCCTGAACTAACCGTCTATCTTCCTTTTTTCTTCGCATGAAGATGGTTGAAGTTTACTGTTCCCAAAAAGTTGTGTGGCTAAGGCGTCTGCTTAGTCATACAGACTTGAGTACTCGTGAATCTGCATCACGTTTACTGGGTATGGCATCTTGTGCTGTTTCTGACGCCGAATCATGTTCCTTGCTTTCTGAATTGATAGCTTCTGTTTCCCAACCGCCGCAGAAGTTAAGGTATTGTGCGCTTATTTTGGGACCTCTGTTTTAAGAAAGCTTGTAGCTGCAGGACGTAGAAACTTAATCATTTTCTAAAGCTAACCTTTTGATTTCTTAGGTTCGAGGCACATCATGGGGGATTATGCGCTGTAGGATATGTTTCAGCACATTGCTTATATAGAATACCCGCTGTAAGTGATCTTATATCCACTTTTATGATTGTTGTAGCATAAGTATGGTGATATCCTTGGTACAAGGAATCTCAATCCTATATGTCTCTCTTGTGTTGCATCTTAATTAGCCTGTGGTATGACATCCAGACTCAGTTGCTGCCATCCTTGACTATTTAGTTGGTTGGACATCTAAGTCACATATTTAACCAAAAGTCTGATCTGTCACCCATCAGATCTCTTGGTTCGTATTGGTTTTCTTTTTAAGGAAATGTCTGGCCGATGTAGTACTTTATTGATACTCTGCACCACAATGCACGGGCTAAATCTTGTGCGCTAATGATAAATCACATATGACAGCTTAATAACTTTAACATTAGTTTTCTCTACATATTTTCAACTATTCTGTAGTATCATGATTTGACTTTTCCGCTAAACAGGTTTCTGAAGCGGTTATTCAAAATTCGGTTAAATGTTTGGTGGATGTTGTTAACTTGGAGACTGCACCACTGGCTTCTGTTGCTATGGAAGCTCTGGGTCATATTGGAATCTGTGGCCCATTACCTCTTCTTGTTAATGACACTAGTCCAGGTCAGTTTATGTCAGATAAGCTGTCTGTATCTTGTATGTCCAAGTTTTCAGTAGACTGACTTGCTCTATCAGGGACTCAAGTGCTGGAAGTTCTGCAAGAAAAATTGGGCAAGCTACTCACTGGTGATGATATAAAATCAGTTCAGAAAATTGCCCTTTCTCTTGGACATATCTGTTCACATGAAATGTCATCTTCTCACTTGAAGATAGCGCTTGATCTTTTATTTAGCCTTTCACGCTCTAAGGTGAGTTTGTTAGCCACTACACTCTGTCCTTTATATTTTATCCGGGAGAGAACTGAATCAATCTCTATATTTTGAAATTTGCTTTTTGTTGACCAGGCCGAAGAAATTTTGTTTGCCGCGGGTGAGGCGTTATCTTTCCTCTGGGGTGGTGTACCAGTTACGGCTGATATGATTCTGAAAACGAATTTTACATCTCTTTCGACGGACTCAAATTTTCTGATGCGAGAAGTGAAATCTTTGTCAAAAAATTTGTCTAATGCCAAAACTGGTGATGAAGATAGTCAAGTCACGACCAGAGAAACCATTTCTGGAAAACTCTTTGATACTCTTCTGTACAGTAGCAGGAAGGATGAACGATGTGCTGGAACCGTATGGATGCTGTCTTTGATCATGTACTGTGGCCAACATCCATCAATCCAACTAATGCTTCCTAAAATTCAGGTTAGCAAGCGGCAATTGAATCTTTTTTTTTTGTAGCTGTAACGTTATTCATTTATTGCACTCATGGGCAGTTTTCACCTGCCCCTGTACCATCACAACTGAAAAGAAAATTAAGAACATTGTCATTCCAGTTTATTTGGATGCATTACCCATTTGGATACTCGAATCGTTATGCCCATTACTAAAAAAAACATGAATCCCGTTATCATCTTTTGCTTTATTTTTTTATTTCTGTCAATTAAGTCCTGTGAACACCACTCTGGGTAGAAGCTTGTGCAAAGTGCTGTTTAACAATTATTTTTTTTGCAGGAGGCTTTCTCGCACTTGTTAGGTGACCAGAATGAACTTACACAGGAACTGGCATCCCAGGGCATGAGCATTGTCTATGAACTTGGTGATGCATCAATGAAGAAAAGTCTGGTGGATGCTCTGGTTAATACTCTAACTGGCACAAGCAAAAGAAAACGAGCTATAAAGGTATAATCTATTCATCGAGGCCCTTCCTATGGTACTCCAGGCTTTGTATTTGGTCCTCAAGTACTTTTTTTTAATTCAGCTTGATGAAGAGACTGAAGTGTTTCAAGAGGGCACTATTGGCGAGAGCCCCACTGGAGGGAAGATTAGTACCTACAAGGAGCTTTGTAATCTTGCAAATGAAATGGGGCAACCAGATTTGGTTTACAAATTTATGGATTTAGCCAATCATCAAGCATCTCTTAATTCGAAGAGAGGAGCTGCTTTTGGGTTCTCCAAGATAGCCAAACAAGCAGGAGATGCTCTTCGACCACATTTGCGGTTGTTGATTCCAAGGTTGATTCGATATCAATATGATCCTGACAAAAACGTGCAGGTTAGATTACTACGTTACCAGAATATGACATGTTATTAGCGGGCGTTATTCACATAGGGGCCCTATCCTTCCTGAAATGCTCATAATATTTTTGTTCGGTCTATACTGTTAATTTATTTTGCATACAGATAATATTTCATCTTAGCCAAATTTCATATTCATCATTGACTAACGACTTGAAATTGGCTTTTTTAAATTGAACGGAGGGGCACCATATAGCATTTTGAATCATATTTTCGTTGTTATATTTAATTAGTAGCTTGTTCAATTTTTAAACAAGAAATATTTTAGCCGCTGCTATTTTACAAGCAGCAAGAATCACTTAGGTCCTGTAGACATTCTTTTTGATTTGTTGAATGAAGTCTTTCTTTTTTATATACAAAATGAAAGTTGGTTTACCACTGAAAGTATATAGCTGTATAAGTGATAGCACGTACTCATACATGGTGTCATCTCGCCATAAAAGGTGGCCAAAAGGGTTTCTTTGTTTGTTTCTTTTTGTTATAACTGCTAATTTTCATGTAATCTTGGCAGGATGCTATGGCACACATCTGGAAAGCGCTGATACAAGACCCTAAGAAAGCTGTTGATGAACATTTGAATCACATCTTTGATGATTTGCTAGTACAATGTGGTTCACGGCTATGGCGCTCCCGTGAGGCATCCTGTCTTGCCCTTGCTGATATCATTCAAGGTCGTAAATTTGACCAGGTGAGATTTTTTGTAATAGACAATTAAAACTAAGCTTATGGTTACTTCGGCGCTACATACTGCATTGGTAAATTCTAGTGATTGTATGA
This sequence comes from Moricandia arvensis, assembly GCA_905132765.1. Classification (NCBI taxonomy): domain Eukaryota; kingdom Viridiplantae; phylum Streptophyta; class Magnoliopsida; order Brassicales; family Brassicaceae; genus Moricandia; species Moricandia arvensis. The sequence goes on along the minus strand of CAJHQP010000315.1, from coordinate 82,596 downwards.
AGTTAATCTCGATATCTTCAGCTTTGGTTCTGGTTGTATAGACATTAATATATGCTTTTAATCCCTTTTTGCATATCATTTCACCTACCTGTCCTTTTGGCATCTCCAGAACGAGTTTGTATTGGAGTATATGATACATAGACACCCAGCTTCGTGGTTGTTTCTTGTTTTGTACGTTAATATTGTTGTTCGATTAAATTATCTTAGTGGTTTTCTTTTTTTCACATTTGTGTTATTAAAGGTTGGGGAGCATTTGAAAAGACTATGGATAGCTGCTTTCCGTGCTATGGATGACATCAAAGAGACTGTGAGAAATGCTGGTGATAAGTTATGTCGTAGCGTAACGTCATTAACGATAAGGATTTGTGATATCACGCTCACCGAAATATCAGATGCAAGACAAGCAATGGCTATTGTTCTTCCTTTTTTGCTTTCAGAAGGAATAATGAGTAAAGTCACCAGTGTACGTAAGGCTTCAATTGCAGTTGTTATGAAGCTTGCAAAGGTTAGCCCTAACTTTGATGATTAACATGCCTTTATCTCAAATATATTATTGTGACATTTGTAGTAGTATGTTTGATTTTAATGCCTTTGGTTGGGAGGACAAATAAATAGTGTGTTCTTTCAGTTTGACTTCAAACATGAAAGTTAATCAAATTTGACTTGCATATCATTGCATGTTCTGTACTTTACAAATGATTTGTGCTGTTTATTTTCGTTTGCAGGGTGCAGGAGTTGCCCTCCGTCCACATCTATCCGACTTAGTTTGTTGTATGTTGGAAAGTTTGTCTAGTCTTGAAGACCAAGGACTTAACTATGTCGAGGTACCATTTAATGTCGGCGATTCCATTTTGATTTTTGCTTGCCCCTGACATCATATTAACCTTAAAGTTTCGTGTTTCAGTTGCATGCTGCTAATATTGGCATAGAAACCGAGAAACTTGAAAATCTACGAATATCAATCTCGAAAGGCTCTCCAATGTGGGAAACTCTTGATCTGTGTATTAATATAGTGGATAATGAATCACTTGAGCAGTTGATCCCTCGTCTCACTCAACTTGTTAGAGGTGGTGTTGGCCTTAATACGAGGTCAGTTATTCAAAACCTTCTATTAGTAGAGTATTGATTCTTCTACAACCTTAAATTGGGAGTCTGGGACTGCCTTTTCTTGTTCCGGTTGTGTCCGTTACTATTGCCTAGTTTACTACTGATTGCGATAGAGGTAAAAGAACTTGCGATTGTGGTAATTGATTGCATTCAAGAAAGGAAGTTTTTCATTAGCAGTGGCCAAAACCCATTACCATGGGTGGTGGTGCTGAGTCTGCTCGGGGTAGGAAATTTAAGAGTTTCGTTCTTAAATATCATTATAGGTGAAATAGTTACTTGCTAGATATTAAATGTTTATTGGCGTGCATTCATTTTCTTCTGTTTGGCTATTCATTTAACTTTTAATCTGATAAAAGTGAAGTGGGTTTAGAATTCTGTCTACCCCTTTCTATCTTCCCTTTCTATTCCGGTTTATTTTTATATCTGCAGCCTTTTGTTTTTACTACTGTAGGTTTGCTTACGGAGAAGTTAGTCTGACAGTATATATATTTAAAGTAGGAATTTTTTAGTGAGAACTGAATTCCATACCTTCTTACCTATCCTAATGAACTCAGAGTCCCAGACTGCCTCAATGGACTCGTTTAACTGCTTTAGTGTAGTGTAGGAGTTTTGTCTCTTATATTAGATTTCATATATTTAATTGTAGATGTTGATATTACGTGGAATTTTTATTCTGCAACAGGGTTGGTGTTGCCAGCTTTATCTCATTACTAGTGCAGAAAGTAGGTACCGAGATAAAGCCGTTCACTGGAATGCTGCTAAGACTTTTGTTTCCTGTTGCCAAGGAGGAGAAAAGTTCTGCTGCAAAACGTGCCTTTTCGAGTGCATGTGGCGTTGTATTGAAGTATTCTAGTCCCTCTCAAGCTCAAAGCTTAATCGAAGAAACTGCAGCTCTGCACTCTGGTGATAGAAATTCCCAGATTGCATGCGCGAGTCTTTTTAAAAGCTTCTCATCTACAGCTTCTGATATTATAAGCAGTCACCAGTCAGCTATTGTTCCAGTCATATTTATTTCCAGGTAAACCACAGGAACTGCATATTCTATATATTTTCAGGCAAACCATATGAACTGCATATTGCTGAGTCTGATGCATTTGAGAAATTGCACAACGATCTGAATCCAACCTAATAATACGATAAAGAAACTATAGCTGTAACTTGTGTTCAATATCATCGCTTAGTAACATCCACACAATATTTTGAAAACTGGGCCAGATAGTATCTTTTCTCTCATACAAAGATTTGGCAGATTTGGAAGATTTGTCTAGACGCAGATACTTCATTACAGAATAAAAGTTATTCTAGTTTTAGAGAAGCTTACAGTTAATTATAAATTTCAGATTTGAGGATGACAAACAGATTTCAAGCCTCTTTGAAGAGGTGTGGGAAGACATCACAAGTGGTGAAAGGGTCACGTTGCAGTTGTTTCTACAAGAAATTGTGAATCATATTTGCGAGAGCATTACATCATCCTCGTGGGCAAGCAAAAAGAAGGCAATCTTTCTCGTGCCAAATTTTTTCTCTCTTTTGTACTAGTTGGATATTTCCGTTGGCGCTGTTGTACTCATTGATAATTTAAACTTTCTTTCAGTCTGGTAAGGCAATTTCCAAGCTAACTGAAGTCTTGGGTGAATCATTATCGCCGCAACACAGCAAATTGCTGCAGTGTCTTATCAATGAAATGCCTGGACGCTTATGGGAGGTAGGACAAGTTCTTTCATTATAATATTTACTTTTCTTTTTCTTTTCCGTGGTGGTTTATAAAAAGGTTGAATGAGATGAAATTTACAACAGAAGGATTAAATTGGAGAGGATAAATATTTTGGTTTTCCAGTAAAAAGCTTGAGCTCTACTCTACTTGTCCATATGGAGGCACTCGTTTTTTAAAGTAATACTTGTATTCTCAGGGAAAGGATGCTCTTTTGGATGCCCTGGGCGCACTTTCAGTCTCTTGCCACGAGGCAATAACTAAGGAGGATCAAAAAATTCCCACTGTAATCTTGAATCTTATCTGTTCTGCATGTAAAAAGAAAGTCAAGAAATATCGCGAGTCAGCCTTTTCTTGCCTGGAGAAGGTAAGTAAAGAGCTGCGGCTTATTATGCAAAAATGAAGAGATAATATTATAACCTACTGACGCAGTTCTTACACAGCGTTATTCAGTTAGTGTGTCCTTTCAATAATTTTGATTTTATGTTATCAGGTCATAATAGCTTTTGGCGATCCAGAGTTTTTCAATGCCGTTTTCCCAATGTTATATGAGATGTGTAATACTGCCTCAGTCAAAACGAATTCTCAAGTTCAGTCTGCAAGTGATGCTGTAAAAAAAGGTGTGTACATGACCAATGAACAATGTCATCATTCCATTCATAAGACTTTAACATCATTTGCCTGGTCACATTGGATAATATGGTGAGTAGAAATCGTTAATACTTGTGCCTTTGTCTCATTTATCTGGGTGGTTACATGCTTAAGATTAGGAAATTTGTGATAGAAATAGTCAGTTTAACGTCAAGTGTTGCCTCCTGAGGATTATAGTTTAACCAGGAAGAGAAAGTTGACGAGGAATGAGAATACGTCCCTTACCTCGATGAATATCTCATATAGGAAATAGGCACTGTTCTGTGCCATCAGAAACTTGTTTTGGTAATCTGACTAATTCCTCCACCCTTTGTTTTCAGAATCAGAAAATATGGAAGACGGTCAAGTCCCACTTGAGAAAATTATGGAATGCGTCAAGTCATGCATCCAAGTAGCAACCATAGATAACATTATCAGCCGAAAAGCTGATTTGATTCATGTTCTTCTAATAACCTTATCACCTGGTTTTCTATGGAATGGTACTGGTTTCTTCTCTCACTTTATTTTTTAACAGAAAATGTTTTTATTACCTTGCGTTACCAATCTGAATTTCCTTTGACAGTAAAAATGTCTGGGATTTCATGTCTGGGAAAGCTATGCTCAAGGTTTCATAGTCTATGGAGTGACTCTATGGATGACCTTTTACCTAGTGATGCTACAAAATTCGCTCATGAGGTAACTAATCACATCTACATTGTTTGGCCCCACTCATGTATAATTTTGGCTGCATTTTAAGTATTCTGCTTGCTTTTTTCCAGTTATTTCACTCACTGGTTCCTAAACTAGTGGAATGCATAAATACAGTGAAGATAGCACAGGTATGTTCTTCTCTAATTTGTATTTAAGTTTTCTCTAACAAATTGCACCAAATGAAACCGGAAAAAAATCATGATTTGGGCAAAGATAACGTTAGTACTTGGATTGGTATCCTTATTTGGTTTTTAGTCAGGGTAACTTGATGAAAAGTCTAATTACTTAGTTCTAGTTTACTTGCATTTAGACTTCTTCTCAAGTCATTAATTATAGTTCTAGTTTTATTTTGACGAAGTATAGGAGGAGTGTCTTGAACTATAGTCCGGTCTAAGAATATATTGTTTTTGTTTAACAAGATTCCACCTATCAATGGTTTGCATATAGAAAATCTTCTGGTGATCTTCTCATTATTACTTGCATGACCTGAAATAATATGATGTGAGAAAACCAAAATGATTGGTTTATAATATCTTGTCTTCCTAATAAACATCCTCAGGTTCATGTGGCTGCTTCGCAATGCATGCTTGAGCTCATCGAAGTGTATAGCAAGGTGTCGTCATTGCATCCAGTGGAAATAGAGTTCAAGGGTGAGATTAACTCTTTGATTGAACTAGAGAAGAGTGAAGAAGCTAAGTCTTTGTTGAGAAAGTCCAGGGATGCGCTTGCAAATCTCTCCCCTCCTTAAACTAAAGTAAAGTATTGAGAAGAGTTTTAGCTTCTATGCCTTCTGTCATTATGTGATACAAGTTCCATTTAAAAAAAAAAGAAGTGTCGTTTGAAAACAGAGATGTGTAATGATAATGTGTTGTATCAACAAGAGACGTAAACCAAAGTTAGTTTTCCATATCTCTAAGCTTTATTTATTTATGTTGGAATCATTCAATCAGACACGAAAATAGTCTAAATTGATCCTGCTTCAAAAACCAATCTAGTAACTTTATCTGATACTTATTTTTTACATGCTGCGGGAATCATATTAAATGCTAGGTAAGCTTGAATGTTTTTGTCTGAGACTTTTTAAAATCAATATCATCACTTGGTACTCTCTCTATTAGAAGGAAAACTTGAAATCAAAAACAATGGTGACAAATAATACATCAAATGAAACTTAACATTTTCTTCCACAACCATATACAAAACAGATTACAATATACATTATACTACTGCAACACATAAGAGTAAGACAATCTTCTTCTTGCCTCTTGGTTCAGAGAAGTTAAACATCATTACATAAATCAAACGCCACACACTGTATAGTCCTTATCTGAGCTAGCAGCCAGCTTCAACCATCAAAAGCCACACTGTATGGGTCCCACCGTATCTGAGCAATAACACAAACAAACAAAGAGAGAGAGAGAGAAGAGAGGTGACAAAATAACATGACAAGAGTTGGTTTCTCTGCCACTTGAACATAGAGGGATAAATGAAAAAAGAGCTCCTAGATTAACTTACACTCACAAAATCAACAGAGAAGAGCTGATAAAGCCGCCAACAAAGAAGGATCAAAAACCCAAAACAGCCCCCATCATCGAGCAAAGCAAACGCATCCACCACAGCATCTGAAACAACAAAAACCACAAGTAGATCGATCACATGGAACAAACCATCCACAAAATCTAGAAACCAAAAAAACAAAGCAAAAGAAAAAAAAAAACAGGGGAAATTTTATAATGGCAAGACCGATTTGGAGTAAGCTTTAGTGATCATAAGTGTTAGAAACAGATAAAACATACTTTACATCCAACCATCTCATGAGACAGGATATCTGCTCAAATGTTAATCACAAATGTACACATATAAGTTTCCTCACCATCAAATCAAGTTGTAAATAAACAAGACCGATTTGGAGTAAGCTAAGTGATATCATAAGTGTTAGAAACAAATAAACATACTAACTCTAACGGACTCGTCAACAACAGTAGGGGACATATTCTGCTCAAAATGTTATCTCACTAATTTACACACAAGTTTCCTCACCATCAAAATCATGCATTTTATAAAAATTTCCCCTTCAAAACCTTTGAAAACGTTTTCTTTTTTTTTTTTTTGTAAAAAGGATACTAAGTAAAGAAGAACACCTGATAAACCAATAAAGAACGAGCAAGGCATCGTCCATGGCATGGCTGAGATCAATCAATAATCATCCGTGTGAAAAGTGAAGAGTGAAAACACTGGAAAAAAAAAATAACTTTTGCAGAGAAAAAAAAAAAGAATAAGGACAGAAGATAAGGTAAGATAAAAGATAAGGTTCTGCAAAATAATATAAGAGGAGGTGTTTATTTATAGAAGCCATCCAACGGTCGGAAAAATTAGATTTATTATTTCTTTTTTTTTCTATATTATTTCCCCTTATTTTTTTTTGTTTAAACCATATTATTTCCCTTTATTCGATGCTCAAACGGTCACTGACTCCATCCATCTCTTCACCTGTCGATTAAACTGCAAAAGTTAAATTTCGTTTGAAATAACTCAGTCAACAAACAATGGGCCTCAAGGCCCAATCGTTACTTTAGCTTAACTGGCTGAGAGACATTTTACTTTGACTCTGTTCTTGTAAGACATTTTACTTAACTGGTCGATTCCAAGTCGTACGGATCAAGACCTGAGAGAGAGAGACTAGACTTCGCCTTTCTCTCTACCTCACAGCCGGAGGAGCTATCCAACGCACCGTAGCTATAAGCAAACGAGCTTCGTTTAGTGGGCCTTAGTATTGGGCTTTATTGCCCATCTAAAGTGCTCATGCATAACTACCTAAAACCGGCAACTACTTTTACAAACTTGGCGGAAAGCAGAGTTCGTAGAGTTTTACAAGTTTGTGAAACATCATCTCGTTTGCGTGCTTGTCTTGTCTCTCTAGTTAGTTGAAAAAAAAAAAAACTGGTAAAGGTCATTACTTTTACCCATGGAAACTAATGATGCGTCTCGTTTTTTTTGGGGCTTTTTTTTTTATTTCTTAATGTTCATCTCTGTGTGTTCTGTCTAATTTTGGACCATATGGTGTGACACATACAATCCAATCTAACTTTGATATGTTGTTTTTTGATAGGCCACCACCATAAGCTGGACAAAGATTTTATTCAGAATGAAGGAACACTCCCTTGGTATTTCCTTTTCTTCATTATGGTCCAAGCTGCAGTTAAATATGAACCGGTAAATACTATGCTCTCAGAACCTTGATATTTTACCATTGCCTTGAATCCTGTGGTGCATCTTAGTTTTATGTTATTTTTTTTTTTGTTGCAGGCAGTCTACCTTTACTTGATCTCATATAGAATATCTCTATATATATTATCCATGTGTAAGTCCCTCTTCTCTCTCTCTCTTTCTCAGTCTTTCTTGTTCAATCTAAAACACTAGACTCTTTTCTTTTCACGCCAATAGCGTGTAGAAATAAGCAGGTGGCAAAGTTGAGAAAGGCACTGGGGTTGCCATATGATCCAATAATGTCCTCTGAGGAGCAAAGGATCATGGTGAGAGTGATAAGTGTTATGAGGGAGTTTCTTGATGTGGTGAAGAAGAAGTGACTCTTCTTTTGCTCTTATGGCCTCTCTGATTTAGTCTTCAAATAAAAGCTACTCCCTCCGTTCCCGAAAGTAAGATTTTTTGGGTTTTCTTTATGTTCCACAAAAAAAGATTTTCTAGAATTTTAAGGTACTTTTCTTTATTGGTGTTAATGAATTTTAAACTTTTAAGAAACATTAATTGAAAATATTTAAACTATTTAAATCTTATTGGTTAGTAGTTATTGGAATGTACATAATAGAAATAAATAATATAGTTAATCATAAATATTAATTATATTCTTAATAAGTGCACAAATTCTAAAAAGTCCTACTTTCAGGAACGGAGGGAGTACTTGACTACTCTGTATTCATCTAAAGTACCTATCTTCAGTTTTTGAACGTCCTATCTTTTAGTGCAGACTTGACTTCAAAACAGCAATCTATCTAGTTTTCCATGCATGGTTCTTGTCTATGCCAACACACTATATATATATATATTGAGCCCTAAACGCTAACAAAAACATTGATAACAAAATTAAATGAACCATGTGCGAATAAATGCATTGTGTGAACTAAAGTAGTCAAGATAGTTAACAAAAGCTTGTATCAAAACGTTTTCTTTGTTTGATAATTATTCTTCCTTACAAAGAATGATAGATCGTATGATCTATATATATAGATAATAGACCTCCTTTTTTCTATTCCTAATAGTATTAGACTCTTCCTTTTTTCTAATACATAAAAGATAATGTTTATCCTAAGTCCTTTAAGGATAACTTCTATGCTAAGTAACTTGGAGATTACTCAACATTCTCCCCTTTAATCTTCAAGTTCTTCTTAGTGAGGTCTTGAACATGAATCTTCTCCCTCATCTCCTTGAACTTGTTTCTTGCTAGGGCTTTAGTCAAAATATCCGCTTTCTGTTCTGTTCCGGGTACATGCTCGACATCAATTTGATCTCGTTCAATACATTCCCTTATGAAATGAAACCGTTTGTGGATATGCTTACTTCGACGGTGAAAGACCGGATTTTTAGCCAAGGCAATGGCCGACTTATTATCCACACGAATCAATGTCTTCTCGACCTTTCTTCCTGTTAACTCACTCTTCAAATCTTGCAACCAGATTGCTTGTTTAGCAGCTTCCGTTGCGGCCATAAATTCTGCTTCGCAAGAAGAGAGAGCAACAGTTTCTTGCTTTTGAGAACACCAAGTTATCGGTGTTTCTCCGAAACAAAACAAATGTCCAGTTGTACTTCTTCCATCATCTGGATCTGTATTATGACTACTATCACTATAGCCAGTGAGAGTTTGTGATGAGCCACGATGAAAACACAAGCCGTATCCAAGTGATCCTTGTAGATATCTTAGGACTTGCTTCAAGGCATTCCCATGAGACTCCCTCGGTGACTGCATATACCGGCTTAAAATCCCAACAGCAAATGCCATGTCGGGTCTAGTGTGCATTAAGTATCTGAGACAGCCGATCCTTCTTCTGTATAGAGTCGCATCAATTTCTTCTTCATCTAACGCCTTGGAAAGCTGTAGTCCGAAGTCCATAGGTATAGAAGTCGGGTTACACGAGTCCATACCTGCCTCCTTTAGAATACGTCTTGCATATGCTTCTTGTTTTATTGTAATTCCTTCGTCTCTTTGTGTTACTTCTATACCAAGGTAGTATGTAAGTAAGCCGAGATCAGACATGTCGAATTGTTTCGACATTGCTGTCTTAAATTCTAGAACTTCTTTTGATGAATTTCCAGTAACCAGAAGATCATCAACATATATAGCTACTATAAGTAGCTTATCTTCTTCTTCTCTTCGATATACAGAACTTTCTTTTGAGCACCGTATAAATTTCAGTCCTTTAAGGACTTGATCTAGCTTCGTATTCCATGCGCGTGGTGCCTGCCTTAGTCCATATAACGCCTTTGAGAGTTTGAAAACCTTATGTTCTTCTCCCTTCTTTTCAAACCCCTCTGGCTGGGATACATAGACATCTTCATTTAATTCTCCATGTAAAAAGGCCGTTTTGACGTCTAGATGATGAATCTCCCATCCTTTTGCAGAAGCTAAGCTTATTAGGAGTCTAATAGTTTCTATTCTTGCTACTGGAGCAAATACTTCTTCAAAATCGATGCCGTGTTCTTGAACATAGCCTTTCGCGACCAATCTAGCTTTGAATTTGTTTATCGATCCATCAGCATTCCTCTTTATTTTGAATACCCATTTTAGACCGATGACCTTTACTCCGAGTGGCTTTTCAATAAGCATCCAAGTGTTATTTTTGTTGATGGAGTCAATTTCGTCTTCACAGGCTTTAGTCCATCGTATGTTTCCCTTAGCTTCTTGGAAATTTACTGGTTCGTCGTTAATGGAGAGTAGCAGCGCCTCTCCTTCTATGTCTGCAAGCAAAACGTAATCCTCAAGGTAGCTGGGTGGCTTTACTTGTCGAGTTGAACGTCGTTGTCCTGTGTTTTGTGCATCGCGTTCTTCACTTTGCAATGGTTCTGTTTCTTCAACTTGTTCTGTTTCAGTTGTTGTGGTCTCGTCCTGTGTCGTTCCGATCATAAACGGACCGTTGCCCTCATCTAGACTTGATCCCCACGTCATACGAAACATGCCTGAGTTTGTTTGTTCTTCCGTATCATCTCCCTTCCAGTTCCAGCAAGTTCTTTCATCAAATATGACGTCTCGGCTTACGACTATACGTTTGGTTTTAGGATTATAAAGTCGATAAGCTTTCGACCCTGGTTCTATACCAAGATGAACTAGGGCCTGAGAACGATCATCGAGTTTTCTTAAGAGAGCTGAATCAATTTTGGCGTGAGCTACACACCCAAACACTCGTATGTAACTTATGTTAGGTTTTCTTCCTTTTAGTTTTTCATACGGTGTTTGATTCTTTAATGCTCTGGTGGGAACCCTATTTATCAAATAGGTTGCATGTCGGACGGCTTCACCCCACACGAAGTTTGGTACTTGTGTGGCTTTCAACATACTCCGTGTCATTTCCATTAACGTACGGTTCCTTCTTTCAACCACCCCGTTTTGTTGCGGGGTGTATGGTGCTGTTAGGTGACGCTTGATGCCGTTGTTGCTGCAAAAGTCTTGAAATTCTTTTGAAGTAAATTCTCCTCCTCTATCCGTACGGAGTGTTAGAATTCTCTTATTGATATCTTTTTCGACAAGAGCTTTGAAGGCTTTGAACTTTCCGTAGACTTCACTCTTGTCTTTCAATAATATAGACCACATGTATCTGGTACAGTCATCAATAATGACGAAAATATACCTGTTGTGTGCCAAAGTTGCAGGTGCAATCGGACCGCAAAGATCTGCGTGAAGTAGCTCTAACGCACAAGACGATCTATATTGTGTAGCCGCGGGAAAGCTGTGACGTGTTTGCTTGCCTACCAAGCAAGACTCGCAAAGTTGTTTTTCTTCTTGGATCTTCGGTAATCCATGGACCATCTCCATTGATGCCATTGCCCTTATCGTTTTAAAGCTTATATGGCCAAGGCGTGCATGCCATTTCCATGGCTCTTCTTTTATCTTTGCAAGAAGACATGTGGGGTTCCCAACTTTAAGTGATACTTTATAAAGTCGATTTGAAGATCTAAGAACTCTTAGAAGTAATCGACCACTAGCATCCCTTAAAGTCAAATAATCTTCTTTCATTCTGACATCACATCCCTGCTCTGTTGCTTGCCCTAGGCTCAGTATATTGCTTCGAAGATCCGGAATGTAATATATATCGGTTAGGAGTTTATGCTCGCCAGTTCTTGCTTCAAAAATTATTGTGCCTTTTCCGTTTATATTGACACAAGATCCATCCCCGAATTTCACTCTTCCTTTGATGTTTTCATTAAGTTGAGAGAAGTAAGATTTCTCTCCAATCATATGATTGCTAGCGCCGTTGTCGAGATACCACATCCCATCTTCTTTCTTACTTGGTTCAAGAGCTTTAGGGATAACTTTTTCTTCATATAATAAAGAAACTTTTTACATAAATATTTGAAATCACTACGGACATTCCTTATTTATATACATACGTACAGAAGATTAGGTTTCATCCACAGGAAACTCAGGATCTGCTGGCTTCTGAGGCAACAAAGATAAGATATGAGGAAGCATAGAGTTGCGTGCTGCCGCATTCGCCTTTAGATTCCTCAGAGCATGAGAAGCAAACCTGGAAGCATAAATTGCAGCACCTAAGTTAAGCTTATTGCCTCCTGAATCATCGGTCTGAAGAGTGTTTTGTAGTCTTTCTTCCTCTTCACGTAAAGCCCTTGAGAGCTTCCTCTTACAATATCTCTTCCATGCTGCTTGTATAAAACATGCTGCCCATGTCTGCCACTGCACTGAATAATACCTGTAAAGGAGAAAAAGTTATCCAGGATTATTACATTGAAGGTTACTTGAGAAACAAGTTATCTAATTCTCAGGTCTTGCCTGAACTGGTGACGTAGTTGCTTGCTATGGAGGAGACGATACTACTGAGCAGCAACAAATTTGAGATCATCAGCAGAGAGGACAAAGCCTTCAACTTCTGTCTGAGCTTGAACGGTTCTACTTGAGGTAGGCAAGTGAGAAGTGTTGGGATCTAGTGCCCAAGTGAGAAGATCTTGAGATACAAATAGAAAACAAAACTGAGAATATCAGTTTGTGAGTTTTTTTTTTCTTGGCTTAATTTGTGTAATAACAAAGTAAAATTAAGAATATAACATTGATTTGTAACGTCCCTATTTGTGGTATATGTGAAATGTTTTAAAAAATTGATTTAATTACATATATCATTAACATGTGTTTATTTTTTTCCGGGCATATATCCGTTTAGAATTTTATAGTTAAGCGTGCTTACGTTTAAATAGTGAAAGAGTGAATGATCTATCAGAAAGTGATTCGCAATATCGTGTTAATGAAGTCAAAACACGGAGAAGAACCATGTGGTGATTGCAAAGCAGAATCGCTAAACATGACTTTTGAGCATTGAAAAAAATTAACGCATTGCCCATTGTACGTGATAGGACCCACTGACCGAGTGCGAGTATGAAAGACCTATTAGCAGTGACGGTCGGGACGTTACATAACTATGACATAATTCGATTTCATAGCATTTGTTCCATTTTTCCTCGGTTTTGGCCTTTTAAAGTCGGTTCCAAATTAATAAAAAGAATAAGCGAAGATAGAAAAATGTACGGTGGTGTTGATTACCACATCAACAATAAGAAAATATATTGTGGAGTGAGAGTGGTTAGGAAGAAACGACAATGGTGACTAATGTGGTGGTGGCGGCTAGCACGGCGGCGATAGTGGTTAATGCGTCGGCGATGGGTGATTCCCGAAATCGAAGTCGATGATACAAAAGAAACGGTGATCTTTCATTAACAGTGATTGCTATGCTTGTGATGATATTAAGAATATGATTAGTTACCTCATACGTTCAATCGTATATATCAAGAATGTGATTAATTATTTTGGATCGATCTTAAATGTGGTGAAAATATTAGAAGTTCATTTTGGATCGATTTCATCATCATACAATATACATTCTATTAGATACGATGATCAACTAACTGCAACATATGCGAACATGATGAACATATCATGAACAATGATTCTACGACATAGTTTTTCCCCATATAACACTTGGATCTACAAACAATACTGCATGTACGTTTTTTCGATAGACATGCTCTTTTCGCAACACAAAGTCACAATTAGTGGCTTTGTCTACAATACATTGAAACCTCCGAAAAACTTGCATCTTATAATCTGCAAGAAATTGCGCTTTTTCTAGGAACCGAACCCTGGATTAGGTATAAAAATCTTTAAACTTTAACTAATAGGACACAGTGTTTCCACAAGTATTATGTATCTAGTAGCTTCTTGGATGATTTTATTTCTCAAATGATAGTGTTTGTTTATTTTTGGTTGAAACACAATAGGAGTTAGATTTCTCTTTGCTCGTTTTGGTAAAAAAAAAAATTAACCACCAATCTTTACTCCATACTCCACAGTAAAAAAGGAAAAAGAGGGGTAGAACTGGAAATTCCAAAATTGAATAGAAAAACAATTTATAAAGAGGAAACCCTAAAAACACAATGAGAAATAAAAGGGGGACTATATAATAGTGGCTACCACGTTTCTCTCTCTACCTCTATCAATTGGTTCTCCACTTTCTCTCTCTAAAAGCTCTTCGTTTTTTTATCTCTTCCCATTCCGGTTTCAGATCCGACCGAGTTCGTAAGATTACAAATCACTTGAAAGTCTTTCACTTTTTGCTCTTTAAAGCTTTCACCTCTCTCCTACACAAACTCAAACTCAAGGTTCGGACATATCTCTTTTTTATTCTTTCTTTCTCTCTGTGTTTGGTTTAGATCTTATCTAATGTCCTTTCGATTGATTTGTCTCAGACTCGTTCTGGGTCCAATCAATATTTTCAATTTGATATGTAAATACTGTGCTTTGTCATGGGTCATTGTTAGACGAAGCAATTAGTGGCTCGTTTTGATTTTAAGCTGATTCTAATAACAAATTTTCGATATTAATTTAACTTAGCTTTAATCTTCAACACTTTTAAGCTATTATATGCTTTCATGGAGATGGAGAGAGATGTATATATTTTTGAATGGTATCTATATAATATTGGATGAACCATTAGCTTGTTTCTCTCCTGATATGAATTTAAATATTCAGATATTAATGCTTGCTTTCCCCTCTACATGGAATCTCAAGTTTGGCTATTCTGTTACATTCCTTCTGATTTGTTAATGTCTTTGTTTACTATTATCTTTAAACTATTCTGTTATATTAGGAGTTGATAAATTTTTGTTTATTATCTTTGATTTTCAACACTTTTTAGAAGTTATTATATGGTTTCATGGAGAGATATATAGTTGAATGGTATCTGTTATGTTGGATGAACCATTAGTTTGTTTCTCTCCTGACATTAAGTCATATTCAGATATTAATGCTTGCTTTCCTCTTTACATGGAACTTCAAGTTTGGCTATTCTGTTACATGATTATGATTATGATTAGCAGAGTTTCAATAGTTATAAAACTAAACCCATCTAGCTTTGATTTTTTACACTTAAAAGTTCTTATATGCTTTTATGGAGAAAGATGTATATTTTTTGAATGGTATCTATAATATTGGATGAACCATAGGCTTATTTTTCTCCTGACATTGTATTATTATCAGATATTAATGCTTGCTTTCCTCTCTTCATGGAATTTCAAGTTTGGCTATTCTGTTACATTTGATAATTTTTTTATTTTATTTCAAGAATTATGTTATGATATACTTTCATGGAGATAGATAGATATTTGGATGGTATTTATGATATTGGATGAACCATTGTCTTCTTTCTCTCCTGACACTAATATATATTCAGATATTAATGCTTGTTATCCTCATTACATGGAATTTCAAGTTTGGCTATTCTGTTACATTCATTATGGCTTTGATAATGTTTTGTCCACTATGTTTAAAAGCTATTTTGGTGTGTATATATGTGTGTGTTTTAAATCTAAAGCTGTTATTTTTGTGTGTTTGTAATCTAAACATGTTATCTTTTGTGTGTGTTTGTTATAGTCATGGCAGGATCGGCACCAGAAGGTACACAGTTTGATACACGTCAGTTTGACCAGAAGCTCAATGAAGTGTAAGTCTCTAACATCTGTCCCTTTAGTAATACTTGTCTCCTCTCGTGTGATTTTGCTAATTTTTGTTTCTATTTGGGTGCAGCCTCGAGGGACAGGATGAGTTCTTCACCTCGTATGATGAGGTCCATGACAGCTTTGATGCCATGGGTCTGCAAGAGAACCTTCTTAGGGGTATCTATGCTTATGGTATGTCAAGAAGAAGAATCATCATAGTAACATCTTTTTCTCTTTCTTGTTAGCTTTATCTTAATGTGTTGTGCTCTCTCTTGATTTTTATAGGTTTTGAAAAGCCTTCTGCTATTCAGCAAAGAGGAATCGTACCCTTTTGCAAGGGTCTTGATGTGATCCAGCAGGCACAGTCTGGTACTGGAAAGACTGCCACTTTCTGCTCTGGTGTCTTGCAGCAGCTTGACTTCACCCTTGTCCAGTGCCAGGCTCTCGTCCTGGCCCCAACCAGGGAGCTTGCTCAGCAGATTGAGAAGGTCATGCGTGCTCTCGGAGATTACCTTGGCGTCAAGGTTCATGCATGTGTTGGTGGAACCAGTGTTCGTGAGGATCAGCGTATCCTCCAAGCTGGTGTTCATGTTGTGGTTGGAACTCCTGGCCGTGTGTTTGACATGCTACGAA
Source organism: Moricandia arvensis (assembly GCA_905132765.1). Classification (NCBI taxonomy): domain Eukaryota; kingdom Viridiplantae; phylum Streptophyta; class Magnoliopsida; order Brassicales; family Brassicaceae; genus Moricandia; species Moricandia arvensis. Next base: position 66,578 of record CAJHQP010000315.1, on the reverse strand, counting down.
GACAGTCCCTTCGCTCTGACTGCATCAAGATGTTTGTTCTTGATGAAGCTGATGAAATGCTCTCCCGTGGTTTCAAGGATCAGGTTTGTCATGTTTATACATTGTTATGTTATGGTTAAACATGGATCTTAACTTTGGGTATAACATTGTTTTCATGTGTAGATCTATGACATATTCCAGCTTCTCCCACCAAAGATTCAGGTCGGAGTGTTCTCAGCTACAATGCCACCAGAGGCTCTTGAGATCACAAGAAAGTTCATGAGCAAACCAGTGAGGATCTTGGTGAAGCGTGACGAGCTCACCCTTGAAGGTATCAAGCAGTTCTACGTGAACGTGGATAAAGAAGAGTGGAAGCTCGAGACACTCTGTGACCTCTACGAGACTCTAGCCATCACTCAAAGTGTCATCTTCGTCAACACACGTCGCAAGGTGGACTGGCTCACAGACAGTATGAGAAGCCGTGACCACACGGTCTCAGCCACTCATGGAGACATGGACCAAAACACAAGAGACATCATCATGAGAGAGTTTAGGTCTGGTTCATCACGTGTTCTCATCACAACAGATCTCTTGGCTCGTGGTATTGATGTGCAGCAGGTGTCTCTGGTCATCAACTTTGACTTGCCTACACAGCCTGAGAACTACCTTCACCGTATAGGAAGGAGTGGAAGGTTTGGGAGGAAAGGTGTGGCGATTAACTTTGTGACTCGTGATGATGAGAGGATGCTTTTTGATATTCAGAAGTTCTACAATGTTGTTGTTGAGGAGCTTCCATCAAACGTAGCAGATCTGCTTTGAAGAAAAAGAGTAGTAGAACAGGTTACTTGGTTTGCAAGTTTCTTATTTGATTTTTGACCTATCTCTCTCTGAATCATCTCGAGACTAGTTTTTCTTTTTAGTATTCACCAACTCTTTCGAACATATGTTGTTTCTTCTGACCATTTTTCATTTTAATCTCATGCAATGTTTGTTTATTTTCTTGTTTAAGGCAATGAAAAGATTTATGAAACTAGAAAACCATGAAATCAATATATGTGCAATTGAATTATTTTATTACCAATTACAAAAATTATTTAAATATCATTTTACAACTAACAAATCTTTGTTCTTGGTAGATGTTTTGAAACTGATTTATTCTATTAGAATTATTAGAAAAATATTCTACAATTAAAAAAATCGGATTCTATATAGAGTCATCGGTTAGTCAGTTTAACTACGGGTCCGGGTCGTGACCCGAAACACTGAATTCAACGCTTCATGTGTAACATTTAAATGTAAATACATAATTAAAAATGCAAATTAATTTCACATAATTTGGTTTGTGTCGAAAGTAATCCCGCGCTTTGAAAGCGCGGATCAAAATCTAGTTTGTTTTACGAGTTCTATCTGCACTATACTAAGTTGTACTTACACTACACTGAAAATTATATATGCACAATGTCGAAAATTTCAGATAGAACTTTTTTTTGCGTATAATTATAATAATTAGAATCTGTCAAATCATTAGTTTTAGATGTTTAACGTGTAATAGTAGACAAAATTTTTGATCAAAAGAAAAGGTAGACAAATATTTATAAAATTATGATTTGCAATGAAACAAAACTGTATAGTACAAATGTAGCTTTAATATAGGTCATGCTTACAATGATGTTCAAAAAATATAGGTTCTGCTTTTTTTTTTTTTTTTTTTTTTGCAATTCATTAGTATTAGTTTAGGGATGGGACATATCGGATATCCAAAGTATTTTAGGATATCCGGATCCGGATCTGTCGGATCCGTAAAATCGCTATCCGGATCCAGAATCAGCCTTTTCCGATATCCAAGATTAGGATATCCGGATTAAAATCTGAATACCCGTGAATATTCGGATTCGTTTTTTTAATTAAAAACTAACTAGTTTACATTTATTTATTTTATTTAAATTTATTGTTGTAAAAAAAATTGAAAAATTATTGAAATTTAATAAAAATAAATGTACCTTTTTTATATAATGATTATATATTATACATATATATATATATATAATTATATTTAAATATTTTAAAATGTATAGTAGAGTCATATCTGATCCGAATATCCAGATTTAAAATGTTATTATCCGAATCTAGAGTAAAATCACTATCCGGATTTCTGATTATTCATTTTTCTGGAAATATAGATCAAAACAAATCTCGGATCGGATTCAAATAGCGGATACTCAGGCAACCACAACAATACAGACTACTGTTCCCTCGCTAATTTCCTATTCTTTCTGTGATAAATTTCTCCAAATTGCATTTTATGGAAAATACACGCACAAAACCCAATTTGGACCGTTTTGGTTTATGCATCAAAACCGTAAACATTATATAGTAAACTTTTTTTATTATACTAGATTTTTAACTCGTGCTACGGACGAGTTTATTTTAATAATTAATTTTATTTTATTTTCTTTTATAAAAGTAAAAGATAATTTTTATATAGATTTTTATATGAAATTATCTTCAAAGTAAGATTTATTATTATTTAAGCTATATACAATTATATTTTTAAAATAATTAATATTAAATAACTTTTTGTTTATATACGTTAATGAAAAAGTGTATTTATAAACATATTGATATTGTTTATTAATCATATTTTTGAACACTTACAGAAAAACTCAATATTTTCGTAGAGGTTATGTTATAACCCACAAATTTTTCAAAAAATTCAAAAATACGACAATCTTGTTTTAATGCATAAATGCATCGTGTAGTGATATAAGATGATGGCAATGAGGTTTGACACCTTTGTTGCCTCTGTTTCTCTAGAAAATAGAAATTTCATAGTGGTTATACCATTGATTTATGTAATATAGGAAGTTTTAATAAATTAATTGTTAATATTTTAGAAACGATGTCCATGTACGATGAATAAAAGTTTTGCATACATTAATATAAATATAGAATGTGGTTAGAAATTTTTTAAAAACACTAAAGAGGATAAAATTTAGTAGATAGAGAATTTCCGAAAAACTCAATTATTTTCGTAGGGGTTAACCTACAAATTTAGAAAAAATTCAAAAATATGACAATATTTTTAATGCATAGTTGCATCGTGAACTGACAAAGGATGATGGTCAAAGAGGTTTGAAACCTTTGTTGTCTTTGTTTCTCTAGAGAATAGAAATTTTATAGTGGTTAGTCTACTGATTTAGATAGTATATGAATTTTTATTTGATTTAATTGTTAAAACATTAGAGACAATGTCCATGTACCATAAAAAAGTCTTGCATACATTAATGTACAGATATAAAGTAGTTAGAAATTTTAAACAATTATAAAGAGAATAAATTTCAGTGTATAGAACATTTACAGAAAAATTCAATATTTTCGTAGGGGTTAACCTACAATTTTTTAGAAAAATTCAATAAAATGATACTTTTGTTTTAATGCATAGTTGCATCGTGTACTGATATAGGATGATGTTCAAAGAGGTTTGGCACTTTTGTTGTCTTTCATTCTCTATAGGATGTATATTTCATAGTAATTAGTCCATTTATTTAGGTTGTATATGAACTTTTATTAAATTAAATATTAAAAGGAAAGAAACGAAGTCCATCTACGATGAAAAAAAGTTCTGCATACATTATTATAAATTTAAAAAATTGTCATAAAAATTTAAACAACACTTAAGATGATAAAATTCATTATATAGAGAATTTACCAAAAAAACTCAATATTTTAGTTGGGGTAAACCTACAAATTTTGAAAAAAATAAAAAAATATGACAATATTTTTTAATGCATAGTTGCATTTGGAAGGGGGGGAAATGTGGTTAAAAATTTTAAACTACTCTAAAGAGGATAAACTTCAGTGTATAAAATATTTACAGAAAAACTCAATATTTTCGTAGGGAACCCACAAATATTTCAAAAAATTAAAAAATACGATAATCTTGTTTTAATGCATAATTTCATCGTGTACTGATATAAGATGATGGTCAATGAGGTTTGACACCTTTTTTGTCTCCGTTTTTCTAGAGAATATAAATTTCATAGTGGTTAGTCCATTGATTTATATACTATATGAAGTTTTATTAAATTAAATGTTAAAATTTTAGAAACGATGTCCATGTACGATAAATAAAAGTTTTGCATACATTAATATAAATATAGAATGTGGTTAGAAATTTTTTAAAAACAATAAAGAGGATAAAATTTAGTAGATAGAGAATTTACCGAAAACTCAATATTTTTGTAGGGGTTAACCTACAAATTTAGAAAAAAAAATTAAAAAATAAGACAATATTTTTTAATGCATAGTTGCATCGTGAACTGACATATGATGATGGTCAAAGTGGTTTGAAACTTTGTTGTCTCCGTTTTCTCTAGAGAATATAAATTTCATAGTGGTTAGTCCATTGATTTAGGTAATATATGACGTTTTATTAAATTAATTGTTAAAATTTTAGAAAGAATGTCCATGTATGATTAATAAAAGTTTTTCATACATTAATATAAATATAGAATGTGGTTAGAAAAATTTAAACAACACTAAAGAGGATAAAATTCAGTAGATAGAAAATTAGATAGAGAATTTATTGAAAAACTCAACATTTTCGTAGGGGTTAACCTACAACTTAAGAAAAAAATAAAAAATATGACAATATTTTTTAATGCATAGTTGCATCGTGAACTGACATATGATGATGGTCAAAGTGATTTGAAACCTATGATGTCTCTGTTTCTCTAGAGCATAGAGATTTCATAGTGGTTAGCCTACTGATTTAGATAGTATATGAATTTGTATTTAATTTATTGTTAAAACATTAGAGACAATGTTCATGTACCATGAAAAAAGTCTTGCATACAATATTATACATATAGAAAGTAGTTAGAAATTTTAAACAATTATAAGGAGAATAAACTTTAGTGTATAGATTATTTAGAGAAAAACTCAATTTTCCGTAGGTGTTAACCCACAATTTTTTAGAAATATTCAAAAAATACGATACTTTTGTTTAAATGCATAGTTGCATCGTGTACTGATATCGAATGATTGTCAAAGAGGTTTGGCACCTCTGTTGTCTCTGGTTCTCTAGTATATGAATTTGTATTTAATTTAATTGTTAAAACATTAGAGACAATGTTCATGTAGCATGAAAAAATTCTTGCATACAATATTATACATATAGAAACTATTTAGAAATTTTAAACAATTCTAAAGAGAATAAACCTTAGGGTATAGAACTTTTACAGAAAAACTTAATTTTTCGTAGGTGTTAACCCACAATTTTTAAGAAAACTCAAAAATATGATATTTTTGTTTAAATGCATAGTTGCATCGTGTACTGATATCGAATGCTTGTCAAAGAGGTTTGGCACCTCTGTTGTCTCTGGTTCTCTAAAAAATGTATATTTCATAGTGGTTAGTCCATTTATTTAGGTTGTATGTCAACTTTTATTAAATAAAATGTTAAACTAATAGAAATGATGTCCATGTACGATGAAAAAAAGTTTTGCATATAATAAATAAATTTAGAATATGGTTAGAAAATTTTAAACAATGCTAAAGAGTATAAAATTCAGTATATGGAGAATTTACCGAAAAACTCAATATTTTAGTAGGGGTTAACCTACAAATTTTGAGAAAAATTAAAAAAAAATATGACAATATTGTTTAATGCATATGTTCATTTGGAAGGGCGGAAGAATGTGGTTAGATATTTTAAAATACTCTAAAATAGAACATTTATAGAAAAACTCAATATTTTCGTAGGGGTTAACCCTCAATTTTTTCAAAAAATTCGAAAATTCGACAATCTTGTTTTAATGCATAATTGCATCGTTTAATGATATAAGATGATGGTCAATGAGTTTTGGCACCATTGTTGTCTCCGTTTCTCTAGAGAATAGAGATTTCATAGTGGTTAGACCATTGATTTAGGTAATATAGGAAGTTTTATTAAATTAATTGTTAAAATTTTAGAAACGATGTCAATGTACGATAAATAAAAGTTTTGCATACATTAATATAAATATAAAATATGGTTAGAAATTTTTTAAAAACACTAAAGAGGATAAAATTTAGTAGAAAGAGAATTTACCGAAAAACTCAATATTTCCGTAGGGGTTAAACCTACAAATTTAGAAAAAAATCAAAAATATGACAATATATATTAATGCATATTTGCTTCGTGAACTGACATAGGATGATTCTCAAAGAGGTTTGAAACCTTTGTTGCCTTAATTTTTTTTAGAGAATAGAGATTTCATAGTGATTAGTCTACTGATTTAGATAATATATAATTTATTATATAATTTTATTGTTAAAACATTAGAGACAATGTCCATGTACCATGAAAATGTTTTGCATACATTAATATACAGATAGAAAGTAGTTAGAAAATTTTAAACAATTATAAAGAGAATAAACTACAGTGTATAGAACATTTACAGAAAAATTCAATATTTCCGTAAGGGTTAACCCACAATTTTTTAGAAAAATTCAATAAAATGATACTTTTATATTAATGCATAGTTGCATCGTGTACTGATATAGGATAATGGTCAAAGAGGTTTGGCACCTTTGTTGTCTCTGGTTCTCTATAGGATGTATATTTCATAGTAGTTAATTTATTTAGGTTGTACATGAACTTTTATTAAATTAAATGTTAAAAGAAAAGAAACAAAGTACATGTACGATGAAAAAAAGTTTTGCATAAATTATTATAAATTTAAAATATGGTTAGAAGAAATTAAACAACACTAAAGAGGATAAAATTCATTATATAGAGAATTTACCGAAAAGTTCAATATTTTAGTAGGGGTAAACCTACAAATTTTGAAAAAAATTAAAAATATATGACAATATTGTTTAATGCATAGCTGTATTTGGAAGGGGGAAGAATGTGGTTAGAAATTTTAAACTACTCTAAAGAGGATAAAGTTCAGTATATAGAATATTTATAGAAAAACTCAATATTTTCGTAGAGGTTAACCCACAAAATTTTCAAAAAATTCAAAACTACGACAATCTTGTTTTAATGCATAATTGCATCTTGTACTTATATAAGTTGATGGTCAATGAGGTTTGACACCTTTTTTTGTCTCCGTTTTTCTAGAGAATTTAAAATTTATAGTGGTTAGTCTATTGATTTAGGTAATAATTTATTAAATTAATTGTTAAAATTTTAGAAAGAATGTCCATGTATGATGAATAAAAGTTTTTCATACATTAATATAAATATAGAATGTGGTTAGAAAATTTAAACAACACTAAAGAGAATAAAATTTAAACTACTCTAAAATAGAACATTTACAGAAAAACTCAATATTTTCGTAGAGGTTAACCCACAATTTTTTCAAAAAATTCAAAAATTCGACAATCTTGTTTTAATGCATAATTGCATCGTGTACTGATATAGGGTGATGGTCAATGAGGTTTGGCACCATTGTTGTCTCCGTTTCTCTAGAGAATAGAGATTTCATAGTGAATAGACCATTGATGTAGGTAATATAGGAAGTTTTATTAAGATAATTGTTAAAATTTTAGAAACGATGTCCATGTATGATGAATAAAAGTTTTGCATACATTAATATAAATATAGAATATGGTAAGAAATTTTTTAAGAACACTAAAGAGGATAAAATTTAGTAGATGGTGAATTTACCGAAAATTCAATATTTTCGTAGGGGTTAACCTACAAATTTAGAAAAAAAAATTCAAAAATATGAAAATATTTTTTAATGCATAGTTGCTTTGTGAACTCACATAGGATGATGCCAAAGAGGTTTGAAACCTTTTTTGCCTTTGTTTTTCTAGAGAGTAGAGATTTTATAGTGGGTAGTCTGCTGATTTAGATAGTATATGAATATTTATATAATTTAATTGTTAAAACATTAGAGACAATGTCCATGTACCATGAAAATGTTTTGCATACATTAATATACAGACAGAAAGTAGTTAGAAAATTTTAAACAATTATAAATAGAATAAACTTCTGTGTATAGAACATTTACAGAAAAATTCAATATTTCCGTAAGGGTTAACCCACATTTTTTTAGAAAAATTCAATAAAATGATACTTTTGTTTTATTGCATAGTTGCATCGTGTCCTGATATAGGATGATAGTCAAAAAGGTTTGGCACATTTGTTGTCTCTGGTTCTCTATAGAATGCATATTTCATAGTAGTTATTCTATTTATTTAGGTTGTACATGAACTTTTATTAAATTAAATGTTAAAATAAATGAAACGATGTCCATGTGCGATGAAAATATTTTCTGCATACAATAACATTAATATAGAATGTGGTTAGAAAAATTTAAACAACACTAAAGAGGATAAAATCCAGTAGATACAGAATTTACCGAAAAACTCAATATTTTCTTAGGGGTTAACCTACAAATTTAGAAAAAAATTAAAAAATATGACAATATTTTTAATGCATAATTGCATCGTTAACTGATATATGATGATGGTAGAAGTGCTTTGAAACCTTTGATGTCTCTGTTTCTCTAGAGCATAGAGATTTTATAGTGGTTAGCCTGCTTATTTAGATAGTATATGAATTTGTATTTAATTTAATTGTTAAAACATTAGAGACAATGTTCATGTAGCATGAAAAAATTCTTGCATACAATATTATACATATAGAAACTAGTTAGAAATTTTAAACAATTCTAAAGAGAATAAACCTTAGGGTATAAAACTTTTACAGAAAAACTTAATTTTTCGTAGGTGTTAACCCACAATTTTTAAGAAAACTAAAAAATATGATACTTTTGTTTAAATGCATAGTTGCATCGCGTACTGATATCGAATGCTTGTCAAAGAGGTTTGGCACCTCTGTTGTCTCTGGTTCTCTAAAAAATGTATATTTCATAGTTGTTAGTCCATTTATTTAGGTTGTATGTCAACTTTTATTAAATAAAATGTTAAACGAATAGAAATGATGTCCATGTACGATGAAAAAAAGTTTTGCATATAATAATATAAATTTAGAATATGGTTAGAAAATTTTAAACAATGCTAAAGAGTATAAAATTCAGTATATGGAGAATTTACCGAAAAACTCAATATTTTAGTAGGGGTTAACCTACAAATTTTGAGAAAAATTTAAAAAAAAATATGACAATATTTTTCAATGCATATTTTCATTTGGAAGGGCGGAAGAATGTGGTTAGAAATTTTAAACTACTCTAAAATAGAACATTTACAGAAAAACTCAATATTTTAGTAGGGGTTAACCCACAAATTTTTCAAAAAATTCAAAAATTCGACAATCTTGTTTTAATGCATAATTACATCGTGTACTGATATAAGTTGATGGTCAATGAGGTTTGACCCTTTTTTGTCTTCGTTTTTCTAGAGAATTTAATTTTTATAGTGGTTAGTCTATTGATTTAGGTAATAATTTATTAAATTAATTGTTAAAATTTTAGAAAGAATGTCCATGTATGATGAATAAAAGTTTTTCATACATTAATATAAATATAGAACGTGGTTAGAAAATTTAAACAACACTAAAGAATATAAAATTTAAATTACTCTAAAATAGAACATTTCAGAAAAACTCAATATTTTCGTAGGGGTTAACCCACAAATTTTTCAAAAAATTCAAAAATTCGACAATCTTGTTTTAATGCATAATTGCATCGTGTACTGATATAGGATGATGGTCAATGAGGTTTGGCACCATTGTTGTCTCCGTTTCTCTAGATAATAGAGATTTCATAGTGAATAGACCATTGATTTAGGTAATATAGGAAATTTTATTAAATTAATTGTTAAAATTATAGAAACGATGTCCATGTACGATGAATAAAAGTTTTGCATACATTAATATAAATATAGAATGTGTTAAGATTTTTTTTAAGAACACTAAAAAGGATAAAATTTAGTAGATAGAGAATTTACCGAAAAACTCAATATTTTCGTAGGGATTAACCTACAAATTTAGAAAAAAAAATCAAAAATATGACAATATTTTTAATGTATAGTTGCTTCGTGAACTGACATAGGATGATGCCAAAGAGGTTTGAAACCTTTGTTGCCTTTGTTTTTCTAGAGAATAGAGATTTTATAGTGATTAGTTTGCTGATTTAATTAGTATATAAATTTGTATTTAATTTAATTGTTAAAACATTAGAGACAGTGTCCATGTACCATGAAAATGTTTTGGATACATTAATATACAGATAGAAAGTAGTTAGAAAATTTAAACAATTATAAAGAGAATAAACTTCAGTGTATAGAATATTTACAGAAAAATTCAATATTTCCGTAAGGGTTAACCCACATTTTTTTAGAAAAATTCAATAAAATGATACTTTTGTATTAATGCATAGTCAAAGAGGTTTGACAACTTTGTTGTCTCTGGTTCTCTATAGGATGTATATTTCATAGTAGTTAGTACATTTATTTAGGTTGTACATGAAATTTTATTAAATCAAATGTTAAAAGAAAAGAAACAAAGTCCATGTACGATGAAAAAAAGTTTTGCATACCTTATTATAAATTTAAAATATGGTTAGAAAAATTTAAACAACACTAAAGAGGATAAAATTCATTATATAGAGAATTTATCAAAAAGTTCAATATTTTAGTAGGGGTAAACCTACAAATTTTGAAAAAAATTAAAAAAAATATGACAATATTGTTTAATGCATAGTTGCATTTGGAAGGGGGAAAGAATGTGGTTATAAATTTTAAACTACTCTAAAGAGGATAAACTTCAGTGTATAGAATATTTACAGAAAAACTCAATATTTTCGTAGGGGTTAAACCCACAAATTTTTCAAAAAATTCAAAAAAACGACAATCTTATTTTAATGCATAATTGCATCGTATACTGATATAAGATGATGGTCAATGAGGTTTGCCACCTTTTTGTCTCCGTTTTTTTCTAGAGAATATAAATTTTATAGTGGTTAGTCTACTGATTTAGGTATATATGATGTTTTATTAATTTAATTGTTAAAATTTTAGAAAGATTGTCCATGTATGATGAATAAAAGTTTTGCATACATTAATATAAATATAGAATGTGGCTAGAAAAATTTAAACAACACTAAAGAGGATAAAATTCAGTAGATAGAGAATTTACTAAAAAAACTCAATATTTTCGTAGGGGTTAATCTACAAATTTAGAAAAAAAAATAAAAAATACGACAATATTTTTTAATGCATAGTTGCATCGTGAACTGACATATGATGATGGTCAAAGTGGTTTGAAACCTTTGTTGTCTCAGTTTCTCTAGAGTATAGAGATTTCATAGTGGTTAGCCTGCTGATTTAGATAGTATATGAATTTGTATTTAATTTAATTGTTCAAACATTAGAGACAATGTTCATGTACCATGAAAAAAAGTCTTACATACAATATTATACATATATAAAGTAGTTAAAAATTTTAAACAATTATAAAGAGAATAAACTTTAGTGTATAGAACATTTACAGAAAAACTCAATTTTCCGTAGGTGTTAACCCACAATTTTTTTAAAAAATTCAAAAAAATATGATACTTTTGTTTAAATGCATAGTTGCATCGTGTACTGATATAGAATGATTGTCAAAGAGGTTTGGCACCTCTGTTATCTCTGGTTTCTAGAAAAGCTAAATATTTTAGTAGGTGTAAACCTACAAATTTTGAAAAAAATAAAAAAAATATGACAATATTGTTTAATGCATAGTTGCATTTGGAAGGGGAAAGAATGCGGTTAGAAATTTTAAACTACTCTAAAGAGGATAAACTTCAGTATATAGAATATTTACAGAAAAACTCAATATTTTCGTATGTGTTAACCCACAATTTTTTAGAAAAAATCAAAACATATGATACTTTTTGTTTAAATCCATAGTTGCATCGTGTACTGATATAGAATGATTGTCAAAGAGTTTTGGCACCTATGTTGTCTCTGGTCTTCTAGAAAATGTATATTTCATATTGGTTAGTCCATTTATTTAGGTTGTATGTGAACTTTTATTAAAGTAAATGTTAAAAGAATAGAAATGATGTCCATGTACGATGAAAAAAAGTTTTGCATACAATAATATAAAATTAGAATATGGTTAGACAATATTAAACAATGCTAAAGAGTAAAAACTCAGTATTTAGAGAATTTACCGAAAAACTCAATATTTTAGTAGGGGTTAACCTACAAATTTAGAAAAAAATTTAAAAATATGACAATATTTTTAATGCATAGTTGCATCGTGAACTGATATATGATGATGGTCAAAGTGGTTTGAAACTTTTGTTGTCTCTGTTTCTCTAGAGCATAGAGATTTCATAGTGGTTAGTCTGCTGATTTAGATAGTATATGAATTTATATTTAATTTAATTGTTAAAACATTAGAGACAATGTTCATGTACCATGAAAAAAGTCTTGCATACAATATTATACATATAGAAAGTAGTTAGAAATTTAAACAATTATAAAGAGACTAAACTTTAGTGTATAGAACATTTACAGAAAAACTTAATTTTCCGTAAGTGTTAACCCACAATTTTTAAGAAAAAATAAAAAAATATGATACTTTGTTGAAATGCATAGTTGCATCGTGTACTGATATCGAATGATTGTCAAAGAGGTTTGGAACCTCTGTTGTCTCTGGTTCTCTAGAAAATGTATATTTCATAGTGGTTAATCCATTTATTTAGGTTGTATATGAACTTTTATTAAATTAAATGTTAAAAGAATAGAAATTATGTCCATGTACGATGAAAAAAAGTTTTGCATACAATATTATAAATTTAGAATATGGTTAGAAAATTTTAAACAACGCTAAAGAGTATAAAATTCAGTATATAGAGAATTTACCGAAAAACTCAATATTTTAGTAGAGGTTAACCTACAAATTTTGAGAAAAATTAAAAAAAATGATAATCTTTTTAATGCATATTTGCATTTGGAAGGGCGGAAGAATGTGATTAGAAATTTTAAACTACTCTAAAATAGAACAATTACAGAAAAACTCAATATTTTCGTAGGGGTTACCCACAAATTTTTCAAAAAAATCAAAAATTTGACAATATTGTTTTAATGCATAATTGCATCGTGTATTGATATAGGATAATGGTCATTGAGGTTTGGCACCATTGTTGTCTCCGTTTCTCTAGAGAATAGAGATTTCATAGTGTTTAGACCATTTATTTAGGTAATAAAGAAAGTTTTATTAAATTAATTAATAAACTTTTAGAAACGATGTCTATGTACGATGAATAATATTTTTGCATACATTAATATAAATATAGAATGTGGTTAGAAATTTTTTTAAAACACTAAAGAGGATAAAATTTAGTAGATAGAGAATTTACCGAAAAACTCAATATTTTCGTAGGGAAAAACCTATAATTTAGAAAAAAAAAATATGGCAATATTTTTTAATGCATAGTTGCTTCGTGAACTGACATAGGATGATTTTCAAAGAGGTTTGAAACATTTGTTGCCTTTGTTTTTCTACAGAATAGAGATTTTATAGTGATTAGTTTGATGATTTATATGGTATAAGAATTTTTATATAATTTAATTGTTAAAACATTAGAGACAATGTCCATGTACCATGAAAATGTTTTTCACACATTAATATACAAATAGAAAGTAGTTAAAAAATTTTAAACAATTATAAAGAGAATAAACTTCAGTGTATAGAACATTTAGAGAAAAATTCAATATTTCCGTAGTGACCCACAATCTTTTTAGAAAAAATCAATAAAATGATACTTTTGTTTTAATGCATAGTTGCATCGTGTACTGATATAGGATGATGGTCAAAGAGGTTTGACACCTTTGTTATCTTTGGTTCTCTATAAGATGTATATTTCATAGTAGTTAGTCCATTTATTTATGTTGTACATGAAATTTTATTAAATTAAATGTTAAAAGAAAAGAAACAAAGTCCATGTACGATGAAAAAAAGTTTTGCATACATTATTATAAATATAAAAATATTTTTAGAAAAATTTAAACAACACTAAAGAGGATAGAATTCAGTATATACAGAATTTAATGAAAAACTCAATATTTAGTAGGGGTAAACCTACAAATTTTGAAAAAAATTAAAAAAATATGACAATATTGTTTAATGCATAGTTGCATTTGGAAGCGGGGGAAGAATGTGGTTAGAAATTTTAAACTACTCTAAAGAAGATAAACTTCAGTGTATAGAATATTTACAGAAAAACTCAATATTTTCGTAGGGGTTAACCCACAAATTTTTCAAAAATTCAAAAATACGACAATCTTGTTTTATGAATAATTGCATCGTGTACTGATATAAGATGATGGTCAATGAGGTTTGCATACAATATTATACATATAGAAAGTAGTTATAAGTTTTAAATAATTATAAAGAGAATAAACTTTAGTATATACAACATTTACAGAAAAACTCAATTTTTTGTAGGTGTTAACCCACAATTTTTTAGAAAATATCAAAAAATATGATACTTTTGTTTAAATCCATAGTTGTATCGTGTACTGATATAGAATGATTGTCAAAGAGGTTTGGCACCTCTGTTGTCTATGGTTCTCTAGAAAATGTATATTTCATAGTGGTTAATCCATTTATTTAGGTTGTAGAATAAACTTCATTGTATAAAACATTTACCGAAAAATTCAATATTTTCGTAGGGGTTAACCTACATTTTTTTAGAAAAATTCAATAAAATGATACTTTTGTTTTAATGCATAGTTGCATCGTGTACTAATATAGGATGATGGTCAAAGAGGTTTGGCACATTCGTTGTCTCTGGTTCTCTATAGAATGTATATTTCATAGTAGTTATTCCATTTATTTAGGTTGTAGATGAAATTTTATTAAATTAACTGTTAAAAGAAAAGAAACGATGTCCATGTACGATGAAAATATTTTTTGCATACATTATTATAAAATTAAAATATGGTTAGAAAAATTTAAAAAACACTAAAGAGGATAAAATTCAGTATATAGAGAATTTAGCGAAAAACTCAATATTTTAGTAGGGTTTAACCTACAAATTTTGAAAAAAAAATAAAAAAATATGACAATATTGTTTAATGCATAGTTGCATTTGGAAGGGGGGAAGAATATAGTTATAAATTTTAAACTACTCTAAAGAGGATAAACTTTAGTGTATAGAATATTTACAGAAAAACTTAATATATTCGTAGGGGTTAACCCACAAATTTTTCAAAAAAGTCCAAAATACGACAATCTTGTTTTAATGCATAATTTCATCGTGTTCTGATATAGGATGATGGTCAATGAGTTTTGGCACCTTTTTGTCTCCGTTTTTCTAGAGAATAGAGATTTCATAGTGGTTAGTCCATTGATTTAAGTAATATATGAAGTTTTATTAAACTAATTGTTAAAATTTTAGAAAGAATGTCCATTTATGATGAATAAAAGTTTTGCATACATTAATATAAATATAGAATATGGTTAGAAAAATTTAAACAACACTAAAGAGGATAAAATTCAGTAGATAGAGAATTTACCGAAAAACTCAATATTTTCGTAGTGGTTAACCTACAAATTTAGAAAAAAATTAAAAAATATGAGAATATTTTTAATGCATAGTTTCATCGTGAACTAACATATGATGATGGTCAAAGTGGTTTGAAACCTTTGTTGTCTCTGTTTCTCTAGAGCATAGAGATTTCATAGTGGTTATCATGCTGATTTAGATAGTATATGAATTTGTATTTAATTTAATTCTTAAAGCATTAGAGACAATGTTCATGTATCATGAAAAAAAGTCTTTCATACAATATTATACATATAGAAAGTAGTTAGAAATTTTAAACAATTATAAAGAGAATAAACTTTAGTGTATAAAACATTTACAAAAAATTCAATATTTCCGTAGGGGTTAACCCAAAATATTTTAGAAAACTAAAAAAATATGATACTTTTTTATGCATAGTTGCATCGTGTACTGATATATGATGATGGTCAAAGAAGTTTAGCACCTTTGTTATCTATGTTTCTCTTGAGAATGTATATTTCATAATGGCTTGTCTAATTATTTAGATTGTACATTAAATTTTATTAAATTAAATGTTAAAAGAAAAGAAACGGTGTCCATGTACGATGAAAAACAGTTTTGCATACATTATTATAAATTTAAAATATGGTTAGAAAAATTTAAACAACACTAAAGAGGGTAAAGTTCAATTTATAGAGAATTTATAGAAAACTTGAGTAGGGGTTAACCTACAAATTTTGAGAAAAATTAAAACAAATATGACAATATTGTTTATTGCATAGTTGCATTTGGAAGGGGGAAAATGTGGTTAGCAATTTTAAACTACTCTAAAGAGGATAAACCTTAGTGTATAGAACATTTACAAAAAACTCAAATTTTCGTAGGGGTTAAACCCACAAATTTTTCAAGAAATTAAAAAATATGACAATGTAGTTTTAATGCATAATTGCATCGTGTACTGATATATGATGATGGTCAATGAGGTTTGGCACATTTGTTGTCTCCGTTTCTCTAGAGAATAGAGATTTCATAGTGGTTAGTTCATTGATTTAGGTAATGTATGATGTTTTATTAAATTAATTGTTAAAATTTTAGAAACGATGTCTATGTAAATTGAATAAAAGTTTTGCATACATTAATATAAATGTAGAATGTGGTTAGAAAAATTTAAACAACACTAAAGAGGATAAAATTCAGTAGATAGATAATTTACCGAAAAACTCAATATTTTCGTAGGGGTTAACCTAAAATTTAGAAAAAACAAAAAAATATGCATAGTTGCATCGTGAACTAACATATGATGATGGTCAAAGAGGTTTGAAACCTTTGTTGTCTCTGTTTCTCTAGAGAATAGAGGTTTCATAGTGGTTAGTCTATTGATTTAGATGGTATATAATTTTTATTTAATTTAATTGTTAAAACATTAGAGACAATGTTCATGTACCATAAAAAAAAGTCTTGCATACATTAATATACAGATAGAACATAGTTAGAAATTTCAAACAATTATAAAGAGAATAAACTTCAGTGTATAGAACATTTACAAAAAGATTCAATATTTCGGTAGGAGTTAACCACAATTTTTTAGAAAAATTCAAAAAATATGATCATCTTATTTTAATGCATAGTTGCATCGTGTACTAATATAGGACGATGGTCAAAGAGGATTGACCCCTTTGTTGTCTTCGGTTCTCTAGAGAATGTATATTTCATTGTGATTAGTCAATTTATATATTTAAAATACTCTTATTTATTTTTCAAATGCCTATCTCAAAGTATAATATTTTGGTTTGAATCCTAATAAACATTTTGATAAATTTAAATAGTGTTCAAGTTTTTTTTAGATATAAGAAAAATGGAAATAAATCTATAGAACTTTAACTAAAATTAAATAATATTTTAATAAAATAATAATATATAAAAATATAATATTAGATATATATCTACTTGATCTAGTTACATTATAAATTAATATAGGGACTATGTTTTTTTATTAGGTCACATATATATTCCTAATTGTTAGAAATTTGTCAATTTTCATTGTTTTAGTTTATTGATTAATATTCTTAGATAATATAGTTTCCAGTTGACTAATGTGTAATTAATATTCTCCATATCTTTTTTCTTATGTTTTCACCGAGACTATACTATAGTGTCAATATTGTTTGTAAATAGTACTACAATTTTATAGAATTTATTTTGAATATTTGAAATATTTTATGTTTTCATATATTTTATTGATGTGATATTAGGATGTTGGTCTGGTATATTATTAATGTTATATGTAAATTATATGTGACAACTTTATATAATATATAACCTAAAATTTGAAATCATGTGTTGTAGATTCATATTGTCTTTATTCGAAAGTTTTGTGTTCTTTAAGATTTTTTTCGTTATTTAATTTTATGTTAATTTTTCAAATATTAATTTATATATCGAACTTATTTTAGTTATTATTCGTTTTGTTTACTAAATTTAATATTGATTTCTTTATTGTTTTAAATAATATATTTTTAAAAAATCTTAAATTTTTTAAATAAGAATAAAATATGATTTATAGTTTTTCGTGCTTTTAAATAATTGTGAAGCACTCTTAATGATTTATAACATCAAATTTTATATAGTAAATGTAATTTGTGGATATTTTGAATAGCGTATAACCTAAATTTTAAAAATCACATGTTTAAAATTTATATAGTTAAAATTGTTGGAAATTATGCGTTTTAAAATTAATTACCATTGTTGTTAGCTATGTTTATGACTATTTTCGAGAATATATAATAAATTAAGTTAATATTATATAGAGTGTTGTTTTAAATTTTTTTTAATTTACCATAGTTGATATTGATTTATATTTTATTTTGAAATAAACAATTTTGGTAATATTGACATTTTTAGAAATAGAAATATAGCAATTTTAAATTTTATGTGGATATCTTCAATGGCTTATAGCGTCAACTTTTATATAGTATAGAAAATTTTTAATGATTTATAGCATCAAATTATATATAGTAAATGTATTTTGTGAATATTTTCAATAGCATATAACCTAAACTTTAAAAACTACATGTTTGAAGTGTATATAGTTCAAAATGTGGAAATTATTGCATTTTAAAAATAATCATCATTGTTGTTAGTTATTTTTGTGATTATTTTAGAAAATATATAGTATGTTAAGTTAAATTATATATAATGTTTTATTGTAAGTTTACCATATTTGATATTGATTTATATTTTATTCGAAATAAACGATTTTGGTAATATTGACATTTTTAAAAATAGCAAATTAAAAAGTAATTTTTCATAAAATGATTGGTTGATTTAAATTCTCTATGGACACCCTTAGTGGCTTATAACCTCACTTTTTATATAGTATAGACCACTCTTAATGATTTATAACATCAAATTATATATAGTAAATGTAATTTGTGAATAGCATATAACCTAAACTTCAAAAACCACATGTTTCAAATTTATATAGTTAAAATTGTTAGAAAATCTTGCATTTTAATATTAATCATCATTGTTGTAATTTATTTTTATGTTTATTTTCCAAAATATTTAATATATTAAGTAAAACTGTATATAATTTTTTATTTTTGTAAGTTTACCTTATTTGATATTGATTTATATTATATTATTTTAAGTAGACGATTTTGGTAATATTAACATTTTTATAAATAGCAAATTAAAAAAAAAATTCATAATATAATTGGTTGTTTTAAATTCTATGTGGACACTTTCAATAGTTTATAGCCTCAACTTTATATAGTATAGAACAATCTTAATAATTTATAGCATTAAATTATATATATTAAATGTTATTTGAGAATATTTTCCATAGCATATAACGTAAACTTTAAAAAACCACATGATTATATTCTAGACTTTTGAAAATTATATTTTTATGATTATTTTTCATTGATGTTAGTTATTTTTATGATTATTTTCAAAAGTCTATAATATTTTAAATTAAATTATATTTTTTATTTTTGTACGTTTACCATATTTGATATTGATTTATATTATATTTGAAATAAACGATTTTGATAATATTAACGTTTTTAGAAATAACAAATTAAAAAATAATTTGTTATATTATGATTGATCGTTTAATATCCTACGTGGACGCTCTCAATGGTTTATAACCTCGATTTTTATATAATATAGATTAGATTCATTAGAGGACATTCTTTAGATTACTATATAGTAGAGTATATTCTTTAGATTATTACAAAAATCATGTAGAATCTGTTTGCATAAACCAATTTTCTACTCAGCACTGAAATAAAAAGGTAAAGAATATTCTTTAGAATACTACAAATCATGCAAGAATCTATTTATATAAAACAACCAATTTTCTACTGATTAAATAGTTCACACCATAGTGTTTATTCTTTTTATTATAATTTTCTCTAAATTACATTTTATGGAACCCCAGTTTGGACCGTTTTGGTTTACGCATCAAAACCATAAAACAAAACGTCCGCTTTAGCTTTTCTTTTGCACTCAATTCACAAATCATAGCAAGTTTTATTGATGATGCTCACACTAGAAACGCAAATGTTAAGTTCATACATTTGTTATATCTGCTCATAAAGAAAACATTTAACTTTTCTGACACAATATATATATATATATATATATATGGAAGACAAGCATTAATAATACATAAGTGATTGTTTATAGTACTGGCTGATTGATTCTGCAAATTCAAGATTTGCTCAAAAACCATGGATCTTGATGTTATCCTTCTTCACAAGACCAGCCTGGTCCAACATTCTCAAGATCAGAATACAAGATCTTCTGCTATAAACCAACTTCAAATGAAAAAAATGGGTGCTCAGGTAAATTACCTGAACAAGGAAGGCAGAGACGTTCTTCCTCTGATCACCTTGAAGCTGAATAACCTACGGTTTTGAAAGTATGTAAACTCATATGTATTGAAAGGTTCTAACTTCAAATCTAAACCACTACAACCAATCCAAAATTGTCAACGGCTTAACACACATTACCTGTCCTAGCTCAGAGTCCTGGACGACGGTGCCATTGCAGCAAAACTCTTTCTTGAGGTCTTTAAGGATCTTGGTATAGCTATACTCTTTCTTAAGGCCCTGGACAGTGGTCAGGCTCTTTCGACCATTACGCTGCTGAACACGTATGTGCACGTATTCCTTTGTTCCTGCTCCAGCGTCCTCAGCATTTGCATCAGCAAACGGATCTTATACACATCATCACCAAACAGTAATAAAATAAAAATCAGCTTCTCAATCAATATAAAGAAAAATAGCCTAGGATAGCTCTAAAGAAGTTTTTGTCACAAAATAACCTCAAACGAGAAAAATGATCAACATATGTTTTATTAAAATTGTAAATATATATTTATACCTATAGGGTTAACTAATCCAGACTGATTTAGAGTTATGGGTTGAGATTTCGAAAGTGAATTTAAATTTTTAAAAATTAAAATTAAAATTAAAAAGGTTATTTCGATCATTTTTAGAGTTATTTTGATAAAAAAAAAGATTAAAAAGGACTATTTGAAAGAACTTGACCCAATTTAAACAAGAACAAATTTCCACAAGTAGCTTCACAATCAATTATATCCACAACAATTCCATCTAAAAGTGTTTAATTTGAGATGGAACTTTACCAAAGGCAGTGGGGACTTGAACTTCAAGATCTGACATGAACCTTTGGAGCAAACTCGACAAGGAAATGCTATAAAGCCTGGAGACAAGGACATGAAAACTCGAAATTAAGACAAAGTGATTTTCTTTTATTACAGAACATGAAAGTGACAGCTCGTGATCATCGTAGCGGATAGGATTGATCAAACGAGCTATTTAAAGGAAACTCGCATATCATATGATTCTAAAATCGAATCCATACAAGAAGATTATTCATCGGATCTAAGAATCGATTAGATCGAAGAAGCGAAATACATAGATGTTGAAGATCTTATCCCGATCAGAGAGAATATTAAATCATCTACAAAATCAACGAGAAAAAAAAAGAGATGAATCACCTGATGTAGATGTGTATTAGGGTTTGGATGATTTGGATTGTACGAGAAATGAAAACCCCTGTCTTCGGATTAAGGCAAGCTTCTGTCTGGTCTTTGGGTAGGGGAAGAAGAGGACAAATACGAGAGGAAGAGCTATAAAATCGATTCTCTCTTTTAATATTTCTTTTTAATTTAAAAGCAGCAATAATAATAATAAATTCGGGAGAGTCGGCACCGCATCTATTGGGCCTTTATAAAGGCCTAACTTGTTTTTGGATTAACAAAGCCCAATTTATTAAGCGTGGTTGAAGCATTGTTAGGTGGGCATTTTATACGAGCCTGAAAGTCCAAACCTGAACAATCCGAAAAAACTCGCAGAAGATGGAGAATAGTAAACCTCAACAAGCTCAATCCAAGGTTACAACAAACAGAGTAAGCAGCAGTACTGGTTCATCTTCATCCAGCTTTTCCAACAACACCAAAAAGAGAGTAGAGATGGTGTCTTTAAATTTCGCTGACCTCTCTTTTTGCTTGGTGTTGTTCAGAGGAAACTGAAAGTACGTGCATATAAAATGGCACTGTATCTAACAGGTGCCAACGGCATAAAATAGAAGTGATCTTATATGTGTTGTACGTTTACAGACAGATTTAAATTTTGTTTCATGCCTCGACATAGACAAACACATGATCCCTTAATGGTCTACTGTAATATGTTAAAACAAACCAAAAAGAAAAACCATTTTCATTATTTTTCTGTGAACTAAAGATCGGTTCAGTGCTTACACTTGGTCCCTTATTGGCAGCTATGAGTAAACGAAGATACAACACATCTTGGGAGATTTATGGAACTAAGGCTCTATCTTGACAAGGTCTTCAATAGATTTTCTATATCCCATAATCAAGTCCCTGATCAAAGATTTTTTTTAAGACAAAAGTGTAAGAGAAGAACATTTGATCAAATAAAAGGATGATATATTGTGAGAGTTTTGCAAAAAGGTTTACCTTCTTTGTTGAAGCAATAGCTCACTTTCTTCTAGATTTCTCTTTTGTCCATCAACAGTCTATACAACACACAATTATATCAGACCAAAACAGAGAGAACACACGCTTTTTGTTTCTGATCCAAAACAAAAGATACATTGGTTCATTACCATAGTAGTTTTAGATCCTAGGGATCCTGAAATCGAATTTAACAGCTGTTGGCACTTGTCAAAATGGCTATTCAATTCACTCACCTACAATTTTACACAAACAATTCAACAACTCAAAAAACCCTAACCTAAAGACTAGATCATCTTTGTTAGAGATGACAGTAATAAAAAAACAAACCAGGGCATCAGAGTTCTGATCTCTTGTTCCAGTCTCTATTGCATCTGCTAATTTCTCTACCAACTGCGAATAAAAGACATTATTAGACCCATTGAATCTGATGAAACTGAATAATTTGGTAGCATGGCCGGTCCTGAGCATAGCTTGGTGAAACATTGGCCTATAGCCCAACACATTTTTATAAACCATTACTAAATGGGCAAATCTCTCAAATAGACATTTTTGAAGTTTTTGTCTGTTTAGGTCTATCTTAACGTATTCCTTTTACTAAATTGTCTATAGCCCCCAAAATCTCAGGACCGGCCCCTGGATTTGGTATGTTACATACCGGATAGAGATGGAAATGAGAAGCCAAAGACTGGTGCTGCTGCGGAGTCTGAACTGATTGCTGCGGGGTATGCACCAACTGCTGTTGCTGCTGCGGTGTATGCATCATAGATTGCGGCGTATGAACCACCGTCTGCTGCTGCTGCGGCGGAGGAGGCGATTGCAAAGACGATTGCGGCTGCTGCTGATTAGGAGAATGTAGGAGACGGTGTTGCTGGTGATGGAACTGTTGCTGTTGAATGAACTGTTGTTGTTGTTGGAACTGCTGAAACTGCATCTCTTGTTGTTGTGGCTGGAACTGCTGCTGTTGAGTCTGTTGTTGTTGTGGATGATGAAACTGTTGTGGTTGTTGTTGTTGTTGTTGTTGGAGGAATAAATGGTCTTGATTGGTTGGTGTACCGAAGTTACCCTGCGCTTGAACGTTGGGGATCATTGACCAGTTGCCTCCAGAGAACTGATCCATTCCTCCTATCCGATCTCACTACTTGATCTGAGTGCCACGACGTCGTATTGTTCAAATCGTAGATAGATCTGTTAAGGAGATGATTAGCGGAAACGTATCTAAAAATACTCTACTTAGAATCTAGAGATCTCCGAGATGCATAAAACGATAACAAACTCTACAAGAATCCTTACGAAGACGAGAAATAAATCGAAGGGGTTACAAGATTTTTCGATTACCTGGAAAACAGAAAGCTACGAAGGAGGAGAGTGTTCGTTGATCGGTGAACAAAACGCCGACGAGTTTTAAAACCCAACACAAATGGGCTTTTATGTTGAGCCCATTACTGGCCCATTTGAAGTAAAGTTCAACCCGCAGTGATTGATTTCTCTTAGGCCTCAGCATTTTACCCTAAGGCCATCTTCAACCGGGATGCTTAACACCGGTGCTTAACTAAATAAAGATTTAAAAAAAAAAAAAAAATAGGATTAATTAGAAGAAGCGGTGCTTAAAGAGGAATCAGAAGAAGCGGTGCTTAAGAGACACGTGTTGGGTATTGGTCGCCTCTGCTTCTCTTTCTGAGCTCGACGCTTTCTCCTCGACGGATTCAGTAAGCGTCTCTCTGGACAAGTCCTTGTCTCTCTCGCTCTCCTCACGCCTCCGCGTCTCTACTTCCTTCCTTCATCTCTCTCGTTGCTCGGATCCGTACATCATCGACGGTAAGCTATTTCAATACAAAGCTTCTTCTTCTCTTTGTTGAACCCCGAATTGAGAATTGTAATTCTGTTCTTTTGGGGATAAATTAAGTTGTTAACTTTGTGTCTCGAGCTTGATCATTGCGTTTGAATTGATTTTTTAGATTCCAAATCGTTATCTTGTTATGCATAATTGGTGGTGACTCATCTTGGGACGATGAGAGCTCTACTTCAGGTAGAGAGATTAACTCAGAGGAGGAAGTTAACTGAAAGAAAAGAAACCTGAAACTGAGAGTGTTGTTAGTGGATCATACGAGGGTTTATCATTCCCTTTGGCTGATGGTTTTGATATTTGCAACTTTTTGATTTCCGCTGCCAAACAAGCAAAGAGACGTTCTGCTGAAAGGTATTACAAACTCTCCTGAGGATCACTATGCCATGAAATGAAAGTCTGAATATAGTTTGGTGATATTTGAATTGCAGTGTTACTGCTGCAACCCGGTTCTAGCGTTCCTTTATTCAGCTTCTAAACAATACATACATGAGACTTTCTGTTTTTTTACCTGTGAATATCTTTTAGATGTTTCATCTTTTCTTAAGTTGTTATAACAATTGAGTGTTAATAAACAGGGAGAAAGGAGTGGTGAGTGAAGTAGGAGGAGGAGGGACATCGCAGTTGATGGTGACGCTTGAGAATGGAAAAGTGAAGACTGTGGAGCTAGGAAAGCAAGGTGTTAGATTTGTTGCTCAGAAGCAAAAGAGGACGAGGACGTGAGAGGAACCTTGAGCAAAAGATTTGTAACAAAAAGTGGTAATAAGAATCCCAAACTAAGAACCTAACATTGGAGCAATTAAAATTAGGAGTTGCTTACCAAAAGTGCTTAAACTAAATATATTATTTAAAAATGAATTAAGCACCCATAAGGGGTGCTATGGATAATCATGCTCTAACCGCCCGACATGAAATCGATCCGGGACTTTTTGGTTCGGATATAAACAGAACCGATTTGTTTTATTTTATTAAGTTTTATTGTCGAGAATTCTCGAGTTTTGGATTTACCTGACCCAAATCCAAAACTTGATGGATACTTAAAATACCCAAAACTTTATATATGGATATTTCACTATATTTTTGGTATTATGTATATTTTTCAAATTTTGAATTTCTTTTTTTATATGATTTTAGGTTTTTAGGTAAAATTTTAAAATTTTAAAAATATAATACGGATAATTAGATAAAATTTTGGTATTTTTTATATTTCCATATCAGATTTTGGATAAAAATTTAAATTTTGGGTATTTAAATATTTTTAAATATTTTTTGTGTTTCAAGTATTTTTTAAGCTGGACTAGACAGAATCCCAACAGAATCTTTAACTATTTTTTGTGTTTCAGATAGGCCTGGGCATCCGGGTCCTCGGGTCGGGTTCGGGTCGGGTCCTGTCGGGTCCGGGTCTTTCGGGTCCTGAAAATTTAGACCCATATAGGTACTTGTAATTTTTCGGGTCGGTTCCGGGTTCGGGTCGGGTCCTGTCGGGTCCGGGTCTTTCGGGTCATGAAAATTTAGACCCATATAGGTACTTGTAATTTTTCGGGTCGGTTCCGGGTCGGGTCCGGGTCTTTCGGGTCCTCAAAACATAAATCATTTTAAACTCTAAATTTTATAGTTTAAAGCTTTATATTACTTAAAAATGTTTCAAAATAATAATAAATATTGTTAACAAAAGAAATTTCAACTAAATAAAATATAATATATATATATATATAAAAAAAACATAACACAAAAAATCATAGTTTTAATATACATGTTTTTAAGTCGGGTACAAATCGGTTCTTGCGGGTCGGGTCTATTTGGATCGGTTCTTTTCGGGTCCGGGTCTATTCGGGTCGGTTCTCTTCGGGTCCGGGTCTATTCGGGTAAAAGAAATTTAGACCCAATAGGTACTTGTAAACTTTCGGTTCGGGTTCGGGTCGGGTATTTTTGGACCGGGTCCGGGTCGGGTCTTCGGGTCCAGGTTAAAATGCCCAGGCCTAGTTTCAGATATTTTTCAAGTCAGACTAGATAGAATCCGAACAAAATCCAATCCAAAACCGAACCAAACCCAATATGATAAGTTTTAATTACTTTGATGCGTCTAATTATCTATAATCTGAATCAACCTTGATTTTAAATGAGCAAACCAAATCTGAACCAATAAATTCTAATTACTCTATTAGCTCTAAATATCTAAGATCCGAAAGATCTGGAGTCAACAAAATCCGACTCAAACCTGATCTGAAGATCCGAATGCCCTTGCCAAATTCGTCTTTTTTTGGACAAAGGCCTAATTCGTCTTCTTCTTCTTAATATTGAGCCCATTACTGGCCCATTTGAAGTAAGTTCAACCCGCCGTGTACGAGTGATTGATTCGTCTTCTTCTTCTTCTTAACTAAAGAAGAAACTCTTTTGAGTCTTCCACACGCAGAAAAGAGGTGAGAGTTCCTTGTTTGACACTGTCATCAATCGTTGAACTTGGAATATTTTTTTATTATAAAATTGCTAATGGCTCACTTGATTTTCTGATTTGTGATCAGATTGGATTTGAGGTCTCAGAGATTCCATTCCAAGGTGCGTGTATTTTCTCTCTCGTTTGCTTTGTAATGTTATCATGCATATAGTCTCTAATGTGAATCTTTAAGCTTGATACTCAGAAATTGATCATGTGGGCATCTTCAATTCTCACTAGGAAACCATAAAGTGCCAAACTTTAAGTTTAGACTCATGTGGGTATCCTCAATTCTCACTAGGAAACCATAAAGGTCCATACTTTTTCAATGTTGTTGGATGAATGTTCAGTGTTTTGGCTTTTGATCATCTCTCAAAATACACTATACACTGTTTGTTGTAGAGTAGACTTACTTGAGCGAGGAAGATGAGGCTATTGAAAGTAGCCACGTGTAACTTGAACCAATGGGCTATGGACTTCGAATGCAACATGAAGAACATCAAGGCTTCTATTGTCCATGCAAAGGCTGCTGGTGCTGTCATCAGGCTTGGTCCTGAGCTCGAGGTTACTGGTTATGGCTGTGAGGATCACTTCTTGGAGCTAGACACCGTCACTCATGCGTAAATGCCTCTCTTTATAAGTTTCCTTTAGTACTCTCTTGAACGGTTTGCAGGGCTGGATCTGAGATTTTGAGGTTATACTTTATAGATATTTGGGGCTAAGATCAATGTTTCATAGATGGTTTGGTACTATATCTGGATCAGGTTAACATACATTTTCCTGTGAATATGTTCTTTCAGGTGGGAGTGTTTGAAGGAATTGCTGCTTGGTGATTGGACGAATGGTATATTATGTAGCATAGGAATGCCTGTGATTAAAGGAGCAGAACGGTATAACTGTCAGGTTTTCTGTATGAACAAAAGAATCATCATGATTCGACCAAAGATGTGTCTCGCAAACGATGGAAACTATAGGGAGCTGAGGTGGTTCACGGCTTGGAAGCAGAGAGGAGAGCTCCAGGAGTTTCATCTCCCTATTGAAATTTCAGAGGCTTTGTCACAGGAATCAGTCCCTTTTGGTTATGGTTACATCCAGTTCATCGACACGTGAGTTTTGAGTATGGTGGTTCCTTTCAATAACAGTCTCAATGATTTGTAAAAGTTATCAACTATTATGTTTCTTTATCAGAGCTGTTGCAGCTGAAGTTTGTGAGGAACTGTTTAGCCCAGTCCCTCCTCATGCTGAGCTTGCATTGAACGGTGTGGAGGTGTTTATGAATGCGAGTGGGAGTCATCACCAACTAAGAAAGCTAGATATTCGTATGAATGCTTTCATGGGTGCTACTCATGCTCGTGGTGGGGTTTATATGTACAGTAATCAACAGGGATGCGATGGTGGCCGCTTATACTACGGTTTGTTCAAAGAACCGTGGAGGATTGATATTGTTGTTTCTTAGTGACCATCTAATTTTGTTTCATTTTGACCCAAATGCAGATGGATGTGCATGCATTGTTGTAAACGGGGATGTTGTAGCTCAAGGCTCACAGTTCTCGTTGAAGGACGTTGAGGTCATCACTTCCCAAGTGGATCTAGATGCGGTATCTTACAGTTATTCTCTGGATCTTTGGTCGTATATATAATAATTATCTTTAAAGACCATTTTGCTTTCTTTGCTTTGGGAAAGGTTGCTAGTCTTCGCGGATCTATAAGTAGTTTTCAGGAACAAGCAAGTTGTAAGGTGAAAGTATCTTCAGTATACGTGCCCTGTAAGCTGACACAGTCCTTCAACCTAAAAATGACACTAAGCAGTCCGAAGAAGGTTCTCCTTCTTGTATCTGTAAGTGAACATTTAAAAAGTTTCCAAATCTAATACTTGTTACTATGTAGATTATGTACCACTCTCCACAAGAAGAGATAGCCTTTGGTCCTGCTTGCTGGCTATGGGACTATTTGAGAAGAAGCGGCGCTTCAGGGTTTTTGCTTCCCCTTTCTGGTGGAGCAGACAGCTCGTCGGTGGCAGCTATTGTTGGTTGCATGTGCCAACTTGTTGTTAAAGGTATGTTCAACTGTGTGTTACTCTTACTGAAGAGACTGCCATGATCTTGATATCTTCTTCTTCTCGTGTAGAGATTGCAAATGGAGATGAGCAAGTGAAAACTGATGCGAAACGAATTGGGAATTATGCTAATGGAGAGTTTCCTACTGATAGCAAAGAGTTTGCCAAACGAATATTTTACACTGTCTTTATGGGGTCTGAAAACAGGTAAATTAGCTAACAGTAGCAAAGAAGATATAACAGTATGAAACGTTTTGCTTATTGAGATCTCAACTTTGCAGTTCTGAGGCGACAAAAATGCGTGCAAAGCAGCTGGCAGACGAGATCGGTGCATGGCATCTTGATGTTTGCATAGATGGTGTTGTCTCTGCGGTACTAACTTTATTTCAAACGGTTACTGGCAAGCGTCCTCGGTATAAGGTAGAGTGCTCACGTTGCCTACCTAAACAGTGTGAAACAACTCAAACTTGAACATAATGAGGAAATGGTTTTGTGTAAAGGTTGATGGAGGATCAAACGTTGAGAATCTTGGGTTGCAGAACATTCAAGCACGGATGAGAATGGTGTTAGCGTTTATGTTAGCGTCACTCTTGCCTTGGGTTCATAGCAAACCGGGCTTTTACCTTGTCCTAGGCAGCTCCAATGTTGACGAAGGACTTCGTGGTTACCTGACAAAGGTGATGAGACTTTATCTCTTTTTACTGCTACATCTCAGTTCCCAGTAGATTGTTAATGTGATTCATTATTTTGGTTGAAACAGTATGACTGTAGCTCAGCAGATATAAACCCCATAGGAAGTATCAGTAAACAGGATCTGAGGTTGTTCTTAAGATGGGCTGCAACGAATCTAGGTTATCAATCTTTGGCAGACATAGAAGCTGCTCCACCAACAGCTGAGCTTGAGCCCATTCGTTCTGACTATTCTCAGGTAATAACAAAACTGTTTGTTAGAGCCTGAAGCCTTTATTCAGACATCTTGTGGTGTTGTGAAACCAGCTTGATGAAGTCGACATGGGAATGACATATGAAGAGCTTTCAGTCTATGGAAGAATGAGGAAGATTTTCCGGTGTGGCCCAGTTTCCATGTTCAAGGTTTGCCTTCTGATCTTAAAACCATTGTAGTAAACCATTATACACTGAAACTGAAATTGCTTTGTAATGATTTTGCAGAATCTATGTTACAAGTGGGGAACAAAACTTAGCCCAGCAGAAGTAGCTGAGAAAGTGAAGTACTTCTTCAAGTATTACTCTATCAATCGACACAAGATGACTGTCCTCACACCGTCCTATCACGCTGAGGTACTGCTACTTAGAACAGAAACTTGTCTTACACATGTTTTGAAACTGTTACAAAGTGAGAAAACTCATAGGGTTCTTGTTGCAGAGTTACTCTCCAGAGGACAACAGATTCGATCTGAGGCAGTTTCTGTATAACAGCAGGTGGCCATACCAGTTTAAGAAGATTGATGAGATTGTTGACGGCTTAAACGGCGACTCAGTTGCTTTTCAGGGAGAAGAAGCAAGCTCCGGCAAAGAAATTGGAGTCGTGGCAGCAAACTCCGGTGACCCAAGCGCAGGTCTCTGATGAAACCTCTTTAGTATTATCTGTTTCAACTTAAAGTGGAAGCTTGGAACAGTATGGAAACAAATAACATGTTTGTGTTGAAGAGAACAACAAAACCACAGTAACCACTTCCAATAAGTTTTCTTTTGGGTGCATTAATATGGTCCTTGTTAACTGTTCATTATTATGCAATAAACCTATGTTTGATTTAAATATAGTTTGAGAGCATGTTTCTCAGTTGTACTATTTAGTAAAGTATCTTCAAGAGCTCTACTAATTGTTAATGCATTTTGGTTACTTTTTACATTTTTAATTCCATAATTTTATTTTTTGAACTCAGATGTTAATGTAATTTGGATTTATAACACTTTCATTAAAATATCTAAACTATGTAATTTCATTTTACCATTTAATTTTCAAGATATTTATGTTATTATATAATATAAACATTTAGTAAAATAAAGTCTTCTAAATACAAACTGTAGAGTAAATTTAGATATTTTAAATATACATTTATTACAAATTTTATTAATTTGAAACCAATGCAATGCATGTACAATACCTAGTGTTTGAAGATCTTATAACCTTTTTTGAAGATTTGACCTATTTATTTAGAAAGAAATCTCAACAAAATAAACAAATTAATTGGATATCAAACAAGACTCATCCACTGCACCTCTCTTGTATTTATAAAGTCATGTTCTTTTTCTTTTACTTCCTTCACACCAAGAACCAAAAAAAAAAGAAGGTACTGAATCATTACATCATACCAACAAAATGGCATTATCAAAGCTTTAATATGTAGTCATACTCGTTATATGTTCTCTCCTAGTGACTTCCCAGTCAAGAGGTAATACGTTTTATAAATTCTAATCACATCTACAATCAAAAATCATATTTGAATTTAGTGCTGGGAATTTGGGTCATTACCCGCGGGTCTCGCCCTGTTTAATCTGTCACGAGGCGGATACGGTACGAGCATAAGATTTGTTTTTCGCGGGTTATGGGGATCAGAATTTTAAGTAAAAAGGAGGCGAACCGCGAGTTGGCGGGACAAGTAGGATGGGTAAAGAGCATCTCCATTGAAGGTTTATAGGGGGAGTTCATACGAAAATCAAGAAAAAAAAAATAACAAAAACCTATGAACCCCTCTCTCCTAAAGTTCACTCCGGTGAACCCTCTGTCATGAGGTTCAACACGTGGCGGCTCGGAATTGGCCTAATTTTTTTTTTTTTTTTAAATCAAAAAGAAAATAGAAAATTTTTAATAATAAAAAAATGATTCAATGAACCCCAAGAGGGGATTCACTAATGTACATGCTCTAATCTATTTGAAGTTGTCTATTTAAAAAAAAACATATTGTTTAACAATGGTAATTAACAGAGGTAAGGGAGAAGGATGAGCATGGTTCAGAATGTGTTTACAGAGGTCCGTGTAAGAGCAATCAAGACTGCAAGAGTCAGTGTGGACCGCCTAACTTCCCACCAGAGACCATTGCCTCATGTCAAGCCAGTCCTAGAGGTCACGGCAACATTTGTTGTTGTGCCAAGGACTAGTATTCTCCGATCAACTATAAACAATTTTCTAATCTAAATAAATTTTAATAAGTTTATTACATTTTTAGATTAGAAAAACATCTTTAGTATAAACTTAATCTTATGTAAAGTGGATCTTTGTTATTCACTATTTTATAAGCAATTGAATTCTTAAGTGATTGTTACAAGTTAATCAGACTCATAAAAGTATATAAGATCAATCCATGAACTGATAAGCGGTTTTGAGTTAAAAATTAATGACTTTTCTAAGTGTAATCAGTATGTTAAATTTAGAGTTGTTTTAAAATTTAGTAATTCTTTGTGAGAGAAATGAATATATATATATATATATAAAAAAAAAAGCTAATTAAATATTTTATTCTTATATACAGTTTTGTAACAAAGTTACTCATGGCCAGTTTTGAAATTTTGTGAGCTGTACACGCATTATGAAGGTTGTAATAAAAATATTTTTATGAATTAAAAAAATTATGTTTATGTATTTTTCTTCAAAAAAATTAGGGGTTATAAACCACTATTTTACTTGGCATGTCCACCCTGGTCCTCAACATACTTATGTTCGTTTATGAATGTGAATACAAAGATTTTCATTTTAACTCAATAATATTTTTCTATTTTGAGAAAATCAACTCAATAATATTACGAGGAAGTTTCCTACACGTGCCTCTTTTGAACGTGCGGACTGGGGAAGAGCCGAGAACCAAAAGACGTGCGTTACTAATAAGTAATAACACATGTTGACTTCATGTTGACCATTACATTTGTTCTCTTATGTTTTTTTTTTGCATGTGTGACCACGCTTATTAATTAACAGATAACCATGAAACAAATTATAAAATCATTTTTTCTATAAACTTGCTTGAACCAGGATTATCTTTCAAGAACACTAAATTGTAAAGACTTTATATAAAAATCTCTATACATATGCTAGGGGAGCTAGCTAGTACCTACTAATCTTGATGACTATATCGTTGTTGCTGCTCTGAAGCAGAAGTGTTACCAAGATTATTAGCGAAACTTAGAATCTCATTATGAGTCATTAACGATCTTAACCCCAAGAAATCTCTAGTCTCTCCACCACCGTCGTCCACGCCATTGTTCTTGTCATCTCCGGCCATGAAACCACCGTTGAAAGCTTCTCCAACGCCGTGATGATGATGATGATTCATCATGTAGTAGTCTTGAAACCCGAACACATGTTCTGATGGTGACGTCATCATTGTTGAAGCCATTGTAGTGGTGATCAGGTTATTATAGGCGCTGGACCTTGAGGACGATGCCCTCTCTTCTTCTTCTTCCTCTGGTGTGGTTGTTGACTTTGTTGGACCCATTTGAGCTGCCTTCTGGAGCAAAGCTGTGGCTGACATTGCTGGAGATGGGTGGTGGAAGCTTGCGGAAGAAGAAGCAAGAGGGAAGTAGTTGCCATTAGGGTTAGGGTTTGATGAGATGAGCCAAGGAGGGATGTTTTGGAAGTGATGTTGTGGCTCTTCTTGCTTCATAGGAAGTTCATCATGACCATGGAGATTATTGTTGTTGCTGATGATGATGTTTTGTGAGGAAGAAGAGAAGTTGATGTTGTTTTGAGTTTGATGAGGATCAGGAGAAGAAGATTGGATGAGAATAGGGTTTGGTATGGCTCTTGCACTCTCTTCTGCTAATGCATCACAAAATGCTCTATGAGTTATGAAACTATCCCTCCTGCAAACAAATCACAATAAAAACCAAAAAAAATAATAATATTACTTACAAATTATACAAAATAATAAGACTTTTTGTTGAGGTTTTGTAGGTCCATGTTGTATTATTTGTGGGGGGAGTCACGTGTGAATAGTAATATGATAGAACAATATGCAATAAATGTAAAACCGTACAAAAATTCTATATTAGGACTCAAGAAATTAATATAATTTTTTTACTGAAGAAATATATTTTCTTTTCATGAATATAACCAATTAAATAAAAAATAAGTACCAGAATAATAAGTAGTAGTAAATGTAAAACCGTACAAAAATCCTATATTAGGACTCAAGAAATATATTTTCTTTTCATGAATATAACAAGTGAAATTAAAAAAAATAAGTACCAGAATAATAAATAGTTGTTTAAATGAGATTCTTTGAGCTACTTAATTAATTATTACCTTTGTCCTATTCAAAATTAAATGAAACTACTCATATACTATGTGTCACTCATTTTCACATTACACCACACATCTTGTCTTCTTCCTTGTAGATAACCTTAGACTTTTAATATGAATATGCACACCTTTCATAAAATGCATCTTTAATAAAATAAGAAAAAAACATATAAATTAAATGTTGGTTTAATTTACCTAGAAAAGAGAGTTCCACAGTCGCATTTGTATTCTTTAGTGCCACAAGTCTTAGCATGAGCCTTCCAATCTGATTGCACCGCATACTTCTTTGAACACTTATCACATTTCCATTTTTTCTCACCATGTTTTCTGAAGAAATGCTTCTTGATTCCTGTTAAGTCTCCTAGAGCTCTTGATGGATGATGATGGACACAGTTTGGCTCAGGACATACATAGACCTTCTTCCTTATCACATCTTTGGGTGATCTTTGTTTAAGCTTCCATGGTAGATTGTGTCCTCTCTTGTGTAGCTGCAAGTTTTGGTCTCTTTGAAACCCTTTGTTACAGATCTCACATATGAACCTGTTTGTTGCCATTAGCGTTTTTGGTGATAAAGCCATCACTTCTGCTTCTGGGTCTGATTTTTAAAAAGTCAAGATAAACACCCAAAAAATGAATTATTAAGACAAAACTCAAAAGAGTACAAAGAATATTCTCTTTTTTTTTTGTTGAATTTCTTTAGTAAAATAAAAATAATTTACCTGGATTGCCTGGTTGGTTTCTCTTCTTTTTTTGAGATGATTGTGGAGCAAGACAGTGTTCTTCTTGTTGCTGATTTGGAATAATGTTGTAGTGAAAGTTGGAGCCACTAGTTTCAGTTCTGTTTCCTGAAGACACACTTGCTTGCTCTCCTGAAGCTGATGTTAGATTGGACATGTTTTCCTCCACTTGTTGTTTTTGATGATGAAATAACATATCTTTGTTCATCATCATTAGTAATAAAACCTTCACAAGAATTAAAAAAAAGAAACAAAACTTTTCAGATCTATTAAGTAGAAAAGCAGGCAAAGACTAGTGGAAAACTTAGCAAAGAAAAGATTTAAGGAGAAACAGCCAAGAAACTACTGAACACCATATATAATTCTATAACTATTAAACTAGCTTTCTTGGTTGGCTTCAGCCCAAGAGACAAGCTTTTTGCTTATGGGAAGATCAAAAATAATAATAAAGACCCAAAGTCCAAGAGAGAGAGAGAGAGAGAGTTTGTTTGAAAGCTGAACATAAGAACCAGACTTTTGTTCTTGTTTGTTTCAAACATGAACAAGAAAGCTTTTAAGACTTGCTTTTTACTAGCAACACTCCAAAAAAAAACATTAACAAACAACAAAGAACTACACACAACAATGAATAACAAGATAAGAAAAAAAATAACAAAGCTGGAAGAAAATACAAAGTACCTAGAAGAAGAAGAAGGAGAAGAGAGAAGAGAGAGATTGTGGAGGAGAGGAGAAACTCTATTATCTTTCTCTCTTTGTGTGATATTTGAAGCTTATAAATTCATAATTTAAAAGAAATAATACTAATAATAATGGGGAACCCTACTGCTAATGAAAAAAATATATAAATAATAAATGACAACTTACACAGAAGCACAGAGCAGTGTGTCCTTTTAAATTATTATCACCGTTTATAAAATATCGAGAAGCTGTTAATATAATCTTTTTATTTTATTTTTTGTTTTGATAAATAAAGGTGGGCCAAATTTTAATATACTTTCGAACAGTTGTGTGAAAAGCTTGCAGAAAGAGGAGATTGTAAGTTTGTACGTTTCTCGAGATAGTGAGAAGACATGTTTGAATTCGCTTTCGTGCATGTACTCACTATTAATAATAATTGTCATTTATTATTTCACTCTTCATAATTGTACTGTGTTTTTGTGGATCAGAATCTGTAATTTAATGGTTTCTACTTTTGTGACAAACATTGTCAAATCTGAATTGTAATCAACAGAGTATGTGTTTGACAAAAAAAAAAAAAAATCAACAGAGTATGTTTTGAATCTTGGTGTGTGTTGTAGAAATAGACTAACAAAATTTGCACTCCAATGTATAGTTATTTTTTTAATCTATTGGAAAATATTTTTATAATGTCCATGCTATAATTTTGAGTAATTTTGATTGATTTCAAAATTAAATATGTTACCTCGAAAATACTATCTCTATTCCCAACTTATATTTATTTAAAGTAATTAAAATGTTAACTAGTAATATAAAATATTTATAGTTAACTTTTATTATAAGTGAATATTTTAAATTTTATTAATAAGTGAATACTTCCTCCATTTTATTTTATATGTTATTCTAAATTTTTTAGATAATTTAAAAATTATTAAAATTTAAATTTTCCGTAATAAAAATATAGTTTAATTTAATTATATTAGTAAATAAACTAAAAATTAGCCAAATTATCAAATAAATACGTTGAAAACATAAAACGACACTTAAATTGATTAATATGAAATGGAGAGAATATTTAAAGTTTTATTAATTAATTAAAAATATATAGAGTATATAATATGCAAACTAATCTTGTATAATGTAAATCTCAGGAATCTCGAAACTCGAACTTTAGACCGTTTGTTATTATAACCCATAGAAAAGACTATTTTTTTTTTGTAAATTACAGTACTATACATGATTGATTCATTGATTAAAAGGGTGAAAGGTTTCACTTTTCTTTCTTTTTTCTTTTTATTGGGTTCTTGAGGCTTTTCATGTTAAAGGAGAAAATTAAATTGAATGGATTAAACTATACTTCAGTGGACGAAAAATAAATTATTCAGTGACACATGCCCTAACCTACTTTATGATCTACATCGAGCTATGGACACAAATCATTGACATTTTTTTGCATTTTGAAAAACTATAAATTGAGTATAATTCATGCGTAGACCATGGTCGGTCCAAGGTCGTAGACTAGACACCACTACACACTCCTTATCTTAATCAACATTTTAAATAAAACTGATCAAAACTTATTAATCAACAATGCTGTTATGGTGTCCTTATACGAACCTCTTTTGTCAACCTTTTTTACGAGTTTAATCCATCTTTTATACATGGTTTGTTAATGTCGAAGCTGAGCTATATATATAGAAAGTGAAATATAATTTCAATTTCTTGATAGAAGAAATTATATAAATGTCCACTCACATCAGAGCGGCATTTTATTTAGTAACACCTATGCATCCATAATCATTTTTTAGGTGTTATATAAATTTTTTAAAATTAATTAAAATCCTAAATTTTAAATTCATAAACCCTACCTCCACCCTACACCACCCCTTAACTCTAAACCCTAAATTTTAGATTAATTAACCCAAAGATTATAAGTGTGTTTTTCCCTCTTGAAAAACAAGGATAAAAATGATTAAGGTATTTTTGAAAAGTGATACAAGGAAATTGATATTTTTGACAATTTTCCTTTGTAGTTAGACGTTATGTATAAGAGATCAGGTATGAAAACAATATTTAGAGATTGAAACTACAATCATTTTAACAAGTTTTTTTTAAGTATTAGACAAAAAGATATTACAAAACATGTGACGTTGTCTCCAAACTCTTTTTCAGAGATCGTGTTTTTATAAGAAAGGTCCAAAATACATCTATTAAAAACGTTGTAAATACATTTATTTACAAAACATAATTCGCTGTTAGATAACCAAAAACGTTCATCAACATCGAGGCATGATTAATTAAGATTCGAAAAAACCATAGGTCAATAAAATGTCTATGTCTCCACGTCAACAACGCGTGGCTCCGCATTTTAAAGTCTTGATTTTTCGACGTATGAAGAAAACTATAGATTATAAAAGAAAACCTATATATATATGTAAAATCAGAAGCCCCATCATGTTTTGGTTTAAACTAGACGTAGGTTATCGTAGTGTATCACATGGGTTTTGATAAATAATTTCAGTTAAGCATGTTTAACGAAAAATATCAAAATGTATGCGAGAAATGCGAATATGTAAATAATGAAAAGAGCTAGGAAAGACAAAGTGGACCCCCTCACATGCAACGAAAGTAAGATTTAATAGAATATAAAGTTTGTAAGTACTTAATTTCTCAAATTAAACTTATTAATCAATTTATTAATTAAATAGTTTTACTAAGAATTTATCAATGATTATACACTAAAAAATATGTGGTTCAACCTCAAATTCAAATTATGCAAAATATGTAGAAAATTATTACAAACAATCTTTAATATGTTGCAATGCAGACTATCAAACATAAATCTTATAGGGATTTAGAGTGGTTCAGTCATAGGTGTACTTTTATAAAGTAGCGAAATTTTTGATTATAAAATCATTTATGTAATACTTTTTATCATTGTAACAATATAATTAATCACACGTAAAAAACAATTAAAAATTATTATATTTTTAATAGCAACTAGTTTTTCGTCGATGTCATTTTCTGCCTTTAATCATAGACTTATAATAGTCATGATAATAATAATTAAGTTCGAATTCCTTTTTCCTTTTCCTTAGTGATAATTTTGAATTTTGATTAAGACAAATGGGGAAATAAGGAGCACATGTTATGTACTACTACTTTTTAAATGATGTTTTCTATTTTGTACATATATTAATTTATAATAAAAAAATACATTTAAGCTCTGATATTTATAATTACAGTAATGTGAATACTTACACAATTCTTACTTGTAATAGCATGACAGTATTCACTGTAACCATGGAGAGGAATCTCATCTTACAGACATAAGTGAAAGTGACAGGTCGGTGAAACCGTAGAGAGACCAGAAGAGCACGTGTCATTCTGTAATTGGATTGTACCCCTTCAGCAAAAGAGTCATCATTGGCTTTGACTCTTCTCTTCTAATTCACACCGTGGTCAGACCACCTTTCAGACGCCCGTTCCCAATGTTTTCCGTTTCTGGTCTCCTTGAAACGTCTTCGCTCTTGGTCCCACTCTACCATAACCGGTTTTTGTGGTATAAATCGGACCGGGTTTTAGGGGATACCTAAAATTAATCACTATTGACACTCAAACCCATTGGTGAGTTTAGAGTTTGTGCTCAATAAGTTTGAGTGAAGACTTTAAATATTAATGGGCTTCAATCTTTCTCCTCAAACCCATATATAGGCCCAGGTAGAGAATGCTACGATAGTCTTTTGGCTTAACCGTCTCTCTCTCTACCAAAAATAGACATGGTTTTTATTGACTCAATTGAAGGAATTGGAAAAAGTGGATGGTACTTGTGAGGGATAAAACTCACTATTTAGTTTTAGATTAGATTCAGGTTGGGGAAAGACAATCGTGGGCTGAATCCTTTTAGTATTTAAAGAATGAATAATATTGTATTGATGAATAAGGGTTACAAAGATGATTAAGGTGAATACAAAGAAATCTCTAATGATTTTGGATGATAATGACCGTCAAAATTCGTCACTTTAACTCGTAGACCCCTCTCCTTTAAATAGCCTTAGGTCAC
Source organism: Moricandia arvensis (assembly GCA_905132765.1). NCBI lineage: Eukaryota > Viridiplantae > Streptophyta > Magnoliopsida > Brassicales > Brassicaceae > Moricandia > Moricandia arvensis. The sequence continues at coordinate 27,058 of CAJHQP010000315.1, read as the reverse complement.
TTTTAACTTCTCCTGATCAGGCTCCGAGATTTCTTCCGTCAGTTGCGGGATTCGCAACAGCTGCCTTTTGACCGAATCACACACCTCCATTTCCGTTTCCTGGGCTGTCTTATTAAGCTTCCCTCGAGGGGAGCTGAACCTCATCCTCGTGACCTCTCTTTTGTGACCTCTTTCATCGGAATCCTTGGAAGCAGCCTCCGTCCTTAGGTGAGCTCTATTCTCTTCGGAAAAGATAATTCTCGCGTGGCCCATTATCGAGCTTGTTTAATTGACCCGATGATTTCAGCTAACGGGCCATATTTGGGCCCAACAGTTGCCCCCAGCTTTCGAGAAAAGGTGCTTTTCTCGGGAGCTAGACCTAGCCGCCGAATCTTTAATTTTTGTTGAGATAATGATTGCTCGTGATCTTCTTTCGAAAATATCTTTTACTCGATCCAACGGATACGATTAATCTTAACAAAATCGACGACTCAGATTAAAAGGATTTCGAAATAATTATCCTCCGAATCGTGAGGCTTGATGGGATATAAAGCTGTTTACATTAACTCCAACTTCCCCACTCTCTCCACGCATCGATTCGGTTTCCCCAGGTAACTTCTTCTGGTCCTTTATATTTTACCGTTTTTATTTACAGTCTTTTTGTTCGAAACCAGGCTCAAGTAGATTCTTTCTAAGTTTTTAATCCACGAATCCTTAGTGTACCGATTCCAGTTTCCTCTTAGTTTCCCCGATTTCTTTTCCTCGTTCCCTGTTATGTCTGGACCGAAAGAGGGCTCTGGTGAAATCGGAATTTCTGCCGCCGGTGCTCGAATCATGAAGGTGAAACAAGAGGTGGGCGAATCTATGAAGAAGACCGATAAAAGGAAGAAAGCTAAGGACTCGATAGCTCAAAGAGTTTCCAAACGAAGTAAAAGGGCCAGTGGTTCTGGCGAAAATCCACCCTCCGGATCTCACTCGCCTTCGGCGTTGAGGAGTCAGGAGGTAGTTAACCTTATGGTCCAGGCCCTGGGTCGTAAGGAGTTGGCTAGGGTTTGTGAAGATCACGAAACCCCCGAAACGACTCCAGAAGGCTGGTTCTGTGTTCACGAGAACTATATATCCAAGAGTCATCTTAGGTTTCCTCTCCCCGACCTTCTGTTAGATCTCCTCGATCACTACCAGCTAGCCCTTCCCCAGCTTTGCCCATCCGTTATCAGGGTGATAAACGGTTTCCTTACTAGGTCCAAAGAGGAGGGAGTCACTGTTGGGATTAATGATTTGATGAGCCTCTTCTCGATAAAGGAGAGTGCTTCGAAGGAGGGAGGTAGTGGGACCTATTATCTCGCAAGTCGTCCCAGGTTAGGCATCTTTAAGTTTTCCAGCAGCGACGATGACTGGCGGAAGAAGTATTTTTTCGTGAAGATTGATCCTTCTACGGTTCCTGCGGGTCGTGCCCTCAGGACCGTTTGGTCTGACGCTTCTGGTTAGGATTACTAGGATTGCATTCATATATTTCTGTTTATAGTATCCTGATGTATGCCTTGTATCATTTACAGATATCGAAGATCCTCCCACGCTCACCGGCAAGCTTACCAGGGCTCTCTTTCGAAAATTACAGCAAACTCCGTGCACCTGGGCGTCGTATACTACCTCTCGAATAGGTGCAGCCAGGTTTCCGGATCAATACCACGCTTCTTTCCTATCTCCAATCCCGATTGCCGAGTTGGAAGGTAAAGCGCTTAGCCTCATATGTGTAATCTGTCTTTATGATGTTTGAGTCCTGAAATAGTTTGTTGACACAGTTTCCGACAGTGACACGGCGATAACAGTTTCAACGGGAGCTAGTACTTCTGAAACTGAAAGAACTCGATCAACCAAGATGCCTCTTCAACCGTCATTCCGATCTAGGGGTAGACCAGCGAAAGGAACCAGCACCTCTCGTGGAAGCGAGAAAAATCAGGGAGGATCTTTCCTTAGCTCTGTGAAGGAGGTCCTCGATGATGGAGCTTCTACTCCTGTTAAGGATGCTAACCCTACTGAAGAGCATGGGGTTCAGGAGACCATTCTTCGACCTGACATTCAGGTCACGGTAACTGATCCTCAGACAACCAAAGATCCCTCTGAGACTGACCTCCCTAGGAGTAAGAGGTCACGAACCGATCAAGGCGACAGACCCTCCAGGTCCTCTTCGTCATCGTCGAGAGGAGGAACCGTGGGGTGGAATTTCGCGCATTCAAAGCCTGGATCGATTCTTGATGATCCGTGGGGTCTGGCTACGCTGATGAGGCATATGAAACGGACAGGGTGTTCTCTTCCCCCCGTTAGCAATCTGACTAACAGGGAAGAGTTCATTGAGATTGCACACTACATGGGTCAGGTACAGGTTCTGGTTTCTCTTTTTATTATTATTTTATTTAGAGGGATATTTATTTCTGTTACTTGTTTCTCTGTAGTTGGCCGGTGCTGTTAACAGGGCTCAACTCAAGTTTGAAGAAACAGTGAGTAACACTCCTGGTGCTGAGGAACTAGCCGAGGTCACCGAGTTGGTTAAGGCTACTAAGGTTGAGCGTGACCAGGCCAGAGCCCAAGTGGTATCGCTGCAATCCGAAGTTGAGAGGCTTGGTTTGAAATCCGACACTCAGCAAGGGAAGATCGAGAGTTTGGAGATCGATGTTAGGGTAAAGGGTAGGAGAATTTCTGAGCTGGACAGTGCTCGGAGGGTGGCTGAGCAGCAGGTCCAAGATTTGATTGCTTCGTCTCAAGTCAGTCAGAGGAACAGAGAGGCTGAAGTTAAATTTGCTGTTAGACAGGGAAAGAAGGAGGTCATCGACGCTTACAACAAGATCCTTAACTCTGTTAAGGAGAAGTTCTCCAAGAAAAAGGACGAGGCTGATCTCCTTATCTACGCCCAGGAGCTTCAAGCGAATACGGATCTCCTGAAGGATTTGCTGTCAAACGAAATTCAGAGCGCTGAGGATGAGTATAATCGTTTAATGTCCATGATGCCGGAAGCGGTTGCTGCCTATGAGAAGGCTCAGGTTTCTGATTTCTCGGTTAGCAAGCTCCCTCTTCCTCAACTCTCCGAGTGCTCAGGTACTTTTGAGGTTAACATGTTTAATCCGTCCTTTTCTGGAGGATATGGTTCTAATTTAGGTTTGGTGGGTCATGACTTAGTCCCAGTTGACATGACTTCGGGAGATGATGGAAAGGGGACGGATGAAGGTGTCCCGGGTAGCGAGGCGATCGAGGAAGATCGTGATGCTTTGGAAGCTCCTGGCGGTGACGGTCAAGAAGCTTGAAGACCTGTTATTCTTGGTGTTTTTAGGATGTTCGCCCTATGGGCTTTTGCTTATGTTATGGATGCTTGCCCAACGGGCTTTTGCTTACGTTATTAGACTTACAGCCTGAGGAGGCTTTTAAACCTTTGTGTTAAGATCTCTGAATCGTTAATAGCCTGAGGAGGCTTTTAAACCTCGTTTACTTTTCGACTTGTTTCTTTTGGGTTTATTTTACTTAGATCCGAGCTACGTTTGGTCGTTTGGGTTATCGGAACTGAGTTCCATGACCTGACCAAAATCCTTCAGGTACCTAATTCCTTTGAAGTGGCCTTCGAAATAGTTTATCGTATATTTGACTTCATTTGAATACTTTCAAGTCTTTGAAATTTACTGAAGTTTTTGAGTTTAGGTTCGTAGGGACCTGAGCTTATCTGAAGGATTTGGCGATCTCGTATTCAGGTTCACCGTGACCTGGATCTATTTGGAGGATTTTAAGACCTTAAGTCTGGGCTTACTGAGACCTGATTTTATTTGTAGGGTTTTAAGACCTTAGTTCCGGGTTCGTCGTGCCCTGGATTTATTAATAGGATTTTAAGACCTTAGGCCCGATTTTTCCGGGACCTGATTTTTTGGTAGGGTTTTAAGACCTTAGGTCCGGGTCTACCGGGACCTGGGTTTATTAATAGGATTTTAAGACCTTAGGCCCGGGTTTGCCGGGACCTGATTTTATTTGTAGGGTTTTAAGACCTTAGGCCCGGGTCTGCCGGGACCTGATTTTACTTGTTTGGTAGAAACCGAGATGCTTGAATGTAAATGTTTTTATTGATAACTTGATGTAATACATAATAATCATGGAGCTGATAGTTTGAGTTGGGTGTTCCGAACACATGCCCACTTTAGATGCTAAGATGAGTGTGTAGAGATGAGGTTGGGGCTGCACTCATGACGGAGCTGCCTACGTACCCAGTCAAGGGATCAAGCCAGACGTAGTTCGATGAATTTTAGGTACCTAATGGTAATATTTCTTGAGATTCATGGCATTCCATGATCGGATTTCGGGTACCCCGGTTCGTACCTTCAGGAGCCTGTAAACGCCTGGTCGTATCACGTGGATGATTTGGTAGGGGCCTTCCCAATTAGTCCCTAGTTTTCCGGCGTTTGGCTCTTTGGTATGATTAAAAACTTTCCTGAGTACCAGGTCTCCCACGGTGAATTGTCGGGACCTGACCTTGGAATTGTAATGTCGAGCCATTGCTTGTTGATAATTCTGGATGCGAAGCAAGGCTTGATCTCGTCGTTCCTCGATGAGGTCGAGGTGATCTGATAAGAGTTGATTGTTAGTTTCGGGATTCGCCGTACAGAGCTCTCGGCGGAGGCTTCCTGTGATGGTTTCGGCTGGGACAACGGCCTCTATCCCGTAGGCTAGGGAGAAAGGGGTTTCTTCCGTAGCTCTTCGTGGGGTGGTTCGGTATGCCCAGAGCACTTCGGGTAATCTTTCGGACCACGAACTTTTATCGACTCCGAGGCGTTTCTTGAGGTTTGCTAATACCGATTTATTGGCAGCCTCTGCCTGGCCATTTCCCTGAGGGTATCGTGGTGTTGACATGGTTAGACGAATTTTCCACTTGTCGCAGAAGTCTTTAAAGTCGTTAGATATGAATTGTGACCCGTTATCGGTTACGATTTCGTATGGGACACCGTGGCGGCAAATGATGTCTCTCCATACGAGCCGTTCGGTTTCGACTTTAGTTACCTGTTGGAGGGCTTCAGCTTCTATCCATTTTGTGAAGTAGTCTGTTAGGACTAGTAAGAAGCGTAGCTTCTGCCTTCCTGTTCCTGATGCGACCAGTGGTCCTACGATATCCATGGACCATCTCATGAATGGGTATGGGGCGGATATTGAAGATAATTTCTCCGACGGTTGATGTATAAAAGGTGCATGCCTCTGGCATTTATCACATAAGGATGAGTAAACCTCGCAGTCCGCAATAATGGTGGGCCAGAAATAGCCTTGCCTTTTGATTCGGATAGCTAAGGCTCTACCACCGGAGTGGCTTCCACAAGAACCGTCATGCATTTCTTTCATGAGTTTAATAGCGTCGAGGCCGTGGACGCATTTCAGGTAAGGTCCCGATACGCTTCGTTTATACAAGACAGATTCCATTATGCAGTATCTTGCGCTTATTGCTTTGAGTTTTCGCGCTTCCCATTTATGGGGGGGGGACCTTGCCCTCCGAAATATACTGCATGATTGGGATTCTCCAGTCCTCCCTCCCTATGATTTTGTCGTGAAGGGATGAAGGAAGTCCTTGTGCGGGATCGGATTCTTGGATGTTATTGCGGCCGGAGGTCGTGCCTCCAGGGATAATCCTTTGGTTAGGTCCCCCGGGACCTAATTCCGGAGGATTGTCGTTATCTTCCGAGGTACGAGTCGTGTCTTCGGCTGAAATTTCTGGTTCGGGGGAGTATCTCGTTCTGCGAGTGTTTACTCCGAGGACAAGTGTGCTCGGAGGCTGGGTTGTGCCCCCGGTGGTGTGTTTTCTGAATTTGCGAGTTTTGGTTTTCGGGAACCAGAATGTTGTTAGGACTTGGGTTGCTGCTGATTCGGAGCGGCTACTTTCTGTTCGCTCTTTGGGTTTGTTATCGATCTCAGCTTTGGTAGCTATGTCGATGCTTGGTTTTTCGATCCCCTCTACGGGTATGATTCGTTTTACTAGGGGGTCTGATGTGGATGCCAATGCGGCCAACGCATCTGCTGAGGAGTTCTCTCCTCGTGGGATTCTTGTTAGCTCAAATTTGCTGAACTGTTTGGTGAGGCTTTGTACGACTTCGAGGTATGCCCCCATTCTTTCGTCCCTTGTTTCATACTCCCCATGGAACTGGCTAGCTACCAGCTGTGAGTCACTGTAGGCGTTCAGCTCTCGGATTCCGAGGCTTAGGGCGAGTCTTAATCCTGCGATCAGTGCTTCATATTCGGCCTCGTTATTTGAAGCATTAAATCCGAGCCTGTAGGATTGCTCGATGGTTTCTCCGGCTGATGAGGTCAACCTTAGGCCGATTCCGGAACCTTGTTTTGATGAGGCTCCGTCGACATGCAGGCTCCATTCCGGAGTTTCGGCTCTCGGGTCTAGTTGTTCGGACGATAGTTCGATAATAAAGTCAGCGAGGACCTGAGCTTTTATGGCTACTCTAGGTCTATATTCGATGTCGTATTCGCTGAGCTCTATGGCCCACTTAGCCAATCGTCCCGATTGGCTAGGGCTGTGCAGAATCGTGCGTATTGGTTGTGAGGTCATTACCACGATCGTGTGTGATTGGAAGTAAGGTCGTAGCTTTCTGGCGGCTGTTACAACCGCCAGAGCTAACTTCTCCATAGCAGGGTATCTGGTCTCGGCGTCTATTAGGCTTTTGCTCGTGTAATAGACGGGTCTTTGCTCGTTCTGTTCCTCTCGTACCAATACGCCACTCACCGCAGCAGTTGATACAGCGAGGTATAGGTACAGGGGTTCTCCTGTTACTGGTTTGGATAGGATCGGGGGCTCGGAGAGGTAAGCTTTCAGTTGTTTGAAAGCTTCCTCGCATTTCTCGTCCCATAGGAACTTCTTATTATTTTTTAGAAGTTTGTAGAACGGGAGGCATTTATCGGTGGACTTAGATATAAATCGATTCAAGGCTGCGATTCGTCCAGTCAATCTTTGTACCTCCCTGGTTGTCTTGGGTGACGGCATTTCCAAAAAGGTCGTTATCTGTTTTGGGTTGGCTTCGATACCTCTTTCGGTGACGAGGTAACCGAGAAATTCGCCCGAAGGCACCCCAAAGGTGCATTTTGCGGGGTTTAATTTCATATCGTATTTGTTGAGGACATCGAAGCATTCTTTTAGGTGGGAAATGTGATTTTCCCCAGCTGAGGATTTGACCAGCATGTCATCGATGTATACTTCCATGGTTTTTCCGAGCTGTCCAGCGAACATTTTGTTCACAAGCCTTTGATAGGTAGCTCCGGCGTTTTTTAATCCGAACGGCATTACCTTGTAGCAGTAGGTCCCGCGTTCGGTTATGAATGCAGTTTTCTCTTGATCTTCAGGATTCATCATTATTTGATTATATCCCGAGAAGGCATCCATAAAGGACAAGAGCTGATGGCCAGCTGTCGCCTCGACGAGGCGATCGATGTGAGGTAATGGGAAGCTGTCTTTTGGGCAAGCCTTGTTTAGGTCGGTGAAATCTACACAGATCCTCCACTTCCCGTTTTTCTTTTTCACTACTACGGGGTTAGCTAGCCAATCGGGGTAGTGTACTTCTCGGATGGACCCTGCTTTCGTCAGTCGATCTACTTCATCGTTGACAGCTTGGGCCTTCTCGAGGCCTAGCTTACGGCGTTTTTGTTTGATCGGTTTGAAAGTAGGATCTACATTAAGCTTGTGAGTTGTGACACTTGGGTCTATGCCCTTCATGTCACTGGTGGTCCATGCGAATGTTTTAACGTTGTTTTTCAAGAAGTCAATTAATTCCTTCTTCATTTCGAGAGGTAGCTCCGATCCGATGTTCACTTGTTTCTCGGGATCGGAATCGTCAATGCTAACTCGTTCGGTTAGATTCCTAGGAGGACCTCGAATATTTTGTTGCACCTCTCGGCCTTCCTGGATCTGTAATTGCTATTGGGGTGATTCTTTGAGGATTCCAAATCCTCCCAAGTAACAGATCCTGGAGATCTTCTGGCTACCTCGTACGGTGGTTATTCCGTCAGGTGTTGGAAATTTCACGCATTGGTGGTAAGTGGAGGCTACTGCCTTCATCTTGTGGATCCAGGGTCTTCCTAGGATCGCATGGAATGGAGAGGGCTTATCGATGACTACAAAATTGGTCATTTTCATAATTCCTCCAGCTATGACCGGGAGCTTAATAGTTCCCAACGGGGTGACTGTTTCCCCGGAGAAGCCTACGAGGTTAGCTTTTTGACCAATAATTTCATAGTCATCTATTTCCATTCCTTTCAGGGCGTTATAGAAGATAAGGTCGACTGAGCTTCCGGTGTCGATCATTAGCTTAGGCACCTCGTAACCTGCTATGTTCAGGGTGACGATTAGGGCATCATCGTGAGGTCTGTCGAGATCTGATGTCTCGCTTTCCCAGAAAGAAATCTTAGTGTTGGATTCGGGATTGGGAGGTTTAGATTGGGTATTAGAAATAGCCTTCCGCACATGGCTCTTGATCGAATTAACTGAGTCTTGACATATATCGGAGCCTCCGAGGATATAATCCACTCTTGAGCTAGGGCTCGAATGAGGCGGTGGTTTGCTCAAAAGGGGCTCGATTTGTAGACTCTTTCCTTGGGGAAATTTCCCAAGAATCATGTCGACTCTTTTCTTGGGAGCTGGCGGTGGCGAATCTGTTTCCTTCTCAGGTGACCTTTCACGTTTTGGAGAGGTGTCTCTGGGACCTCTTTTCTGGTGAGGAGGTGGTTTTTTGAGTTCCACGTTTTTCAGTTCCCCAGCTACGAACTTAGCTGCCAACTGTCGTTGGAGGTCCCAGCATTCCTCGGTTGAATGTCCTTTTCGATCATGGTAAGAACAGTGTTTGTTCTCATCGTAGCCTTTCGACCAGGGGGTTTTGCTTGTCGCGGCAACGGGTTTTTCCTGTTGGACTTCCTCGACAGCGTAAGAATGTTCTCCCTGGGTCTGATTATTTCGGGAGCTCCCTCTTCTAGAGGATCCTTTTGCTTCCGAGGTTTCGCCTTTCGGGTGGTTCTGGGATTTCTTATGGATTTTATCCAATAGAGCTGTTTCCTCCTCCAAGGTAACGTATCTCGATGCTTTGTGAAGAGCATCATCGATAGTTGGGGGAGGGTTAAGCGTTAGCTCGGACCAGAATTCCGATTTGTACCAGAGGCCTCTTCTAAGGGCTTCGATGGCGACTTGATCGTTGGGGTTCGAGAGTTTAGTTCGGACTGCTCTGAATTTCTCGATGTAGGTCCGTAATGAATCTCCCATTCCTTGTCTGATTTTCCAGAGGTCAGCCTCGGAAGCTTGTTTGAGGATATGGGTCGAGTATTGTTTCATGAAGGCGTTGGTGAGCTGGTCAAAGTTATCTATTGAATTTGGCTCGAGGCTTGAAAACCATTCTAGGGCTGTTCCGACTAGGTTCTCAGCAAAAGTTCTGCAATAACCTGCTTCGCACTCTTCTCTCGTGAAGTGAGCTTTCACTATAGCTAAGCGGAAGGCTCTTAAGTGAGCCTTTGGGTCTGAGGTCCCGTCATATTCGGGGATCCTAATTTTCCGGGTATCTCTTATGTGGAAGTTAGCGATTTTGTTTGTGAATGGGGTTCCACGGGTTTCCTCAATCAGGCTCTCGATTTCGGGAGCTGAGCTTGTTGCTTTGTGTACTTGAGCGTTCAACTTTTGGAGAGCTGCGTGAGTTTGCTCCATGTACCGGCGGATAGCCTCGGGTCCTTCTAGAGGAAGGACGGTTGGGTCGTCGAGGTGAATTTGATGAGGAAATTCCCGATGGAGTCGAGCGTCGTCGTTTTCCCAAGCGTTGGGTGAGCTAAATGGCTCACTAACTCTAGGGTCACTTCGAGGGACGCGACCTGGGGGGTGAGCTGTAGGGTCAGCTTCTGTCCTCGGGTGGATTTCTCGATTAGGGACTACGCTCCCATTTTGGTGGGCTGGAGCCGGTGTTCTTCCCCTGGGAGGGAAAAGCATTCCTTCTCCAGACCTGAGAACTGGTGGTGGAGGCGGTAATCGTATGCTCTGTTCGGGAACCCTATTGGGTGTAGAGCTTGTCGTCGCTACGTTATTTCCCATAGCGCTAGTTACAGGTGGACTGAATACTGGGGTTGTCCCAGTATGAGGTGTCTGGGGAGTGTGTTCTTGCCCATCACGAGCAGTGCTGTTTGGGGAAAAATCCAGGCGTCCGCGAGGGAAGGTGGATTCGGTCAGTCGGTCTCGGAAGGTGACTCCCGATCCTTGTCGTTGCGACAGATGAGTTGTCTCGGTTAGAGATCTAGTCACTTCCTCGAACCGTTGCTGTCGAGCATTTAGCTGCTGCATCGTGCGCTCATTATCCTGAGCTCTTTCTACCAGTTGTACCATCATTCGACGTATCTCAGATAGCTGAGCTTCCGAATGATTCGGAATAGGTTGACGCTGTAGATTTTCGGGGTGTGTGACCCCCGAGTTGTTTCCACCGGAAGACCTTGGGTTGGTCATTCCAGTTTGATCCGGTTGAGCGTTAGCTGGAGGCTGTTGCTCGGATCGGTGATCGGCGGATCGAGGTTCTGGATTCTGGGGATCCGAATCTCTCCTGTTTGGTGAGCCGTCGATCTGGATCACGGGATCAGGAATGGATGGGCTCGTGGCTTGGTTGGATGGATTCATTCTTAAGTTACGGAGTGAAGGATTCAATTATCTACGTCCCCACAGACGGCGCCAAAATGTGAGGGATAAAACTCACTATTTAGTTTTAGATTAGATTCAGGTTGGGGAAAGACAATCGTGGGCTGAATCCTTTTAGTATTTAAAGAATGAATAATATTGTATTGATGAATAAGGGTTACAAAGATGATTAAGGTGAATACAAAGAAATCTCTAATGATTTTGGATGATAATGACCGTCAAAATTCGTCCCTTTAACTCGTAGACCCCTCTCATTTAAATAGCCTTAGGTCACTTTTAACTTCTCCTGATCAGGCTCTGAGATTTCCTCCGTCAGTTGCGGGATTCGCAACAGCTGCCTTTTGACCGAATCACACACCTCCATTTCCGTTTCCTGGGCTGTCTTATTAAGCTTCCCTCGAGGGGAGCTGAACCTCATCCTCGTGACCTCTCTTTTGTGACCTCTTTCATCGGAATCCTTGGAAGCAGCCTCCGTCCTTAGGTGAGCTCTATTCTCTTCGGAAAAGATAATTCTCGCGTGGCCCATTATCGAGCTTGTTTAATTGACCCGATGATTTCAGCTAACGGGCCATATTTGGACCCAACAGTACTAAACCGAGTTGGACCGATCCTCAAAAGATATTTACTTAGGATGTTACATTGGTTAATTTCGGTTTAGAGCCATTTACGTGGTCTTTTGAGGACCCTTATCACCAAACACTTTCTCCTCGGACTTTAGTTGAAACAAAACATCACCAAAACTTTGTAACGTTTTGATGAAGTAGATTCAATATTAAAAAAACATTTTCAACGATACAGCTATAAAATCTATAATAATAAAGGAGACTTTTCTCTCTTCTTAAGCTGTCCACGTCAACAAAAGAGAGGTGAGCGAATCTGGACACGTGTCGGCCAGTTCTTAAAGTTAAAAAAGCTATTTACGATTTTTCTTCTTCGTTTAACAAGCTATGTTTTACGTTGGCTTCTTATATCTAAGCCTTTTAAAATATTATAATTATGGGCTTCAAACGTATGAGCCTGGTAAAAAACTATGTTATAGAAGTAATTTCCACTGAACCCTATTCTCTCGGGCCCATCTACTTTTCCTCCTATCTCTAACCTTAGTGTCTTCTCATCTACCAGTTTTCTCAGTCTCTGCGAAAACTAAGCTAAAATCTTACAACTAATAACTTCTCACATTTATGACCTTTTAATCCTTCAGCCCCACTACGTACTCATTAACTTACCTCAAAACCTCTTCCATTACTCTCAAATTTCTTAACCTATAGATAGGAAAGAAGAGAACACCAAATCTCATTGCTTTCTTTTTCTTTTGTCAATAATCTCATCGCTCTCTCTACTTCGTGGCTTTCTTTAGCTTTCAAACAAGGGTGAACAAAATGGCTATTGCCGAACTCATGGTTTCTCAGTTGAAGACCGGTCATTGAATTTGAAGGCAGACAGTTGTTAGGCGTCCACTTCGTTTTTGCGAGGCGCGGGGTGTGAAAAAAAAGGGAGCTCATAGGGGATGAAAAGGTACGCCTGCAAATATTTCTACTTCGTTTTGATTAACAAACTCATACACTCAATCATCTCCTTAATTCCACTTGCTCTTATCGTCAATTTCATCTTGAAGCCATCTTGGAAGATTCGAGCCAACAAAAGACTCATTTTTGGGTATGTATATTCTATTAATAATTACATAAACTCTTGTCTGAGACGAGACTTGAATCGATTGTCTTGATTTTTCATTTTGCAGTGGTAAGAGCTCTTGGTAGGAGTCTTTTACAGATTCAATTGTCTAAACCGAGCTCCGTGGCAGAAGGTGTGTCAATTTGAACCTGGTGAGTTTATGAGCAGTCGCTGAGTTCCTCTACGTTTACCTTCTTTGGAGTTTTCAAGCGTGTCTCCTGCTCTATGTATAGGATTTTTCTCTCACCATATTATGGGTAAAAAGTATGTATTGCTCCTTTTTCCTGTGAAGTTTAACTTAAATTAGTCTTCAGATGCTATAGATGTAGATGGCAATGAAGTTTTTGGGTTAATGTGACTCTGACGTTATAAAGGCTTTTGGGAATGCTTTGACCAAAAAAAAGAAGGCTTTTGGGAATGCCTGAGCATTTAGTGTAACGTACACTTCTCTGTGGTTTAAGAACACTGTGGTTGCTGGACAGTCCTAATGAACCTCACAATGGGTCCAAAAGTTATGTGGGAATTAAAGCTAAACTCCAAATGGATTAATGTTAATGTAGCTCAATAAACTATTTTAGCAACATGTGTGAACGTACATTTGAACTACAGGAAAAGCCTCGAGGTTTAAAGACACAAAAATAAAAGAAACGTACATTTGAATAAGAGTTTTACCATAATAATAAATAAAAAAAATAGTTTTACCAAAATCATGTAACTCCAAGGGGGCAACCTTCACTTGCTGGTTTAACATACAGTGTCAGACACTTAACTTGGTGATCAATTCATCCCATATGTCTGGGATGGTGTCATAGATCTTCTATTATCTTCACTTATTGTGTATGGTATGAACTCCAAATTCTGAAAGCCACTGACAGGATACACACATACAAAAAAGAAATAATTTGTTACAATATTATTTGCGTTTTTTTTTTCAATATAAAAATAGTATATCGGCTGGTTAGCATACATGACTAAGAGCTTGAGATGCCATAGCTTTGTCCATGAAAATTCTTGAAGCAACTAATAAATTGTTCTCTTTTTAAAGAAAACAAACAAAATATAAGCCTCCCATTTGAACTTCCTTCTAAAACTCTAATTGTGAACAAAATCTCTAGGTAAACTAAATCATATCATGAAGATATTCAAACTATGTTTTGTAATACCATTCTTATCAAACATTAATCACACTTCCACAACAACTAAGAACAAACTTCTACAACAAAATCAAACAAAAATTCAGTATCATTCATATAAATTAACCTGGCATAACCACAAAACTAACATTCCGCGCGAAGCGCGGACCAACCACTAGTATATAATATACTAAAGTTTATTTTAAAGCTGATAGTTTATGCTTGGCCTCCTTAACCATTATCTCTGTTGAAGAACCACTTGAGAATCCCAGCTTCTGCATTATTTCTTCTAATCTCTTGCCGTTTGCTAGATACAAATAGCCTATCTGACAAATATAACAGAGAAAAAGTATTGAATTTTCAAGGGTTTAGAAGGTTAAATTTGTATTACACTTCTTGAGTTTTATGAACAACAAACTTACAAGTGTTTCCAATGATGATGCCTTGTTATAAACTGCAACACCAGCTCGCCTAGTTGACCGTGTTTTAACCGAGCCTACGTTTTTTCCCCACCGAAGTATCTCTCTGCACCAAAAAGTTCTCATCAGATCGATTTAATATATAGTGTAGTCAGAGAACTTAGTGTAGCATGTGATTCAAACAATCAATATGATTGAAACATGGTAGATAGAGCTCCCAAAACCCTTTTGTCTTGCAACTGACCTTTCGTCTTTTGTTAAGAAATCCTCATCAACGAGCTTATGCAGCAAAGCATACTGAAGAGGAAGACACAGAGAACAGTTTAGCTTAAACATGAACAATGAGAACCATGCTAAATTTACATTTTCAGGCTTAAAGTATTTGTAAAACCGACATCAAAAGTGTAACAGAGATACTGGAGGCGTGAACATGTTCAAGAATATAGCTAAGAAAAAATGAAAAACATACTTGTGCTTCACATCGCACGACTGCTTGAACACGGTCGTTATATTCTTCAATACTAAGTGGAGGGAAAAGAAAATGGCGACGAGCATATATCTACACAAAGCCAAGACAAAACGGTTTAGTAACTTGGAATTAGGACCAACAGAGTTACTGTCCTAACATTGTAAACACTATCATATTGACAAGTAGGAAAACTTCTAAAAAACCACAAAGTACAAGCTCATAGTGACTATCTTAATGCTATAAACAGTAACATATCCATCAGTTGATAATATTGCAATCTGAACAAAGATTAAGTTACGAAAATTTGTCTTAAATCATAGTAACTGTCAACATGAACATGATTATATCCTCACATTCTTGCATCCTAGAAGAAGAAAGATTAAACACAAGCTCATACTGACTATCTTAGTGGCAAAAAAACACTAGCATGATCAACGTTCGGCATTCTTGCATCCTAAAAAAACAAGGATTAAGTACAAAACTCTTGTCTAAAATCCAGATAGTAACTGTCTTAAACAGAGTGCATGTCTTAAATGTTGCAAACACGAGCATTATGACAAGCACAAGCTGATAGTGTCATAGTGACTATCTTAGTTCTATCAACACTAAAATATTTTGCATCCAAAGCAAGGATTAAGTACAAAAACCTGTCTGACATCTTAGTAACTGTCAACATTAACATGATTATCTTTTGACAATTCTTGCATCCTAAACTCATTACAAAGAAATCAAAAGGACAAAAACTTGTCTAAAATCACAAAGCACAAGCTTTGTATTGACTATCTCAATGCTATATACACAAACAATATTCACCATTTGATATTACTGCATCATAAACAAGGATTAAGTACACAATAGTAACTGTCAACAAGAACATGATTATATTCTGACATTCTTGCATCCTTAAACAACAAGAAGAACTAAGTACATAAAAAGACTTTGTCTAAAATCAGCTAAACCACAAACTCATAGGTGGAGTTAGCAGACAAACCTCGTAGATAGAATCGCCTATGTAAGCTAGCGATGCAGCATTGAAGACGGATCTAGGCTTCCCCACTTTTGGTGGACTTGGAAACCATTTCTCATATCCAACACAATTATCATCATCACCAACATCTTCAATACAAAGCAGAATCTCAGTAAGAAGATACAGTATAAATTCAAGCCAAAGTCCTTACCTTTGCTTTCGGGACGTTTGAGCAAATCAGAAACGGAGACGCTAGTTGTTAAGACTGTCGCCGGAGAAGACGACGGTTGTGGGACGAAAGAGGTCGAGTTAGGGTTTCTCTTGACGTTACGCGGCGTATTGGGATTGTATCGGAGCTTAGGCTTCGTAGTATCTAAAGCAGCTCTCACCAGACTAGTAGAGCTTGCTGCTGATAGAATCGCCATTTTTTTTTCTATTCTATCTCTGCTCTTTTTTTTTCGCTTCAGCTCTGTTTTAAGGCGGTGACATTCATTAAACCACGTGTCGCGTTTTAATTCGTTTGTTATGTATAGTAGACTACAATGTCCCTGTAACTTTAGCAATACGAGTATTGTCTCGACAGTCTCTCTCTTTTCGTCCCAATTTGCAAAACCCTAAATTTTCCGATTGAATTTCTTAAATCGGAGAAATCGACTCGACGGAGATCATCATGAGTCGCTACGATAGCCGCACCGGAGATTCCACCTCCTACCGTGACCGTCGAAGGTAAGTATTGTTTCCTAGTGTTGCCCTCCCTCTCCACTTTATTGATTTTGAACAAAAGCTCGTATGTAGAGAGAAACTATAGTCTATCTAGTTCTAGATAGGTGTGTTAGGGAAGAAGAAGTTTGCTTCATTTTAAAGTTTTGCTTTTTTTTCTCTTAGTGACTCAGGGTTTGGTGGAGCTTCTTCAACATACGGAAGCTCAGCGAGCAAAAGGGATAGTGGTGTTGACGATGAGTCTCCAAAGAAGCCAGATTTGGATGGTTTGACTCCTTTTGAGAAGAACTTTTATGTTGAGTCTCCATCTGTGGCGGCTATGACGGAGGCTGAAGTGGAGGAGTATCGAAAGAAGAGGGAGATTACTGTTGAAGGTCGTGATATTCCTAAACCTGTCAAAAGTTTTCGTGATGTTGGGTTTCCTGGTAAGTTCTGTTTCTGTGTACTAAAGAGTCTTATGTGTTATTAGGGATGTTGTGTTTGTTTGTAATAAGGGTTTCTTGATGAGTTTGTAATAAGCTTTCTTGATTTTTGGGTTTCCTAGTAAGTTCTGCCCTGTACTAAAGAGTCTTAGTTGTATCATGGTTGTTCTGTTTGTTTGTAATAAGAGTTTCTTGACGTTGGGTTTCCTTGTAAGTTCTGTCCTGTACTGAAGAGTCTTAGTTCATTAGTTGTATAATGGATGTTCCGTTTGTTTGTAATAAGAGTTTCGTGATGTTGGGTTTCCTGGTAAGTTTTGTTCTCTTCATCCGTATATAGTATTAGGTGTATAATGGGTGTTGTGTTCGTTTGTAATAAGAAGATGTTCTGTTGTTTTTTTCCTGGTAAGTTCTGTTCTTTTCTGTTTGTAATAAGAGTTTCTTGATTTGTATCTGATTACATATTAAGAGACTAGCTGAGCTGAAGTGTATCATGTATGTCTACTGATAAGAGTTTCTTGATTTTGTCCCAGATTATGTTTTGGAAGAGGTTAAGAAGGCTGGTTTCACTGAGCCTACACCTATACAATCCCAGGGATGGCCAATGGCGTTGAAGGGACGTGATCTCATTGGTATCGCTGAAACTGGCTCTGGCAAGACTCTTTCTTACTTGCTACCTGCCATAGTTCATGTGAATGCTCAACCAATTTTAGGTAACGCCTGAGGGGAGTTTTTCTTTTGCGTTCTTATTTGATGTGATGTAGTAAATGCTGTATTGATTTCATATAATATTTCACCAGCTCCTGGAGACGGTCCAATCGTCTTGGTTCTTGCTCCTACACGTGAACTAGCCGTGCAGATACAGCAAGAAGCGTCTAAATTTGGCTCATCGTCGAAAATTAAGAGCACTTGCATTTACGGTGGTGTTCCAAAAGGGCCTCAAGTGCGTGATCTCCAGAAAGGTGAATTGCTTTTGGTGTAATTTCTCAAACCATTAGCTTTTCTTATTCATTGTAGATCATTATTCTGATGTGTGATTATGAAATTAGGTGTGGAAATTGTTATAGCTACTCCTGGGAGGTTAATAGACATGATGGAGTCGAACAACACAAACTTGCGAAGGGTTACGTATCTTGTTTTGGATGAGGCTGATCGAATGCTGGATATGGGGTTTGACCCTCAGATCAGGAAAATTGTTTCACATGTTCGTTTTCTTACTTCTGTTTTCACTCAGCTAATATGTGTATCCTTGTTATTTTGTCTTTACAATCTTTTGAAACCTTTGCAGATTCGGCCAGACCGTCAAACTTTGTACTGGAGTGCTACTTGGCCTAAGGAGGTGGAGCAACTCTCTAAGAAGTTTCTTTATAACCCATACAAAGTAAGACACACACTCTCTTTGTCTTTTCTTATGTGTTTAACTGTCAAAAAAAATTTAGCATGGTTCTTTGGTATTAAGTGCAGGTGATAATAGGATCTTCTGATTTAAAAGCTAACCGAGCAATCCGTCAGATAGTTGATGTCATTTCTGAAAGCCAAAAGTATAATAAGTAAGTCTCCTTAGTCCTTACCCATATGCTGTCTCCTTTCACTAGTCATGGACAATGTGGTAAACTTAATGGCCATTTCAGGCTGGTGAAGTTGCTTGAAGACATAATGGATGGAAGCAGAATTCTTGTCTTCCTTGACACCAAAAAGGGTTGTGACCAAATCACTCGTCAGCTTCGCATGGATGGCTGGCCTGCTTTGTCAATACATGGTGATAAAAGTCAAGCAGAGAGAGATTGGGTACTCTCGGAGTTTAGATCAGGCAAAAGCCCTATAATGACTGCTACAGACGTCGCAGCTCGTGGATTAGGTACTAATGCTTTCTCCTCTTTGTGCAATATCAACTCTCTTTAGCATGCGACAAGCTAATAAAACCTCTTTTGTCTTTGAACAACAGACGTTAAAGATGTGAAGTATGTGATAAACTATGACTTCCCTGGGTCATTGGAGGATTATGTTCACAGGATTGGACGAACTGGTAGAGCCGGGGCCAAAGGAACAGCTTACAGTTTCTTCACAGCTGCAAACGCGAGATTCGCTAAAGAGCTTATCAGCATACTAGAAGAAGCAGGACAGAAAGTGAGCCACGAATTAGCATCAATGGGTCGTAGCACAGCTCCTCCTCCTCCAGGTCAGTATCACCAGAAACAAAAACACAAGCAAAGATCTTCACTTTAGTATATTCACACATGTATGTTTGTTTTGTGATGTGGAAACAGGGCTTGGAGGATTTAGAGACCGTGGAAGCAGAAGAGGCTGGAGCTGATCTTTCTGTCAGTTTATGTATGTGTTATTGGCTTTTAGGGCTCAGTGGTTTTCCTTTTTTCATTTACTTATTTCATGCGTCACTCTGTTCCTGAAACATTTGACATTAGAATCAAAACGAGAAACATGTAAGATAACATTTGATCCGATGGTATGATTTGTGGTTAAAACAAAACCAACGATTTCGTAATTTTAAGTTCTGACAGTCAACTTTATTAATTCTAGCAACATATTTGATAAAAATAGAGTTTCTTTCTTTTTCTAAGCTGCTTAATGAGATTAGCAAACGATAATCAAATTACGTTATGCATTATAATAATAACAAATTAATAAAAGTGACATTTTCAAATTTTCACTAACCAAATTTGCACAGATATGTTGAATACATAGAACAGAAAAGTGAATTTGAGATGTTTTTTAAAATAAAAACTTATCCGATAATAGAGATAATTTATTTTATTATTTTCGTAAATTGTGTGTTTAGCTAGTAATTCCGATTTAATACTTTTAGTTACATATATCATAGTGAAATTCAATGCTTCTGTTAAAACCCAAATGATTTGGTAATGTGAAACTGCTTATAAATGGGTTAGAAAAATATGAATTGTGAAACTAATCTCAAAAATTCAAAAATTAGCAGACTTTCTTATACATTTTTTTTCTCTTGTTTTATATAAAATGATTTAATTTATCAAAATTTGTTTCTTTTACTAGAGCAAAAATTTGTTGGTTAATATGATCAGAGTAATCCATCAAAATGCTACTAGTAAATAAATAGCTTGACAAATATGAATTTTAAAACTAAACCGGAAAATAAAATTTAAAAATTAAGAAATGCGTGAAAGTCACAAGTAAATCCATTGAGTGGAGAGGAAGAAAAACATAAACATTTGCGAAGAAGAAGTAAAGAACAGTTCTTTTTTTTCTGATCGACGCCTCGGAGAAATCGAAAATCGCGATGAGTGAAGAAGGTCCCAAGCTTTTCACCAACAAACCTAAGAAGAAGGGTAAACTGATTCGAACTCTCACTCGACGAATCTTTCCATTTGATTTGACCTTTCGATTTGTGATCTGATTCAGATATCATCGCTCAGCTGAAGCACGTCGAAGCCACCGGTGGGACCACCGCTCCTCCATCGAATCCCGCTGCAGCCGCGGCGGCTTCGTATACTATGGGCGGTGGTCCTGCTAATACTCCTCTTCCGCCTCCCAAGGAATCATTCGCTCGAAGGTACAAATATATGTGGCCGCTTCTCCTCACCGTCAATCTCGCCGTCGGAGGTAAATCATCCATTCAAATTAGGGTTTAAAGATTTAGGGGTTTTTGGTTCTAAAGTAGAGCTTAGAAATTGATAAAGCACAAAGCTTTCTTAAACTTTTGTTGATTCTATATCTGAATGTCTGAGCTTTGAGATCCTAAGTTAAGATCTGTTTACTGTCTCTCTAGTGATACACGCACTTTTGACTCTTAAGGTTTTATGTGTCAGTGGAAGCATAGATGATGATGTGATGTAATGATAAAGCCTTGTTTACTGTCTCTAGTGAATCAGTGATACACAAATTTTGACTCTTAAGGCTTATGATATGTAATGTCTCAGTGGAGGCATGTATGATGATGTATCAGTGGAGGCATGTATGATGATGTATCAGTGGAGGTATAGATAATGATGTGATGTAACGATGAGCCTTGTTAGTGTTATACACAGACTTTGACTCATAATGCTCTTAGCTTGTTTGTGGACAAAACTTTTCTCCCACATCTGATTAGTTCTTTGCTAGTATTCTCTTTTCTTCGATGGAGGCATAGATGATGATGTAATGTAGGCATATAAGATTATTACATTCATACCTCTGGCCATCAAGGTTTGTTTCTTGAATCGTTTTTTTGATTCATGATCATGGAAATCTTTGTGGGCTGCGTGATAAACTGTCGATATCTGTGTAACCTACATGAGCGTTGTACTTACAATCATTGCATTTTATGGTGGAAGGTACCTTCGCTGCATGACTTAGTTTATTGGTTGTTCTTGGCCTTATTATTGCTTTTGCAGGTTACCTTTTCTTTAGGACTAAGAAGAAGGACATAGAAGAACCTGCAAGTGAAGAGATTGCTGCTAAACCAGGTTCAGTCGCAGCAGATCCTGTTACCATTGAAAAGCCTGTGTCTTCCGCAGTGGTTGCGGAGCCAGTGGTGGTCAAGGCACGTGAGCCAATACCGGAGAAGCAACAACGTGAGCTCTTCAAATGGATGTTGGAGGAGAAAAGAAAAGTAAAACCGCAAAACGCACAAGAGAAGAAGCGGATTGATGAAGAGAAAGCCATTCTGAAACAATTCATAGCATCCAAAACCATTCCTACCCTCTGATTAATTGTCAGCTTCTGTTGATTTGGTTTTAGTTCTTATTTTTGTGGATGTTTTGCTTTTGTTTTGGAGGAGAAAAAATGATCAGTTTGATTTTTTTTTCTTTTTTTTTTTGTTAGTAACTTTGGAAACTAATCCTTCATCGTTCCAATGTTAGGTCTTGTGTTTCTGTGGATAATTAGAAAAAAGGACTGGTGGAAATACAACTATTCATCGAAATCTTACTTTTTTCATGGGAAATTGCTAAGAATACCAGTCTACTTTTTCATATTTACACTAATCATTTTTATTTTAATATTTATAATTTTAGGATTAATTAATTTATATTTAGGATTTTAAATCTAGGGTTGAAGGGTGAAATCAGTTCTATAATGTGAAATTTAATATTTTAATAAATATATAAATAAATATTTTAATAAAATAAAATAATGAAAATTTAGTTTCAAAATTAATTTTCGATATTTTGAAAAACAAAACTTTGAAACAACAAAAATTTAAAAAAAAATATATAAAAAAGTTTGAATTTGAAAAATATAATTCGAAAACATAAAAAAATGATTTTTTAATATTTTTTATTTTTCATATTCTTTATATATATATATATATAAAGAACAAGAGTATAAAAGTTTTTTACCGCTTAGTGAATAAAATATTTTTGAAAATGTTTCTAAGTGAGTTGTAAATTAGCTTATGTTTTTTCCTTTTTAAGAGTATTTTCAACATTCCATAATTACTCTTCTTTTTAGAATAAAATCTGCCATATTTTTTCAACTCTATAATGAATTAATAAAGTACTTTAAAACTAGAGTAATTATTATTTTTTATTATTTTCTTTTATTTTATTTTGGAATAGAAATAGATAGAGTTAAATTAAATAAAAATTCTAATTTTAAATAAAATTTTGATACCACTTCTCGGATTTATTTTTCATTAATATTTTATTAAGTTTGTGATAAAAAAAATAAACTAACTTTTCTGAATCATTTATAAATGTTTAAAAGTTACTTATAGAAGTATATAAATCAAAATCCTAAATATTAAACTTTAAATAATAATCACTAAACGTTGAATTCAATGTTCTAGTATTTATAAAAAATGGTATCTAACTTATGGTAAAAATGGTTATAATTTTGTTATATTTTGAAGTAACAATGACTAATACATTAGATGACTTTAGTATAAAAATCAATTTAAAACTTTGAAGTTTATAAACCAATGGAAAATTTAACTATTTAATTATATTGAATTTAATATTGCATCTAATAAATCTATTAGTCATAACATATTCTAAATTATTTTAATCTAAACGTAAACCTTTTTGAAAAGAGATAAAGAGTATTGTTGGTTCTAGATATTAATAATACTTTTTCATAGATATCTACTATATGTAATAATATTATAATCTACTATATGTAATAATATCTACTATATAAGACAAGTTGCATTAATGATTAACAATCACAGAATTATTTTCCACGAAAATCATATTTCAATAATTCTCTCTTTTTCATATAGTTTCATTATTATAATCATGAGATACAGAATTTCATTATACTGTGTTTATATTACATAGTAAAAAGGTTGAAAAGTTCATATAGGATAGTAAAACGTACGTAGACAAAAAAAGAAGAAGTAAATATAGTTGTATTGGTCAAGCATCAAGACATTTATCTATATAGCGATTCTATTGTTCTTGTCTTTTTTTTAATTTTCATTTTTCTCAAAATCATTTGAAAATTTGATTTTTTTTTGTTATATCTCCAAGGTGTGTATCTCTTTGTATAACTTTATCTACATTCTGTTGCTCGACCAAGTTGCTCCTTAGCTTGCTTCAACAACGGCTAAGCCAAACGTTATGGGATATGGAGATCTTCTTCCGGTAAGATGTAGACATTCCCGAACTTGTGAATGCTTACATTTTATCGGGTGAAGATCTTTACGTCCCATAATGCTTGGTTGATCAAGTATCGTTGAAATAGGCTAAGGTGCATGTAAGTCCAGTTAAATTGGATGCACTCCAATAAAACCTCACTAATGATGTTTTGGCTGAACCACCGGTATGCTCTGACAATCGGTAAGCTAGGTTTTCCATTGGTGTTGGTTGCATAGGGTTCGGTAGCAACCTATTCAATCTCGGTGCATTGACAACCTTCCACTGATCTCTGGTTTATGTTGACAACATCTTCAGTTTTTTCCTATCATCGTCTTGGAGTGGAAATAGACCATGAACTTCCCGTACCTCTGCACCGACGAAGCTGCTTCAAACTAGTTGTCCATGTTCCCATCTGGCAAGCCTCTCGGACATCTCTGTTGAATCAATGTCTCAATGTTGTTAGTCAGCTCACGTTTACGAGGACTCCAATGGAGAAGGCCAATGAGAAAAAACACGATTACATCATGTTTAGTATCTGGTTCTGTGATGTAATCTTTTATTTTAAACACTAAAGGATTTTTGACCCAAAAAAAAAGAACACTAAAGGATTTATTCATTGATACAAACCAAAGTGATACACAGGGTGAGATACAAAGCTAGAGTTATAAGAACTCCTAGACCAAAGCCAGCAGGAATAGACATGATGTAATCAAACTTAATAACTTTGAAGAAAATGGTATTTCGTTTTCAAGGACCAAAAAAGAGAGGGTTTAACTTCGTAATCTGCACTAAGTGTCATTGTTTTATATTCTGTTTCCATATATAAGTAGGTTTAGCAAGAAAAAAAATTGTTTTCCGGGAACTTCTAGGACAGGTGATCTGCGTACCACGTCAATCTCCCCAGTATCTGGGGTACGAACTTCGCCTCTTGCGGTGAGGCTAGTGGCCCATCTGGGCCGGCCTATTGTGGCCCAATAAGTCGACAAAAATAACTTGTTTCACAATAAGGTGTTTACCTAATCAAAATCAACTTTTGCATTTATAGATACTAGAAATATAGCCCCCGCGCAAGCGCGGGGCCGAATTCGTTTTTTTAAGCTTTACGTGTGTATAAGATTTTGTTGTTCGTATCTTGTCTAAATCTTTGTTTTTTTCGTATTGCAATATTGGAGTCATCACTTCCATTGAGTTCACTTCCGTTTTGTTATGTCTTCAAGTGAAATGTAATTTTCATTAGAAAGCCAAATAAAAATCAGGAAGATTACGACATTAAGTTATGTACATAAGATAGTTTGAAAATCAGGAAGTTTAATCCCTAAAACTTTTCGTACTACTTTATGAAAATTTCTAATTTATATGTAGAGATGAAATCTTTAATTTGCTTGTTGACATGGAATAATAATATAACGTCCCGACCGCCCACGGTTAATGGGCTGCTCATATTCGCGCTCTCGACCTGTAGATCCCATTCCATCTAACGATCGGTTCGTTAATTTTTCTAAAGTCTCCAAATCATTGTTTACTGACTCTATAATCACCACCTGACCTTCCTCGTGTTTTGGATTCATTCGCATGGTATCATGAATCACTTCCTGATAGCTCATTCATCATTTCACTATACCAACATAAGCACGCTTAACTCTGGAGTTCTAAACGGATGTGTGACGGAAAAGGTAAGTCAACTTTGGTGACATAGGTAACTAAATCAATTCTCTTAAGCCTTTTTATATATATCACAGCTCGGGATGTTTCCATTCACCTCCTCTCAAAGAATAAAACGTCTTTGTTGTGTCCCACGACAGGTCTCAAGTTGCCTCTCGGGTTAAAATCGAGATGGCTAACCAGCTGTAATACCACTTGTAATGCCTTGACCGCCACGCCTTATTCAAAATAAGTAAAAAATCCGCCATCAATTTTAAAAAAATCTCTTGTACCTGAGTTAGTTATGTCAATCAAATAAACACCGAAGTGAAAGGTTCGACTATTTTAGTATGTCAACATACGATTTAAAAAAAATATGTGGGACCAACTTAATATTGACATAGACACCCTTAGAAAAGACCAAACTGTAATATTATTATATAAAATTTAGTTTCTAGTTTACAAAATCTCATTTAGCTCACTTGGTTATGTCAATCAAATAAACATTGAGGTGAAGGGTTCGAATCTCATAGTCAACGTCCAATTTTTTTTTTTAAAAGCCCATTACGAAATGGACATGTGGCATAAGGGGAGAGAGTAAACTCTCTCATTATAATATAGATTATGCGACCAATATAATAATCCATGTTTTCTATTTTTATATATGAAATGTTATTTTTTTAAGAGAAATATTTTAGGAGTCTTACAAAAATGTTTATCATAAAAATAGTTTTAAAAAAATGACCAGAATATATTTTATTAAATGGTGTAAGTATACACTTATACTCATATAAGGTTTAAAGTTATGGAGTGTATTTTCGGAAGTGAAATTTAAAATTTTAGAAATTAAAAATAAATATTAAAATTTTCAAAATAAAAATGATTATTCAAGTCATTTTTAAGGTTTATTTTAGTGACAAAAAACGTTAAAGAAAACTATTTGAGAGCATTGCCCTTTTTTAAGATAGCAATTTTAAAAATATTTTCATTCTAACTCAAATTACTTTACATATTAAACAGAGAGAGTATTTTCATTAGATTTAATTTCTATTTACACAACACTAGTCTAAAATACAAAAAAAACAATAAATCATCACAATTTATATCTTCATTGCTGATTTTAATATCATTGGTTAATAGCTGATTCATAGTTTAAGGTGAAAACCAGTATCACCAACAAATGTATAGTTGGAAAACATTTAACAGATGTGTAATAATATTTTTAAAATTATATATGGAAACGCCCTTTTGCTTTTACATTATGATGAATGGAGAGTTTGTTCAGCATTTATGAATTTAGTTTGGATATGTTATCTACTATTAAGATATTTATCTATATACGCCATTAATAATGCTTCCTGCACCATTACCTAATCCATAGGGAGAGAGAGAGACAGACTCATCAATAAAATCATTTCCTTTCTTATTTTTTTTTCTTTTCAGCAAATCTCAGAGAACAAAAAATGACGAACTACGGCACCATTCCGACGTCGTCTCATCCCTCTCCCCCCATAGATCTCGAGTACCTCTCACGCGCCAAGCACCGCATCAAATCAGGTCTCGCCACGCGCCGTCCATGGAAACTCATGTTCGATCTCGAATCAATGACCTTCCCTCACGGCTTCTCCGACACGATCTCTAGAATCAAGACCAACCTCGTCTACTTCAGAGCAAACTACATCGTCGCCGTCCTCGTCATCCTCTTCCTCAGCCTTATCTACCACCCGACCTCGCTCCTCGTCTTGGCCGTGTTGGTGGTCTTCTGGATCTTTCTATATTTCCTCCGCGACGAGGCTCTCGTTGTGTTCAACCACCAGATCGATGATCGGACGGTCATGATCTGTTTATCGGTTTTGACGGTTGGTATGCTTTTGTTTACGCACGCGACGGTGAATATTCTCGGAGCGGTGTTGACGGCGGGGGTGTTGGTGGTGATCCACGCGGCGGTTAGGAGGAGTGATAATCTGTTTCTTGATGAGGACGCTGTGGCGGAGGCGAGTGAATATTCAGGGCTGACGTCATACCCTTAGTCGTAATAAAACCAAACACAATTATGTCTTTGTTCTTCTTTTGTATTGTTACTGTCTGAAACATGAGAATGTACGGTTTGTTGACAATGTGTTTTGTCGTTTAATTACTTTAATTTGGTCATTAGTATCATCATTAGTACATAGTTAGTATCTCACTAATCTCTGACTTCTCACTTGATATGTCTGAAACACAAAACATAAGTAGCTTTCATAAGAACAGTTTGTTGACAATGTGTTTTGTTTGGTTAATTACTATATTTCGGTCATTAATATCCTCATTAGTACAAATATTTTACTAATCTATGACTTCTCTCACTCAATAATCTTCCACTAAAATGTGTTTAATGGAAAACACAAGTATTTTTGTGTGATTGAGAAACATAAGAACCG
>CAJHQP010000314.1:0-214827 GCA_905132765.1 Moricandia arvensis | reverse complement strand
TGATTAAAAATGGTTTGAGAGATATTTGTGAAATAGTGATATATACGACATACACACGCTCAACATGTTTGTTTAATTGGCTATGTTACTGATGATATTCTATATATTGTATAGGTCTCTCAAACGTACGGGAAAAAAGTTGTCGGCTCCGGTGGGCTGAACTATCTGCGGCCAGATGTGGCGGCGAGGGAACGATATCAGCAGACCGAAACAGCTTTTGATGCGACTCAACTTCATGCTAAGCTTGTAACAGGTATAGTGTTAGCTTAGTTAAGTATGTTACAGTGAACATGCGTTACGTAAGTGAATTATTAATGTTGATGTAGCGTGTTAAGAAATATTATATCTAATACACTGACATGCGTACGTAAGTAATGTGATTAATTAGATTTTTATTATATGAGTGTAAAATACGAATATATTATATGTATAGGTGGTCGAAGATTGCGAAACATGATCTAGCCGGAAGCAACGGACAACGAGATAAAGAATTTCTGGAGGACTAAGATTCAGAAGAGACACGTGAAACTGTCTTCTTCATCGGTAAATGTTGATAATATTCGTCATATGGTTCGGGAGATTCACAGAGCTCGGTGATGACAAGGACGGACCAAGGCAGCTCTAGCAAAGCCTTCGATATGGCTGAGAATTTAAAATCCAGGAGACAACGACCACATCGTATATGTGATGGAACAGTCCTAACCGACAGTTACTGGGGCGTTGAAGATCTATGGCCCGTCCAGTTTCTTAATGCTGACCACCCCCAACACCAATTGCTTTAATATATTAAAGATATAATGAAAGTTTAAACTAATGATTATGAATTTGCTATATGTTCTTTGGTTTTTAACTTTTAAGATAACAAAAAATTCGCTACATCAGTTTCAGTCAGTTAAGCCATAAATAGTAGGTCCTTCTAGTTGTTTAGAAGCATGATTAATGCAAAAACTCCAATGAGTTTCCTTATTTTTTCTGGTCTGATTTTTACAAAAAATAACCAGATCGCGAATTGCCAAACGTATCAGTAGGATCCGCAAGTAGTACAAGAACCCAAGCAAAAAAAAACTCTTATTTAAGAGTTTTGATGTTTATTAAGTTTTAATGGGTCCCTTCTCCTAAGAATCTCCGTAAGAATCCTTTAAGAACACCTTATAATCATGCTCTTATGAGATTCATCAAGAGCTCAAATAGAACATGGCTGATCTTAAACCAAACAGAAGAAAAATACAACAAGACACTGGAATATTAAGTTACTTTAAATTTTTTGGGACATCTAGGCACGTATAACACATACAGACCCATCCAAGAGAGTGAAGAGGATGAACAAACCCATACGAACTCGGAGTTATGATAAAAAAAAAAACACATTAATGCTTCAAACAACAACACTAGCTAGAGTTTTTTTGCTTTCAAGCGCCCAATGGTTGTCCAATATTACATACCCTTGTTGGGCTCTGATCCAGTCCAACTAGAAAATCAGAAAAGAAAATCAATTATTTTATAATTTTACAAGTACAATATCAATTACATGCTTAATATACTTTTCAATATTGATATTAGTATGCATGTAACTCTCTATAGTGACATTCAAGTCCAATTCATTCGTTGGGATTAGATATTTATGTGCACTGAAAGTTGAGTA
The DNA here is from genome assembly GCA_905132765.1 of Moricandia arvensis. NCBI lineage: Eukaryota > Viridiplantae > Streptophyta > Magnoliopsida > Brassicales > Brassicaceae > Moricandia > Moricandia arvensis. The sequence continues at coordinate 213,185 of CAJHQP010000314.1, read as the reverse complement.
ACACTGTGAGGAAAAGGGAAGCTAGACACTTCCACGAGAAAGCGGGACCCACGTGAATCCACGTGGACCACTTGTTTCTTACCCCCTCCCTTTCTCATTCACCTGCCGCCTCGTTTTCTGCTCTCAGTTTCGAAGTTCCATTAGCTCCGTTCACATTCTCTGATCAATTCATGGCGTTTCTCCAACGAATCCCCAGTTCCGGAGCTCTCGAACGATCTTCTCCGTCGCTTTTGATCGGATCCGGGAACGGGAATGGCTGCGTATTCAGCGGGAGAGGAAAAGTCGAGTTCACCAGGAGAAGACTCGTTCTCAAGGTTGTTGCGATGTCGTCTTCGTCAACGTTCAAGATGAATTTGAATGAGTATATGGTCACGCTCGAGAAGCCACTCGGGATTCGGTTCGCGTTGTCAGCAGATGGCAACATCTTCGTCCACGCCATCAAAAAAGGGGTAATTCAATTTTGAATAAGGAGTCTCTCTCTCTCTCTCTCTCTGTAACTGTGTAGCTGTGCATTGTTCTGAAGAGTGAAGTTGTTTTTGTGTAGAGTAATGCGGAGAAGGCGAGGATCATTATGGTTGGAGATACTCTCAAGAAGGCTAGTGATTCTTCTTCTGGTGGTTCTCTTGTGGAGATCAATGATTTTGGTGATACCCAGTAAGTGTATGCTCTGTGAAGTTTGTTCTTTTAACTTAACATGGCTGCTGACTAGTTAAGAGGCAAAGTACTAGGGAGGCTGACCCTGAGATTTTGAAGGCTGTAGACGATTTAGTAAAAATTTCTATAAAAAAATTCAAAACAATTTGTGAGCTAAGGTCTAAGTAACTTTTTACAAAAAATTTGGAAGCTATAATCCAATGTTTCACTTGGCTATGCTCAGAACCGTCCTGAGTACCGGTTTCTTCTCCTTATTTGAGTTTTTTTTTCAGGAAGATGCTGGTAGAGAGAGGAGGATCATTCAGCCTAGTTCTTGAAAGACCATTCTCCCCGTTTCCTATTCAGTACCTGGTTCACTTAAGCGACCTTGATTTGCTGTATAACAGAGGACGCGTCTCCTTTGTTACTTGGAACAAGAATCTTTTGTCATCCAATCTCAGAGCATCCCAAGGCAATGGAAACTCTGGCTGTGCTACTTTTTCCTCCAAATTCTTTAGTCCCCAAGGGTGGAAACTTTTGACCAGACACAGCAGTTCCTTTCAATCAGGGACGCAGAAGAACATTCTTTCTCCACCTATCAGTCCACTGGTCTGTGTCTTTTCAGAACAAGACCCTGGAGATGGGGAATGGGGGTTATGGTAATTTCCCTTTAGAGGAATACATCAAAGCCCTTGACCGATCCAAAGGAGAGCTGCATTATAACCATGCTCTTGGAATGCGCTACAGTAAGGTCTGAAAATTTTAGTTTTCTAGTTCATATTCTTTCCTTTTTTGTTCAATGTCTGAGCACCATTCTCTCTTGTTGGTCATTTTGCAGATTACAGAGCAGATATATGTTGGCTCATGTATACAAACAGAAGATGATGTAGAAAATTTATCCGACGCCAGTGAGTGCGCTTCTTAGTTGTGAAATTTAATTTCTATGGTATCGAAAAATTTGGTTTTGATTGGTTAAGAGTTTCTGCTTTAGGGAATTACTGCTATACTGAATTTCCAAGGTGGAACTGAAGCTCAAAACTGGGGAATTGATTCACAAAAAATCAATGATGCATGCCAGAAATCTGAAATCTTAATGATCAACTATCCTATAAAGTATGCAACTTCATATTGCCCTTGAGGAGGACTCTCATGTGTGTTTTTTTTCTTAGCGCTCTAGTCAGGTGTGAAAAAGAATGATAATGGTCTTGATCTTTTGGTGCCAGGGATGCAGATTCCTTTGATGTGAGGAAGAAACTGCCACTCTGTGTTGGCCTCTTATTACGATTACTTAAAAAGAACCATCGTGTGTTTGTAACTTGTACCACTGGTTTTGACCGGTCGTCAGCTTGTGTGATTGCTTATCTACACTGGATGACCGATACCTCTCTGCATGCTGCTTATAGTTTCGTTACAGGGTTGCACGCTTGCAAACCTGACAGGTGTTTGCTCATTTCATCTCTTTCTTGATCATTCATTAGCCTGCAGATGAAACCTTATTAACTTCGTTATGAGAAAGAACATTTAACTTACATTTATTTATCACAGACCTGCAATTGCTTGGGCAACATGGGATCTAATTGCAATGGTGGACGATGTCAAACATGATGAACCTCCAACACACTCTGTGACCTTTGTGTGGAATGGACATGAGGTACACGCTTTTATTATTTGTCGTGCAATTCTTGCAAGAACCTGATGATCTGCAACAACTCGACTGGCCTCTAAAGTTGCACCTTGGTTTACTCTGTTACAGGGGGAGGATGTATTGTTGGTTGGGGATTTCACTGGAAACTGGAAAGAACCGATAAAGGCAACGCACAAGGGCGGTCCACGTTTTGAAACAGAAGTTAGGCTTTCACAGGGAAAGTAAAGTCTAGCCTTCTTTGACTTTTTCTCATTTTTGCTTATTCTCAAGGTCCAACAGAGGAGAAACGTTCCATAATCTTCCTTCATGGTTGGTTGAATTCTAGTCTGGAGGGATCACAAAGGTGTTCGTTCTAGTTTATAACATTAGTGATCGTTGATAATATGGCAGATACTACTACAAGTATATAATCAATGGTGATTGGAGACATTCAACAACTTCACCAACGGAAAGGGATGATCGAGGAAATACTAACAATATAATAGTGGTTGGAGATGTTGCTAACGTCAGGCCTACTATTCAACAGCCTAGAAAGGTTAGTATTTACATATGAAAAAGTCGTGCTCTTGATACAAAGAAGAAAGACTTGGATGTATTTAAGGCATTTATCTGAAGAAAGCTCTTGAATGATGTTTTTTTGGCAGGATGCAAATATCATAAAAGTGATCGAGAGAGTGTTGACAGAGAGCGAAAGGTTCAGGTTGGCAAAAGCAGCTCGGTGTATTGCATTCTCAGTCTGTCCAATAAGACTCTGCCCAAAATAGTTTAAAAAAATATATTCTGTTTATTTATGGGCATAAACCAAGTATTACTTCAACAATGAAAACACATAGTAACCACATAATAAAATGAGTTATTTGATTATTCAGAGAAGAAACTGAATTTCGGCTATTTGTAGTTTGAAAACAATATTGACTTTGATGACCTCTTTACACCATGATTATCGGGTGGGAAGGAGGTGGGACAAAAAAAAAAAAAAAGTAAAATCCGTTTTCCAAACTCACCAATTAATCACCGATCACGGTTTATATACTGTTTGCGAATATCACTGACACGTATCGGACTATTTTAATTTTTTTTTTCAATTAGGCCAAAAAAAATAAAAAAATAAAAAATAAAAATAAAATAAAAAATAGAAAACCATCCATCTGTTATACCGATAATCATGCTCTTAGTATATCTAGTATCACCTCGTTAGTATAACTATAACTAATATTATACATTTATATTTTAGATATTTTCATATACTCATTTAGTTTTTGGTTTTGAGTGGGTTTGGTGCAGATATTTTTCTCATTCCTGGAATCAGTCATCACATATTTATCTTTATGTCAATATGATTATAATTAACTTTGTAATAAGTAGATACTAACCTGTCTTTATATTTTATATATTAAAAATTATATATAATTAAAAATATTTTAATTTTTATTTTTTTAAAAATTGAAAGTATATTTTGATTACCTTTTTTAAAAATATAGCATATTCTGATTACCATATTCTGTTGAAATTGTTAAATTTATGTAAGATATGAAAGATTATGAATATATATGGATAGTTGACTAATAAGAATAATTATAAATATATGTTTTTAATTAAATGGTACCATAAATTATGTGATACAATAATAGTTTTGAAACAGTGTAAAAGTAAAATGACAATTTTCAATAATAGTAAATTTAGGATTATATTTTAATAGAATAAATATTATAAAGTAAAAATTAAATACCTGTGTGGATATGTTATCTATTGAACAAAATATAAATATATATAAAATCATATGATAAAATAATAAATAAAAGAACGGGCCATGAAATAAAGTGCATAGGGTCCCAAAAGGGCCCAAAAGAGAAAGAGGCGGCTCGTTTAGATGGTGGATGATTAGTTTATAAACCTAAAGGGACGTCCACATCCTCCTCTACTCTACTCTTTTCTTCTCCGCTTTAGCCGCACTCGAAATCACTCAGGTACGTGTTCTTCCTTCCCTAGGGGGAAACAAACTTCCCCGCCGTCGTGAATCCCGATTTTGATTCGCCGCTTTGCTCTCTGTCCGTTTAACACTACCGGAAACTCAGATCGAATCCCGTGGGGTTTTTACTCGTTTCTATAATTACCATGCATTAGTAGAGAACATGATCTCAGATCGCGACTTGTGCTAGCCTTTTAACAGTTTCTCTTGTGTTCGTTCATCTTATTCACTTACTATCTCCTTGTGCTGCTTTTGTCACCCACTAGGCTTTCTCTTGTGTTTGGTTCATCTTATTCACTTACTATCTCCTTTTTTTATCTGCAGGAAACTTTTGCGTTTTGTTGCTATGGCTCCTTCTGCAGTCCGTTACGCATCTCAGGGTCCTTCATGTACCATCGAGTTTGATGGTGCTTGCAGAGGAAACCCAGGAAGAGCTGGCGCAGGAGCTGTTATCCGTGATTCATATGATAACAGCGTGCTCTTCTATGTTCGCGAGGGTCTAGGCTTTGCCACAAACAACGTTGCTGAGTATCGAGCTCTCATTCTTGGTCTCGACTATGCTCTTCAGAAAGGGTTTACAAACGTGCACGTCCAGGGTGATTCAATGCTTGTCTGTATGCAGGTGCTTCACCGTATCTTCTTTTCTTATTTTTTGGTGTGTGTTTGTTAGTATCTGACTTTATTGGCAACAGGTTCAAGGTGCATGGAAAGCCAATCACCCGCAAATGGCTGAGCTTTGTGAACAGGCCTGGGAGCTTATAGAACAGTTTACATCATTCGATATTCAACACATTGGCAGGGTTAGCTGCTGATATTTTTATTACTCTCATCAGTAGTTTAACAATCGCATGATATTTTCAGTGAATTAGAAGTTTAGAACCAAGTTTTATTTTTATTTTTGCGTTTGAAAAGTCTTTTGGATTCGTTGTTAAATACATTGAATGTGAAGATGACAATTAAGTGTTAGCTGTCTGGTTTTGCAGGAATACAATCATGAGGCAGATGTTCAAGCTAACCAGGCGATCTATCTCGCACGTGAGTTAATTAGTTCGTGATCTTAAAAGGATTATATGGATTCCCAGTTTCTTTTTCCCTTTTTAATAAATGGATCTTAATAAAGCTAACCAGGTTTTATGTGTTTCTTTATTTGTAAACCCAATGCGTATACAGAGGGTCAAACGCAAGAAGAGATTTCTGGCGTGGCTAGAAGAAGAGGATATTGAGGAAGGGAATAATAATCAGTGGTTTTATTTTATATATTCATGTTTTCTAGTTTCTGTGATCATGTCTTTTGACATGTTAGGTGTTAACATGATCATGAACATGCCCTTCTCTGCTTTGTCCCAACACCAAGAACATGTCTACGTTTCTCTAGGCTTTTTAAATTCTGTTCTAATTTAATGCTGTTTTCTTCTTCAAAGTATTATAAACTATTCCTTAATAGTCAGACTCTGCACATGCTTAATTTACTAAAATTAATATTGATATATTAGTATTACCAAGCAGCCATAGATGTCACTACTGTTAAAACCAAACCGAAATTTACTAAAAGATACATTATCGAGAGGCAAAGCAAACTAAATTTCTACATTTTTAGTGCACAAACTATTTACACTTTCTTTATTTCCCTTCTCATCTGTGTATCTTTACCATTAACAGTGTGTAAAAAAAAAAGATAAAACAAAAGGAAAGAAGAAGGTTCAATCATCATCATCTCATCTTCCACCGCCGTTACTAACAGATCTTGGCTGCCTTAAGAACTCAATCAAAGCCTCCGCCTTTTGCTTCGCTCGACTAGTTCCCGCCTGAGTAAGCGCCACAAGCGGAGGAATCGCTCCTTCCCTAGCCACCATTGTCCTATACACCACACTCTCTTCACAGAGCTGAAGCAGTATCGACACAGCTATCTCTTTCTGTCTCTGCGTCCCCGCCTCAACGATCTCCACCAGCACCGGAACTCCACCTTCCTCCACAAGCGCCGGCTTAGACTCCGGCACCGACATAAGCAAACTCATCACGAAAGCTGATTTATCCACCATGTTAGATCCAAAATCCGCCATTAATTCCACAAGAGGCTTCATGATACCTGCCTGCACGGCTCTGAGTTTGTTCTCTTTAGCTGAGCAGAGAGAGTACAGAGCTGTGGAAGCGTCCTTCTTGGCTCTGATTCCTCCTGTTTCTAGAAGGCTCACAAGGAGAGGAATCGCTCCTGATCTCCCGATCGCGACTTTGTTATCCTCCACCTGAGATAGCCTGAGTAAAGCGCAAGCAGCGTTCTCCTTAGCCGTGGGAGTTCCCATCTTCAACGCCCTAACGAGCGGCTTGATCGCGCCGCAAGAAGCAATCAGGTCTTTATTCTCATCACAGAGAGAGAGATTCAAGATCGCCGTGACTCCGTACTCCTGGAGCTGAAGATCGGAAGACGAGATCAGAGAAACGAGCGGCTTAACGGCTCCGGCTTTAGCGATTTTGATCCGATTATCAGGTTTGTTCTTGGACAAGAGGCGAATCTCCATCGCGGCTTGCTTCTGCTCCTCGACGGAGCAGGAGGAATCGAGGTGAGCGACCAGGTGGCGGATGAGATCGTCGGAGTTATCGGAGGAGCAGGAGAGGAGGAGGCGGCGGCTCTCGGAGGAAGCGGAGGGGAACTCGCCGGATCTGTCGCTGTTACAGTCGCTGAAGGCGGAGGAGTGATCGTTAACGGTTAAATTGCTGAAATTGCGGCCGAGGTAGGTGAAACCGGAGCTGTTATCCGTCTCCATGGATGCAGGGGAGGGTGAGAGAGATTGAATCTGTGAATCGTATTATTCAAAGCAACAAAAACGTGGAAGGTTACTTTACTTTACTTAGGGTTAGAGAGAGAGAGAGAGAAAGGGAGTGTCAGGAATATTTGTTTGGATGAATGAGCGAGAGACAGAAAGCCGTAACTACAATAATTCATTAATATTATAAATTTAATATAATGTTTGGGCCTTTTCTCTTCTATAATGTTGGCTCAATATGAATGTAAGCTTTTTATTAAATATGGCCCATTATAAAAATGTGGGCCACTAACTAGTGACAGTTAAATCAGAGATCCCATCTCCGATTGATTGTGTATCTCCTCCTAGGAACAAGCCAAGCCAAGCCAAGGTATGCCTTCTCTCTCTCTGCAGTGAGATCTGATTTTCAGCCGGAAGTTCAAGCTTATCGTCGTATTGTTGACTACTTAGATCTATTTTGCTTTTTCTTCCAACTTCTCGTTGTCCGAGTTATGGATTGCTGTAACAAATGATCTCCTACTGATCAAATTATGTTTCTCCGACCGAACACTTTGAAACAAGAATCGTCCTTTCTTAGTACTTTCTCATTAAGATCTCCCGCCAAATAGTGTGATTAGTTAGATGGATTATGTGCAAATTTGTGCTTTTCATCATCATCACCTATTAGCTTGAGTCAAAAATGTTTTTTACTTTCAGTTTTTTTTTTTGTGTTTTTTTTCAAACAAGGCCTTATAGTTTGTGTAGGGGATAAAAAGATGGAATCGAGCAGAGGAGGTCAAGGTGGGATCCAGCAGTTGCTTGCTGCTGAACAGGAAGCTCAACACATTGTCAATGCTGCCAGGGCCGGTAATTCTCCACATGCTTGCTATTTTAAATCGATACATCAACGCAAATGACATTGTGGCTATGACATTGTGGCTAAAATATATTCGTCTACTTCATATTTATAAATGATCTAGACAGTGTTGAAGTTGTAGCACTTGTTGAGGATAATGCATAGCGTCCGTTTGCCTTCGTTGGAGCTTTGATTATTATAATTGAGTGATTACCTGTGATCGTGGTTGCAGCAAAGATGGCAAGGCTGAAGCAAGCCAAGGAAGAGGCTGAGAAGGAGATTGCTGAATACAAAGCCAAAACAGAGCAAGACTTCCAGAGGAAACTTGAGGAGGTAACACATCTTCTACGAAGTGAATAAGTTGTCAGTCATAGTGTTCTTTTTTCTTCTTCTAATCATACGTATTTGGGGGAAAACAGACAAGTGGAGACTCGGGTGCGAATGTGAAGAGGCTGGAGCAAGAGACTGATGCCAAAATTGAACAGCTCAAGAACGAAGCTTCCAGGATTTCCAATGATGTTGTGGAGATGCTCCTCAAACATGTCACCACTGTTAAGAACTGAGTCTCATCTCCAGGATATAAAAAATTGTTTTCTCTGCTCTTTGTAATTTCTCTCTTGTTGTATTCATATCTTGTTGTTGTTGGTCCACGGGAGAATTGAGATGTTATGCAACCAAACACATGAAACAGTAATGTTAAGTCTTTTGCATTTGTAACTCAATAAATCTTTCTTATGAATAAATCTCTTGGAGAAAACATGTCTTCCTCCTTACTGTATGCTACTTATGGGCAGAAGGCGAAGCACTAACTTGACGTTATCCAGTTTCGTGGCCGTTGTTGAAGCAGTCTCAATGTCAGTGTTCTCACATTTACAGAGAGGCCTCTCTTGTAGCCTGCATAAACAAAGACACAGAGGTCATTGTAAGTCACTAAAAACTTTTCAAGACTTGACGAAATATGGCAGATTCTTAGGACTCACTCTATCTCCATGAAGGTACTGTATAGTGGGCCTTATGATTAGCCCATGTACGACCACAAAACGCTAGGGCTTCTCATTGAAAATCAGCGCCGGTGACATATAAATACGAGCCATCTCTCTCATCCATAAGAGTATAAGACCATAACTCGATTTAGGCTTGTCTCTTTCAGCCTTTTTTCATCTTCTGTACTTTTTTTTATGTATAGTTTTCTGTTTTGATATCTTTGTGTGAGGGAGTACAATGAGTATAGATCAGATCAGGTGATGAGATAATACTGCAACAATATGATCTTGATGATTCTTAGTATTTAAGTCTCTGATGATCAATTATTCTCTTATACAATTGTTATCTTCGTTTTGGTTTTCATTTTAAGGATGAGAATGAAGAGATATGATGAGCAGCAAATTGGTCCGTGTTTCAGATTAACCGTGACCGAAAACTTTCTTAACCAACCTCTGATCTCTCAACTTCTTCCTTTTAAATATATAATTTGATTTATTGATATATGTTGGTTTCTGCGATGATGATTTTATGAAAATATGCACATGTCAGACTTCAGAGATTCATACGAATCAGTGAGAATGTATTCATATTTCTGAGCAGAAGACTTGTGTTTTGCCAAGCCTCATAGAAAGATTTAAGTGTTCAAGAAATTACACAACAATTACGAGATAATCACTTTAATTAAGAACCCGATAATTGCAGCATAATCACTTTTAAGTACGAAGGACTTAATCGCTTTGAGAACATGATTATTGTAACTTTTCACAAAGTTATAAAAAAAGATGACACATTAACTTCCTGTTTGTCACGACCGTAGCGGCACAGCTAAAAAATACCCTATGGACAGTTGTTATAGATTATGGATTCAAAGCAGCCACTGCTCTGATTGTATAATTATAGGTGTTACTTGTTACAAAATACATCACCTAATAATGAAATTGAGGTTTTCAAAGATTTCTTGAATAAAAACTTTCAGTCAGTTACAGTTTTTGATATAAAGTAGTATTTTTTTCTCCAAAAAAAAAATGTTCCTTAATTGCAGTAACGGATTTGCAAAAGGAGTTGGTCAAATATAATACATTTGAATCAAATAAAATATTCCCAAACGAGGAATTTCATTATTATTCAAAAAAAAAAATAAGAAAGACGAAAAACATAATCCTTGAATTCTTGCTTAAAAAGCTATTGGTGGTTGATGATAACTTATGGCCCATAATTAAGTAAATACAGAAAGTGAAAAACAAAATTCTGAACATGTTTTATAAAACATTTCTTCTCATAAGTCTAAAACTGCTTTTAGACACTAAAAGTCACGTATTAGGTTTTACTTATTAGAAATCTAAAAGTGTACAGTTAATTAAAGACCAAACCGAAAAAACAAAATCAAACTTTAGTAAATCTTCAGACTGAACATATCAGATTAGATCATACCTAACGAATAAGCTGTTAGCAGAATTTTATAATAAACAAATGTAGTCACAAAAGTCTGATATGTCAGCTAATATGTTTTGATTGGAACCTTTTTAACTCTATGCAAATATGAATTAGAATAAGAAAAAGCTCGAAAGCAACCAAAAAGCTAAACTACATATTTCTCTTCTGCATATTCTGGAATCCTTGGATTTTATGCTTTCACAGTTTTTATTTTTTATGTTATTTCTTGACCAAAAAACATACCAGAACCCTAATAACGACGGATAGATTTTTATGTAACACTGATAAGTGACATAATGGACCATGTGATACGTAAATTTTTAGTAATCACATTTAATAAAAAGGTTAGCATCACTATCATCAGCTCACGGACCATATTAATATAACGTCAAGTCGTGGCTCCATTTTGACTAGAGATTTAAAAAAAATAAGCCATATTTTTTAATTTTATTAGTACTTGTAGCGCCACGGCCAGTGACACGACTGATTGTTTCTTCTAACGTCAAGTAGATATTCTTAATATATTTTCTGTCCAAAGTCAAATTATGTTTTGCCTTCTTCACAAGCATTTTAAATTGGCGCTATTGCTCTGCCTTGTTGTGATCATCTTTGTTTTACTGGTAAGTCTATCTTTTGTCTTCTTCATCTTGTTATCTTTGAGAGTATGGAAGTAGAAGGAGGAGCAAGTGTTGGTGTTGGTGGTGGTGAGAAGATTAAGGTTGGAGTCTGCGTCATGGAAAAGAAGGTGAAATGTGACTTCGAGGTTCTCTTTCCTTTTTTGTTTCTTTTGTTGCTGCTCGATGTTTTCTTCTATACTTAAACAACGGGCTAGGAGAAAGTGTTGATGTTTTCTTCACTATGTGATCATCTTGATCGCTCATTGATGTGTTCGTTGTGGGTTTATAGGTCTTCTCAAGTCCCATGGGACAGATTCTGGATAGACTGGAGTCGTTTGGTGAATTTGAGGTAACTTTACTCACGGTTACATGCTATTTTCTGGTGTGTAGTATTCTATATAGTTTGTTATTTAACCTGGAGAGAGGTTGATTTTGATTAGATGACTAATTAACTGTGATTCTTACCTTGGAAGATACTCTTTTTGTGTTCATTTTCCAAGTTGTTGACATTAGTTTGCAACTAAAAAAGTTGTTGAACCTTGTCTTTGTATATTCTCTGGTGTACTCTTTCTCTCCCCCTTTTTATATGTGATGTCATGAACAAACAACTTTATTGGCAGATATTACATTTTGGGGATAAAGTCATACTTGAAGATCCAATAGAAAGGTTTGGTGTAGCAATAAAAGTTTACTTTTGGCTTTTTCCAATTATGAATGTCCCATTATTAGTATATTAGGAGAAAGTGTACTTAATATATATCAAGTAACTACAAGGTATATATTGGAATCAAAAGCTTGAGATGAGGATTTGTTGTTTCAGCTGGCCCATTTGTGATTGCTTGATTGCTTTTCATTCCTGTGGGTATCCTCTTGAAAAGGCTCAGGCATATGCTGCTTTAAGAAAGTGAGTTTTTATCTTCTTTTTTATTTATTTCTTGCTCTTGGCTCCATATGAAGTTTTAAGTAGTCCTGCTTATGAGGTTGACATTTCAAACTTCTCTTGTTCAGGCCATTTCTAGTGAATGAACTAGATCCGCAGTATCTTCTTCATGATCGCCGCAAGGTGTATGAGGTAATGCATATCAGGCTGAAAGAAAGTTGGTTCTGTGAACTTTTGATAATTCTTCAAAGTTTTCAAGGTTAATGACAACTTCGTGTGGCATTTGCAGCATCTTGAGATGTATGGCATCCCAGTTCCTAGGTATGCTTGTGTCAACAGAAAGGTACCAAATGAAGACGTAGATTATTTTGTAGAGGAAGAAGATTTTGTTGAGGTTAATGGTGAACGCTTCTGGAAGCCATTTGTGGAAAAGCCTGTCAATGGTGACCTTCTCTTTTTTCATTCACTTATTGTCTGCCAGCTTATTATCTGTTTATCCTATAAGTCTAAACAAGAAACATATAATCACACAAGTGTTTCTCTCTTATGAGTCAGTATTGAGTTACAATGAATGTGAACAGGGGTGATTTTCAAGGTCATATGCTCATTTAGAGTTATGCTGGCCATCCCCATCTCCTGATATGCAGTTTGTGCGTTTGTAGGAGATGATCATAGTATCATGATATACTACCCTAGCTCTGCAGGTGGAGGCATGAAGGAACTGTTCCGCAAGGTATGTTGACTGCTATGGATTGAATTGTTTATACTCTAATATTTTCATAATAGGTTGTGGCATGTTTCTCTGGGGACTCTTCTTTCAACTAATGTTTATTTCGTTTGTCTCCATTTTACATTTAAGATAGGGAACCGGTCAAGTGAGTTTCATCCTGATGTAAGAAGAGTAAGGAGAGAGGGTTCCTTTATATATGAAGAGTTTATGGCCACCGGAGGAACTGATGTCAAGGTCATCTCCATGTTTCTCGATTACCTCATTCCTATCTCTTGGACCCTGAGTATATTATAGTGTTTGTTATTGTATGATTGTTGGTATCAAGTGTCCTAAACGTATAAGGTTGTTGAGATAAATGACCTATGTATCTGCATGGTGGCTAAAAACAGGTCTACACAGTGGGTCCTGAATACGCACATGCTGAAGCAAGAAAGTCTCCTGTTGTTGATGGTGTTGTCATGAGGAATACTGATGGCAAGGAGGTACGTCTAACCTAACATTAATCTCATTTTATTATGGAGAAAGGGCTATAGTTTGAATAGAATATCAAAAAAACTGCTGATTATGATGAAAATATTAAATTGCTAATTGTTTTATTGAACAGGTGAGATATCCAGTGTTGCTTATACCTGCAGAAAAGCAGATGGCTAGACAAGTTTGCATTGCATTTAGGCAAGCGGTATGTTTTGAATCCAATCCTCTGGCTCTTTGTATTTTCTTATAATGTCACTTCAATATATTTTTTTTTTTTTTGAATTTTTGTTAAATTTATTCAAAGAAAAGTAAACATTTGTTTATACAACAAGTGACTTGTTTTTAAATTTACAAGCTTTCAGGTATGTGGGTTTGATCTTCTACGATCTGAGGGATGTTCATATGTTTGTGATGTAAATGGATGGAGTTTTGTCAAGAACTCTTACAAGTAAGCTATATCACTCTGTGCTTCATTTAACTTCTTAAAAAAGCACCTTACAGCTTTAAAGTAATATTCACAAACCTCTGTTACTATACTATTAAAGGTATTACGACGATGCTGCTTGTGTGCTAAGGAAAATGTGTTTGGATGCAAAGGCTCCTCACCTTTCATCGACTCTTCCTCCAAATTTACCGTTTAAGGCCAATAAACCTGTAAAACCTAATGAAGGACTAACCCGTCAGGGCGGTGGACATTCAGAAGAGCTACGTTGTGTCATTGCTGTTATTCGACAGTATGTTCTTAATTATCATATGATGTTTTTTAGCATATAAATCATCTCTCTATTTAGACTGGATCAGAGAAGTGTTATAACTTTGTTATTACATGACAGTGGTGATAGAACTCCCAAACAGAAGGTGAAACTAAAAGTTACAGAGGAGAAACTGTTAAACCTGATGTTGAAGTACAATGGTGGAAAGCCAAGAGCTGAGGTGAGAGGCTCTCAAGCTTTTCTTTCATCTACTTTGTCTTTGCCATGATTAATTTATATATTGTCAATTTTTTCCATTTTTGCAGACAAAACTTAAGAGTGCCATCCAATTGCAAGACCTATTAGATGCCACAAGAATGTTAGTTCCCCGTACAAGGTTAGAACCCTGAACTCAACTCTTTGTGTCTTGTCTAGCTTTTCCAAGTGTTGTTTAGCTTCATAGTTTCACAGAGCCTAATGGATCCAAGGATTTCAAATGTGAGAAAGGAACCATTATTTATTGAAAATCCTTGGAAAATTCCTGGTGTTTCTGTGATGCGTTTTCTAGTGACATGGTTCATTTACTGCTGACATATGCTGGTAATGAAAAATGGTATGTAGACCAGGTCGTGAGGGTGATAGTGATCCAGAAGACCTTGAACGTGCTGAGAAGCTTCGGCAAGTTAAAGCAGTTCTTGAAGAGGTTCTTTAGTACTTTCTCTTTTCTATCTGCTCCCATTATGTTGTGGTCCGTGGAAAGTATTGCATAGTATCAGTTAGGGAAGTAAGCTAGCATTATGCTTTTTATGTTACAGAACCTTTTGGTATGCGCAGGGTGGACATTTCTCAGGAATATACAGGAAGGTTCAGCTGAAGCCGCTGAAGTGGGATGGTGAAGGCGAAGAAGAAAGACCTGTAGAGGCTCTTATGATACTAAAATACGGGGGTGTTCTAACTCACGCTGGTAGAAAACAGGTTTACATACTAGTGAACTACCATTAACTTGTCATCTCTAAAATGTATTCCAAACATGGAAGAACTTGGTAGCTTATGGCCTTTCTTGTCCTTTGCTTCATCTGCATGCAGGCTGAAGAACTTGGTAGATTCTTCCGTAACAATATGTATCCAGGTAAGTAAAGCCACATCATCATCTGTTTTTGTTGTACTTGTGACGATGAAATGACCTTTAATATGATTGTAGGTGAAGGGCCTGGTTTGCTTCGTCTCCATAGTACATACCGTCATGACCTTAAAATTTACAGCTCTGACGAGGGACGTGTTCAGGTACACACCTTTGCACTAGTTAGTAGTAAAGATGAGCACATGTGACTGATTTGAAAATGTTGACAGATGTCTGCAGCTTCTTTTGCTAAAGGCTTGCTTGACCTAGAAGGACAGCTGACGCCAATCCAGGTGAGTTTCCCCTGGTGCTTTGCAATGTCATATGATTACTAATGTTCTTATCTTCTTTCTCTAGGTTTCATTAGTTAGCAAGGACTCTTCCATGTTGGATGGTCTTGATACTGCCAGCATTGAAATGGAAGCGGCCAAGGTTTCTGTCCCATGATGAGT
This sequence comes from Moricandia arvensis, assembly GCA_905132765.1. NCBI lineage: Eukaryota > Viridiplantae > Streptophyta > Magnoliopsida > Brassicales > Brassicaceae > Moricandia > Moricandia arvensis. Next base: position 197,958 of record CAJHQP010000314.1, on the reverse strand, counting down.
CATGTTTTGAAGTTTGTATCTATCTATCAGTCAAACAAGATTGATTTCATTTGCTTGGACTATGCAGGCTAGATTGAATGAGATTGTAACCTCTGGCACAAAGATGATCCATGAGCAGGGCTCCTCTGAAGAACTCCCTTGGATGACTGATGGAGCTGGACTTCCTCCAAATGCTCATGAACTTCTCCATGAATTGGTACTCACACTTTTTTCATCTACTCTTAGTTGAGCACAATGGTGTGGTATTGCTCTCATTTTGTGGCTCCCTCATTAGGTGAAATTGACCAAGAATGTGACTGAACAAGTAAGACTACTTGCAATGGATGAGAAGGAGAATCTCACTGAACCATGTGATATGTATCATCAAGCAAAGGCACTTGGAAAGACAAACATTGACAGTGATAGGATTGCTTCTGGATTACCATGCGGTAGTGAAGGGTTCCTTCTCATGTTTGCTCGGTGGATAAAACTAGCAAGGGGTCTCTATAATGAAAGAAAAAAGTAAGTTTCTCAAACTTTTCAACATTATGTTTGTGTGTAGCACTAATAGTTGAGTGTAACTTGCAGCCGATTTGACATCACGCAGATTCCAGATGTTTATGATTCATGCAAGTAAGTTATATGTTATGATGTATCTCTAGATTTACATACTAGTTTCTGAATATGATGTAAATGTCTCTTATAATCACCAGGTATGACTTGTTGCATAATTCTCATCTAGGTCTAAAAGGATTAGATGAACTCTTCAGAGTTGCACAGGTACAACAAACTCTACTTTCTCTCTTTTTTCACTTATAATAATTGTTTCTTATTTTGTAAGGCACGTTACTAGTGATCATGACCTTTCTTGGTACATCTCTGTATTGCGTTGACTGTGTTTGGTATATATATAATGTGTTATGTGTTACGTGGTTTCAGTTGCTTGCAGATGGTGTAATCCCAAATGAGTATGGAATCAACCCGCAACAGAAGCTTAAAATCGGTTCAAAGGTGTGACATCTTGCTAGCTACGAGTATAGTTAGTGTGATCTCACATCTTATCAAAATCTATTCTTCCTTTTTCTTTCAAAAAGATTGCTAGGCGCTTAATGGGGAAGATCTTGATAGACTTGAGGAACACTCGAGAAGAAGCAATGAGTGTTGCTGAACTTAAAGAACAAGTCACATTGTCATTATCTGCCTCCAAAAAGCAACATGACAAGAACAGTCAACCAAAGCTTTTTATCAATAGCGATGATGTGAGAAGAGGCGATAAGGATGAAGATGATGATGATAAAGAAACCAAATACCGATTAGATCCTAAGTAATAGTCTCTGCTTCTATAGTTTCTTCTTCTCCTTTTCTTGGTTTCTGCATATTAACTATACTAATTGCTATTCATTTCCGTTTAAGGTATGCAAATGTGAAGACACCTGAACGTCATGTGAGGACTAGACTCTACTTCACATCTGTAAGTTTCCTTCTTTCTCCATTTTGCTTGTATGTATATGGTGTTCATGTGACTGAGAGTGATGGAACTACAGGAATCGCATATTCATTCGCTGATGAACGTACTTAGATACTGTAACCTGGACGAATCACTTCAAGGAGAAGAAAGTCTCATCTCCCAAAATGCATTGGAACGTCTTTGCAAAACAAAGGAACTCGATTACATGAGCTACATTGTCCTAAGACTATTTGAAAACACTGAGGTCTACACACACACTCTTCCTCTCTTTACATCGATCATAGCCTTCAACATATCTAACAATAATATATTGTCTTTGTTGGTTGCAGGTATCACTCGAAGACCCCAAGAGATTCGGCATTGAACTTACATTCAGCCGTGGAGCTGATTTGTCTCCCTTAGAAGTAAGAAGAGCCACTTTTTGTTTTTGTTTAGTGTCTGAAATATAATGTTATGGTGTGAAAAAAAAACAGAACAAGGACGAGGAGGCAGAGTCATTGCTGAGGGAACACACACTTCCAATAATGGGACCAGAGAGGCTGCAAGAGGTTGGTTCTTGCTTAACACTAGAGACTATGGAGAAGATGTTTCGTCCATTCGCTATGCCCCCTGAAGACTTCCCTCCTGCTTCGGCTCCGGTTGGTTTCTCCGGTTACTTCTCCAAAAGCGCTGCAGTGTTGGAGCGTCTAGTTAAACTCTTCCACAACTACAAAAACTCTTCTTCTAATGGCAAAAAGTGAAGGGCGGCTCATGCATACCAACTTCTTTTCTACTTAAATATGCTCAATGATTCTGTCTCAGTGCAGATCAAATCATTGTTTTATTTTTTAAATTTACATGTTTCAGTTAGCATGATTGAAAATGTATTGTTTCAGTTTTTGTTTGGTGTATGGTATATAGTCAGTTTTTGAAAGTGACTCTTACAGTTGGGTGGAATCACTGATGAATTCTGAAACAATACATTTTCAATTGGGTGAGAACTGTTAATGTTTTTGTTGTTGGAACTCGAAAAAATTGGAGTTATTGTGCAATCATTCAAGTGATATAGTATTAGAATACTTTCCTTTTAATACGAAAAGATTTGAGATCGAAGCCCGTAGTTCCCTAGGTCCAAAACCAATATTAGAATACTAACTATTGGCCACCAGTGTTTTTTGACACTGTCTAGTCCTCATGGCCAAACTGGTTCTTCACCTTACCTTACCTTGTGAGCCAAAGAAAGTCTTTTTTAACCGATGTAAATGGTGTAAGATTGAACTGAAAGAAGATCCGAAGTTGTTTATCTTGTCTTTGCATCTTCTGCCTTAGTGTTTATCTAATAGGGTTAAACTGTATTGACCTATAAAAGTTGTTTCCACACTTCACAATCGCACGGAACCTTCTCTTCAATACTGTATAAAATATCAACAAGACTATTGGAAAATGTGGTTGAACTTTCCCTTTTAGAACTTTCAACCTTTTCCTCTCTTGTGTCTGGTCCTCATCCGCTTGTCGCTTTAGTTAGATAATTCAAGATTTTAAAAATAAAATAATGTCACAATACCATATTCAGATATTCTTACCTGAAATTATTAACATTGTCGCTTTGGTAAACATGCGAGCCGCAAAGACCATTGACTTTTATTCAAAATATTCTTTACTCTAAATTTCGCTTACTTTTTCTGTAATTTTGTTTGAATTTTAGTTTTGAAACCTACACATATATAACAGCTTCAGAGTAATATAAATAAATAGAAAAACAATATTATACCCATCTTGTTAAATTTTTAATTTAGGAGCCCTGCACATAACAGCTGCAAACTACTCCCTCCGTTTCATATTGTAAGTAGTTTTAGTGAAAAATGTTTGTTTCATAATATAAGTAGTTTTCATATTTTAATGTACTTTTTATATTTATTGGATAGTGTGTGACCAATTAAATAATGTTAGCTTTTTTATAATTGGTTACATTTATTCATTTAATATTATTTTTTAAAAACCAACAACTTTCTTAATAGAAGTGCTTTTATCCAAAACTACTTACAATATGAAACGGAGGGAGTAATATAAATAAAGTCCAGACACGTTTTCCCTCCAACTTTCAGTATGTATTGTTGGCTAGTCGTCTGGTATCAAAGTATATATATTTGATTCTCATATACTACCAAGAAACTTTCATAAACTCACAATCATAAAGTATACCTCGCGTATATCTTATATAATTAATTTGTAATCAATATAATAAGATATAACTCACACAAGTGTATCTGGTGGTTAACGCGTTATCTGAAGTTTTGTCAAAATAAACAAAAAAGAATAGAAGAAGCAAATATCTTCAACAATCGAGACATAATATATGTCACATACATTAGACTTTTCAAAAAGAAATGTCACCTTCGAATAAAAGAATAAATACGAAAAATTTCGAGGAATAGTCATATGACATGTTGTCACGATCATCATTTATTCCTCTTATCCATATAACAAAATTTTCGAGGAATAGTCATATGACATGTTGTCACAATCATCATCTTGTTCCTCTTATCTATATAACAACCCCTCCTGCGACTTTCCTCTCTCACACAAACCTTTACAGAGAAATATAGGGTGGAAAAAACAACACATATTCTAACTCATTCTTGTTCTTATCATTACAAGACTTAAGTAATGGGAAACCTTTTGTGCTGTGTGCTGGTGAAGCAATCAGATGTGGCGATCAAGGAGAGATTTGGCAAGTTTCAAAAAGTTCTTGATCCAGGTCTTCAGTTTGTGCCCTGGGTCATAGGTGATTATGTGGCCGGTCACCTCACTCTCCGTCTCCAGCAGCTCGATGTGCAGTGCGAAACCAAGACAAAGGTAAGCAACATTGAACACACATACGTATACATACATATAAACATGTGTCCTTCTAACATATCATTCCGTATCAGGACAATGTGTTTGTGACAGTGGTTGCATCCATACAATACAGAGTCTTGGTTGACAAGGCAAGTGATGCTTTCTACAGGCTTAGCAATCCAACTTCACAAATCAAAGCCTATGTCTTTGACGGTAACTACACCATCTTCTTATTCAAAGATGCTTTTCTCAAAGATAACATATCTGACTCTGGTTCTGTTTCTCTCAGTGATCAGAGCATGTGTACCAAAGCTGAACTTGGACGATGTCTTCGAGCAGAAGAATGAAATAGCCAAATCCGTGGAAGAAGAGCTAGACAAAGCCATGACTGCTTATGGTTATGAGATCCTCCAAACCCTTATCATCGACATCGAGCCTGATCAACAAGTTAAACGCGCCATGAACGAGATCAACGCTGGTAAGTCATAACCTCCCAAAACCTTAGAAACCACATTATGAAAGTTAGGTTAACATATTTGACCTAAATGGTTTACAGCGGCGAGGATGAGAGTGGCAGCAAACGAGAAAGCAGAGGCGGAGAAAATCATTCAGATAAAGAGAGCAGAAGGTGAAGCTGAGTCCAAGTACCTATCTGGACTCGGTATAGCTCGTCAGAGACAAGCGATCGTGGACGGTCTGAGAGACAGTGTACTAGGGTTCGCTGGAAACGTGCCCGGGACGTCAGCCAAGGATGTGTTGGATATGGTGATGATGACTCAGTACTTTGACACGATGAGAGACATTGGAGCTCACTCCAAATCTTCGTCGGTGTTTATCCCTCACGGTCCCGGCGCCGTCGCTGACGTGGCAACACAGATTCGAAATGGATTATTGCAGGCCCACCAGACCAATGCTTAAAAGGGCTCAGTCAAGAGTCAACTATCTAAAAGTCGTCTCCCAACTCAAATTCTTATGATACATATATATATATTTATTGTGATTGTGATTTTATATTTTCTTTTGCCAGATTTAATAATTGTGTCTTTTTCTTTTTCTGGGTCAGTCTTTGTGATTTTGTAATTATATTGCCAGTTTAAGTTTGTATAAAAGTTTTAAAAAATGTAAGTATAGTTCTATCTCTTACTGTATTTGGTTGTTAATCGAAATGATATACACGTGTGATTGTATGGCCCAAGTTTCATATACGTAGGCCTTAGAAAAGTCCACCTTATTCAGCTCTTGGTAATTTTCCGCTGGCCCACTTACTTGTCCAATATATTTTTGATGTTCTTTACACATAATAAAGTGAGACACATACGATATCAAATGTCGTGTTGAGAAAAAAAAAATCCGATACAACGCCAATGCTTGAGCTCAGGAAAGTCTCGAAAACAAAAATCGAGTAGAAGGGACAAAGTGCATAGCAAATAAATAGAAACAGAACTCAAAAGGATTCTAGTGTTTCATCATGTCAACAAGACAGACGATCCTGTTTCGACCTTTTTATTCTCTACAAATCCGACAAGAAAATGGAGCAGGCATTAACACCCACAAACCAAGCAGAGGAAAACAGAACCAAGTCTGGAAAAAAAAAACTATTTCAAATGCTTTGGTTGGCTCATTTTCAAGGCTTGAGAGAGAGAGCCAATCCAACCTTAGCATTCTTGTCAATAGCCTTAGTGTCAACTTCTCCAGAGATCGTGAAGAAGGACCCAGGTGTCCACTGGTGTTGAATGGCTGCATTGGCTATCCCGGCACTGTTCACACGTGCCTTCACCATGGTTAAGGGGTCAAGTGAATGCTGCGTTCCCACGGTTATGGTGTTGGCCTTGGTAGAGAACTTGTGGCTCACTTCTGCTCCAACAGCAGTGTTGAACAGCGGGTTAACAATGTGGTAGTAAGAGGCGTTGATAGCATCTCCTTTATCGTTCCTAACAAACAAAAATACTCAGATACTGATGAAAAAAACTAGCTTTCATCCGGAAATTTCTCAAACGAGTTCACTTACAATGTAAGTGAAGCAATTAAGTCATCCTTGGTGAAGTTAACTCCCGCATTGATCTTAGTGAAATTGCCAGATTTGGTGTCGAAGGAAACATCTGTACCAGCAGCCAACACATTGGTTCCAATCACACCAGAGAAGTTGACAGTCGGGTTTTGAGTCAATCCCATGCTAGTGCTGATACCAGCGTAGTCATGCAGATACTGAAGCTCAATCTGTTTGGAAGAGGAACCACGATTAAAAAAGAACATGAAGTTAGAAAAGGCAGGTTATCAAACTCATCACAAATATTTGATGCTTGAATCGTTAATACCTTGCCGGAATTTTGGTCCGGAGCCCTGAAGCTGAAGATGGACTTAAGTCCAGGTGCAGCCTCATCAACCGTAGCAGTGATCAAAACCTGAACCCAATACACACATAGACGTGAGACAGAAACACAATGTTTACAAAGAGACAATCCTGAAACACAGTATTCTTCAATACGCACATAGATGTTGGGTGAATTATTAAGATAATCTGATACAAGAAACTTACGGTATTGTCAGTGCAAACTCTCAAATCAGTAGTGATGTTCTTTTGCTTCAACTGAAAAGCAACATCTCCCAAAAGCAGGTCACCTTTCTTAGTTCCAGTTGAAGTGATGGCCTAACAAGATAACAAACGAAAGAGCTTATGAAGAGAGATCACAGAGGTGAAACTTAAGTAAAGTTAAAAGCTAATCAGGAAGAATGATAAGACCTTCATCACCAATAAGAATGATACTTAAAATGAAATGTATTAGCGAAAGAAACTTACAACACCGGCAGGGGAGTGAGTGGTGATACTCAATTTCTGGTCACTGTTGTGGTCTTTGTACAGAAGATCTGCAAACATTTACACCGTATAGGATGAGTGAGAAACGCAAAACACGAGAGATAATTTGCTGCATATAAACCGATAAAAATTAAACGATCGATTCCAATCGAATACGCAATGCACATAACATCGATTTTGACACAATCGGGCTCCGAAAATCCTAATCCATAAATCCCTAATTTGAAACTATCGGATTCGCAGAAACAGATTCATCGCAATCAATGAAAGTAGCGAGAGAAGAGATTTATACCTCTGACTTTTTTGCCGATGTCGGTGTAGAGACCTGGACCTTTCACCATTTTTGCTTTGCTGCTTCCTACAAAAAACACAGATACTTCGAGAGAGAATCGCGAGCAATAGTTGTGGCTGGCGTCTCTATAAGGAAGAGGTTGAAGAAAACCCTAATTTTTATTTTCTTTATTATTATTTTTTTCCTGCTTATCAAGCAAATTTTTATCAGCCGTTGGATCCAGAAAATCAATCTTCATCTGTATTTACTACGTGGCACACAAGCGACGTCGTTTACTAGTAAGCTTTTTTTCCGAAACTGACACTGCTCTGTCTTGCGCGGGTAATCAATCAATCAGTTTTTACTTTAATTTTTCGGTTTATTGACTATCAGTTGAGTTTTTAATCTAACCAATTAGTCTGAAACCCATGTGATTTGTTTGGAGATGAATAATTGCTTCGCCATTAGTTGTCTGATCTATTTGTTTAATAGTCAAATTCACGATTCACTATAAAGTATAGTCAGTAGCGGCACTGACTTTATAAAGACCAGAAGTTATATGTTGAAAAAAAAAATGCTAATGACCCATTAGCACAGTTCGAGTTCAGGGAGTTAACTTCATGCTTCACTAATAATACCACTAAACTAAAAGAACATTTAAGAAAACTTTGTCGAAAATTTGATATATATTTTAAAGGCTGAAAGCCCATGTGTCTAGAGCTTCCTATCATGACCGGGGCTGAGTATAGTTTACGATCATACAATCCTTAAAAAAATGTTATTTGATCATTTAATCAGGAAACATTAACCAAAACATATGTTTAATCAGGCACCCTAAATATGAATAGTAAGTTAAAAATCCAGGCTAAGTTTATATATAAAGAAAAAAAATAGTTAAACTCTTAGTATATGGTTGATAATTTGATATACAGATAGATAAATTAGATGTGACAAGCAGTATAACATGCTGACAGAAAAAAGCAGTCTAACATTTTTACTACTTTTAGATGCATACGAGAAGTAACAAGTAATATGGTTATTGTTGCCAAAATTGGTTGATCATACTAGGAAACAGTAAGAGCAGGTTTATTGGGGTCTCTTAGCAGAGGTTCTTAACTTTTCTAAAATACGTTTTTTAATTTTTAACTAAGAAAACCTAAGAAACGTCTCTTAAATAAAAGTTTTAAGAGCAGTCTCTTAACAAAAAAATATTAAAAAAAAAAGTCAAATTATGTTAACAACCTCATTCTAAGAGACGCTGATAAACATGGTCTAAGGCTTCTCTCTTTACAGAAACATATCCAAATATAGGATAAGGGAAACAAGGGAAGAAACGTTAGAGAAGCAAAAAGAAACCTGTCCACACGTGAATTATGCTGGCTTTCCATACATAACGGGAAAACTTTCTAAATATAGTAGTTAACTTTCTTCGTCAATCTTTTTGTTATTTAAAGACCAACCTTCACGTTTGTTCAACTTGGCAATACGGTTCATCTGCCAAACAGAAAAAACGACCTCAAGCCATGTTTAAAGCTTAGCAGTTCTCCACATATATTTAAATAATATATTACCCCTTTTGGAAAAGAAAATAATTCATAAATTGTTTTCTGCAGCGAAAAAGGGGTAATCATATAAAAATGGAGACTGCTAGGCTTTTCAAATTGGTGTGTGTGATTTGTATTGCCAGTTTGATTCCGACCTTACGAGCCAATGTTGTGGAGACCATGGATGAGTATTGGGTAAAAATGGCCAATGAAGCTCGTAAACGTACCCTTATGGCTTATCATCCCGATCCTTATCAGATTGTCGACCACTTCCACGAGCGTCACTACGAGTTAGTCCGTTAACCTATTTTCGATCTGTATTTGTTTCAATCCTATTGTAGTTTATAACTTTTACTTGTGATGGGAATATAAATTTGATTTAGATAAGTATAGTTATTTGATTTTATTCAATTAGTAGGGGGTTTAAACTATGGAAAATTTTACTTTGAAAGGGAAACTATCTCTACACCACCCTGGACTTGGACTTGCTACAATATTATACAAGAAAGACGTGACATGAATTTACGATCATGTTTTGTCATAGTTATTTTTTTAACAATGATTTTGGATTTATGATGGGTTTTGATTTTTGTGCATGTGTATGATCTTCAGCAACTCTACTGTTGTTGAGGAGACGGAGGAACACGCTTCCGAGGAAGAGGACGACATTGAGATGATGTCTAGCGCGACGAACAGCACAAGACGGAGCCTAAGAGGTAGAGGTAGAGGCAGAGGTAGAGGAAGAGGAAAGTGGAGCAAGCTAAAGGGACCTTGCACTGCAAGCAACCCTATCGATAAATGCTGGCGTTGCAAGCCGGATTGGGCCAGGCGTCGCAAGAAGCTAGTCAAATGTGTTCGTGGCTTCGGTTACAAGACCACAGGAGGCAAACGCGGTCGTATCTACGTGGTCACAAGCAACAGAGATGATGACACGGTGAACCCTAGACCCGGAACACTGCGTCACGCTGTGATTCAGAACGAACCGCTCTGGATCATTTTCAAGCACGATATGAGCATAAGGTTGAGCCAAGAGCTAATGATTAATAGTCACAAGACAATCGATGCTCGTGGCACTAACGTGCACATCGCATATGGTGCTGGGATCACGATGCAGTACGTGCATAATATCATCATCCATGGGCTTCACGTCCATCACATCATCAACGGCTCTGGTGGTATGATAAGAAACTCTAATGACCACTTTGGGTTTAGAGGAGTGGCCGATGGAGATGGTATCTCTATCTTTGGAGCATCAAACATTTGGCTTGACCACATTTCTATGTCTAGATGCCAAGATGGTCTCATCGATGCTGTAATGGGCTCCACCGGGATCACTATCTCTAACTCTCATTTCACCCACCACAACGATGTGAGTATTTTTTTTATCAAATCCATACATGTCTAGCTAGTAGATCGTTATATAAGGACCTTTAATGACAGCTTAAAAGCAAATGAACATGTTATTTTGTTGGTCTTTAATTAGGTGATGTTGCTTGGTGCACAAAATGACTACCACGAGGACAAGAAGATGCAAGTGACTGTGGCTTTCAACCACTTTGGTAAAGGACTTATGCAGAGGATGCCGAGGATACGGTGGGGTTTCGTCCATGTTGTCAACAATGACTACACTCATTGGCTGCTTTATGCTATCGGTGGTAGCCAAAGTCCTACCATTCTCAGCCACGGAAACCGTTTCATCGCTCCTCCCCACCTACCACATTACAGAGAGGTACAAACATATATATAATAAACCCAATAAAAGCTTTGATGTGATTTTGATTTTGCACGAAATGAAAGTTTAGGGTATAGTATTTGAACTAAGAGAAAGATGTGTGTATAGGTGACAAAGAGAGATTCTGCTCCAGAATCGGAGTGGAAAAACTGGAACTGGAGATCAGAAAAAGACACTTTCTTGAACGGAGCATTTTTCAGACAATCTGGAAATCCAAAGTTCAAGTGTTCACACTCTAGACGGCAGATGATAAAACCCAAACACGGTGTGGCCGTTTCAAAGCTTACCAAATACGCCGGAGCATTGGATTGCAGGGTCGGAAAACCATGCTGATAATATAAATCACTACTACTTTTCTACCTTGTATCTAGGCCATGAACCAAATAATAACAATAATAATGTGGTGAAAATCAAAATATATCAAGGTTATTTCTGTAAGGATACATTGTAATTCTAATTGTTTCTGTATTCCATTTGTTGTTGTGTATGTTTGTTTGGTGGTGCTCGTCATAATTTCACTTTTTATTATGGGGACAAACATGAAAACCATTAAGAAACCATAAAAGATCATTAGTTCAACTAAAATGGATTTTTACTATTTATGTTAGAGATTTTCAGTTTGAATAATCGCTGGACAATATTATATGTAATATTATATGATATAGTTTCGGGTTTGGGAATACTAGGACTTTGGCCCGAGTTTCGGATAGTTCAAAAATCATTAAAACAGTTAAAGCCAATTTTCTAAAAAAACTAATCTAAGATCATATGATAAGTTTCATAAAAAGAGTTTTTGAGATAAGTGTTCAGTGACATGCAACGCAAATTCTAAATTTTAAATAACATTAATCTTGATCAAGGATACTGCCTATATCGATCGTTGAAGATCTCATATTTTATTTATTTGATGATACGGACAAATATAAAACCTTATTGCTATAATTACTTTATAATTTTAAATTCGATAACATTATCAAAAGAATTGTGCGTTGATGATAAAAGCACAACAAAGGATAAGTATGACAATTAGTGTTGTGCTGATGCATACAGCATTACAAAATGCACTAACATATTGCTGTTATCGCATTATTTTATTTCTTCAATCATCGAATTTTTTTGCTAACATTTGGTGCATTCAATCATCGATTTTGTACAAGGAAATTCAAAATAATAATTAAGGAATACGATAATCATTTAAATTCTGTAATACTATGTTCCCCATCCTGAAACAGTTCTGCAACACTCAAATGTGACTTAGGTTTTTTCTATCAAAGTTTCAATGTTTTCATGAAACTGAATAAAATAAGTAAATTGTTTTTTTTATCAGATAAGTGGATCACGATATATATCTAACCAACGAAACCAAATCACTAGAAAGATAGTTTAGATTTTTTTGTTGTTATTAATTAAATATGAAAAGATAACACGCTTATTTAAGTAGCACTCTCAATTAAAATGGTATAAAACTAAATACTTCCGTAAATAAATAAATCAAAGCACCTATAAATACCCACCAGAAGATTATAGTCGCTCACACTTATACACGTCAAAAAAAAAGAAAACTAAAAATGGGTAGGGTTTCAGTTTTATTGTGTTTTGTTCTGTTGGTTGTAATCATGGTTAGTGTATCATTTGCCCAAAACAACGAAGTGAAATCGACTGATTTGAAGAAAGTCAAAGGACAAGAAACTGATCAGTCGATTACTAAGGTAAACGATGACGGTGACGATGATGACCACGATCATGATCATGATCATGATCATGACAATGATAATGATGATGATCATGATAATAACCACAGTCATGATCATGACAATGATGATGATGGCGATCATGATCATGACAATGATGATGATGGCGATCATGATCATGACAATGATGATGATGGCTACAATGATAATGATGGCGATCATGATCAGGACAACGATGATGATCAAAATAATGATCATGACAATGATTGTGACAACGATAATGATCATGACAATGATAATGAAGGTGATGATGACGATAACGATGATCACGACAATGATAATGAAAGTGGTGATGGTGATAACGATGATGGTGATGATGGTGATAACGAAGATGATGAAAAAGAGACAGTGGGGGTATATGAGCTAAAGAAGGGGAGTCTGATTGTGAAATTTACAAATCGTGGTGCTTCTATCACATCTCTCCTTTTCCCTGATAAAAATGGTTAGTGGATCAACCACATATTACATACATTTTTTTTATGGGTATAGTATTATACATATTTACTTATTTGTGACATTCATTTCCAGGAAAGATGGAGGACGTCGTTCTTGGGTATGATAGCGTCAATGAGTACATGGTAAGTATAAACTCATCTTTACAGAAAAAGGGTATATGATACCTACCCGTATTCGAACTACAATCGCATCACCATCTTTATTTATCTTCAATGGTGGACGTAATAACTTTTTATATAATAGAGTACTTGTTAAAAAAAATTACTTCTATTAAATTATTTTGTAGTGTTTTATAGTTTCGCTTCGGATATAAATAATTTTAGATCTATCACTGGATATATCTTTCTTAGTTGAAAAAGTTTTTTGATATCTGAAACCGAAGTGCCTCCCTCTGATCTAATTTAATTTTCTTAAAATAAATCGATTGTTTAAAGATATTTATTAAATTTTCTCGAGATAATAATTGATAGGATAAATATATAAAATTTATTCGACCGTGTTTGTTTAATGTGTTCGAACAAATAAAAGAACCAAAAACTGAAACATCTCGAGATGATATTTGATTGGACATGATATTTTAGATAATTTGCTTCCTTATATAAAGATTAAACATCTTAAAACATAATTATTATCTTGTAATCAGAATGATACCGTTCTTTGGGGAGTGACTGTGGGACGTGTAGCCAATAGAAGAGAAAAGACCGTTGCCAACGATGCTAAAAACACAATTCATGGTAAATACCTGATTAAACTTATTGGTTAACATTTTAGTTTATAAAAAAAAAAAGAAAAATCATATATGTAGCTATGTTCTATTTAAGTGGACTTATTTTTTGATAAATCAATTAGGTGGAAAGAAAGGGTTTGGTCATGAGATTTGGAAAGTTATGAAACACAGATATACTGGCAAGAACCCTTACATTGTTTTCACCTACACAAGTCCTGATGGCGATCAAGGTCCGTTTTTATTTATTTTTATCTAGTCTTTAATTTAGTATATATATATATATTTATAAAATCGATAGGATATCCAGGGAAACTTGATGTCACCACGACGTATAAGTTGGTCGGAGAAAACCAACTGAAAATGGTGATGGAAGCAAAGGCTAGAGAGAAAGCAATTCCTGTGAATTTAGTTCATCATTCTTATTGGAATCTTGGGGATGTCTTGTCTGAAGAAATTCAAATACTCGGTTCCGGTTATGTTCACGTCGACGATAATCTAACCCCCACAGGGAAAATCCTCTCGGTTAAAGGAACATCATACGATTTTCTCAAACTCCGACCTATTAAAGATAACATCAATAAGATGAAGCTAGGGTAAAACTTGCAAATAAACCGGATATATATTGAACCGGCCTATACTATTTTTAATACTATATAAAATGTTTTTTTTTAATGCAGGCATGGTGTAAATTATTGTCTAGACGGTGTTGCTAATCAGATGAGAAAAGTCGTGGTGCTTGTGGACAAAAAATCGAAGAGGAAAATGGAGTTATCTACAGACCAGTCTGGTCTAAAGTTCTATACCGGAGGAAACTTGAAGACCATGAAAGGAAAAAATGGATCGGTTTACCAAGCTTACTCCGGTTTATGTCTAGAAACACACAGTTTCTCCAGTGCAATCAATAATCAGTATCTTCCGTCGCAGATAGTTAAACGGGGTGAAAAGTATAAGCATACTATGCTCTTTAAGTTTTCGATTGTTCCCTAAACTTGGTAACTTTCTGGAAGCTTATATGACAAGAAAAGTGTAATAAAAATAAAAACCGTGTATCAGTTTGATGCGAAGTGTGTGCTTATTATATATAATCTTGTGTACAAGTAGAAGGTAAAATTTGATATTTTGATGTTCCATTAATATGCTATAAATACAACTTTTTGATTATATGACTTTAGCGAACATTTTTTTTTTTTGCGAAATGTATTGATAACCAACTAAATATGGGCATCAGAGTCAATATAATACGCTGACCATCAATTTAAGGTTCTATCTACATACTATTATTAGTCACAGATAATGGTATAAAACACCCTAAAAACATAAAAAGACAAGAACTCACATCTCTTCTCGCCTCTTTTCCTTTAACAAACTATTTGGAATCTAATTTCATTATTTGAAATCTAATTTCAAATTGATTGTTAAGGGAAAAATTGAGCTCAAGTCATGGCAAAGATTTCCTTGTTGTTGCTATTAGTCATGGCCCTTCTGGTCTCTATCCACGCTAATGAAGCTAACCGCAAGGGAGAATCCGATGCAGCGCTTGAAAAAGACTTGCACAAAGCCGAGGCCATGATCCAGAAAGACTTGAAAGCCAAGAAAAAGAGCATTCAAGGTTTGACATCTGAGGTGAAATCGTTGGGCGAATCTGAACAGATGCTGAAGAACCTTGAAAAAGATCACAAGAAGAAGGTGGATCTAACGGCTTATGCACAGAAACTCAAAAGGTTCGGCCGGGTTACAAAAGTCAAGAAAGTGCCTGCGAAAAATAGGAAAACTGTGTCCATAATCCAGTCGATCTTGAAGGATTTTGGATTAAACGGAGGGAGAAACTGATGACAAAATAATAATAATTAGGGTTTTATTAATATTTTGATATGTGTTCCAAGGAGGTTTGAACTTTGGCCATGAAGTTAAGCTTTTACGAGTGAGAGGAGAAAATAATTTCCCCATATTATATTATTTACATCATATTGTAATTGATATGATTAAATGAAATATTACTAGTTATGATATCATAATATGTTTCTATGCGATTTTTTATTGTTGATGACAGTTTTCTAGTATTAGAGTACATCTCGATTAACTGTTTGTGGATACAGAATTTGAGATAGGTTTACAAATACTAGTACGGAGCCACATTAATTTACAAAAAGAAGGGGCCGAATTGTCCATACATTTTCTTAATTGTATATATGATTTAAAATAAATATTTTAGGAGTTGATATATTTCTATCAACATAATCAAATGATCTTCAATAATATCTTTAGAATACATAATCATATGAGATATGCGAAACTAAACCAATTGTCACTGATGCTAACATATAGCTAGTGTTTACAAAAATACATACATATATATCTTCAAAACTTCGTTTTATATGTTTTATATTTTATTTTAGAACTAAAATTAGTACTAGTATTTCGTAAAAGACTCAGAAAGTGAAAACAGAGGTAGATCGCTACGGTGTATCTAACCCTAACTGGAACCACGCCGTCAATTTTTTCGTCAATGAGAGATTAGCCCGAGAAGATCGTCTAACACTCGCCGTGGGATTGTTCTCCAGTCGACTCCTAAGCGATAAAGATATTGGTAAGGTAGGTCCCATTAGTATACCTCTTGCCATCAACTAACGGCAATGGTCATGGAATGAAGTTTGTAACGTATCAGGTGAGAACTCCGTCTGAGAGAATGAAAGGTTCCTTGACTTTCTTGTACCGGTTCAGTGGGTCTCCGGTTGTTTCAGGTCCGGCTTACCTACATGTACCAGCTTTGTGGGCTCAACCGAGTCAGCATGGTTATGGACCATATTGTCACATGTCGCAGTTGCCACCACGATTGGATATGGATACGAAGGTTCGCTGCAGTATAGGAAGAATGATCAAAGGTTGGAGAAAGCTGATCTTGTTTCAGAAGTGACATTATTTCGTAAGTGATAACAAACAAACAAATGTTATTCATGCACCAATAAATTGATAATTTCCAATTTATATTTGTTTATTGAATGATCAATAACTAAAGCAACGAGGCAATACTTTAGTGATTTACACGTCCAAATTTTTTTTTTACAAAAATCATTAGTCTAGATGGTAAAGATAATTAATTAATTAATTAATAAGAGCATATACATTTGACACAGCTGAAAATCATGTTTTGTATTCTTTTCTCAACTCTTTTAATATGTAAATTCTATTTTCTCATCGCTATACCGTTACACGAAAAATATCTAAATATAGAAAGAAAGAAAGATTGATTTCCCATAATTAATGGTTAGAACTTAGAAATTTGAAGGTTTTGAATAAGTGGACTACCAAAATATCGAGAAAATTTTGGGTTGCCGAAGATAATTAGCTAACGATGTCAACACCATTAGTTGACCATCAAATCAAGGTTACTAAATTTTTTACGCATATATAAAGCTATAAATGCGTTAGGAAATGAACACATACGAACGCACTCCTCTCATATACTAATATTTTCCTTTTAGCAACTTATAATTTGATCTATTTCAAATTAAGTTGAGGGAAATTTAATCATTAAACATGGCAAAAATCTCCTTTGTACTTCTCGTTGTCGCCCTTATTGTCCTTCTACATGTCTCTGAGGCTCATCGTTCGATAAATTCCAACGAACTAGTTCTTAAAAACAAACTGAATAAAGCAAAGGGCTTGATCCAAGAGGACTTGAAGAAAAAGGAAAAGAACATTAAGAAGTTGGAAACCGATATGAATATGTTAGCCAAATCTGAGAAATGTTGAAGAAACTCGAAGAAGCTTACAAAAATGGTAAGAGTATTGAGCCTTTCAAGAAAAATCTCAAGAGATTCAACAAGACGACCAATAAGGAGCCAGAGGAAGAGAGATACGTAACCATAATTAAATGCATTTT
This sequence comes from Moricandia arvensis, assembly GCA_905132765.1. Taxonomy (NCBI): domain Eukaryota; kingdom Viridiplantae; phylum Streptophyta; class Magnoliopsida; order Brassicales; family Brassicaceae; genus Moricandia; species Moricandia arvensis. The sequence goes on along the minus strand of CAJHQP010000314.1, from coordinate 180,515 downwards.
GAAGGATTTGGGATTAAAGGGAGGGAAATGTGGAAAAAAAAATTAGGGTTTGATGCGTTTAGAGGAGGTTTCAAATTGCCCCCCATGTAGTTTGGCTTTACAAATGAGAGGAGCAAACAATTTGCCCATAGTATATATTTAATTAATTGCATCAGTTGAAGAATAAGTCAATTCTAATACAATTAAATGAAATGTATTACTTACATTATTGTAATTTATCTTTGTGCTAATATTTTTAGTTAGTTATAAACACATTGTATAAGTTACAGAATTATTTTCTATTTTGGCACACAAAAACTATATATTGTATTCCAATAGAATTATTTGAAAACCCAAAAATAATATTGTTAAATCAACATGGATCTGTTCATCATGTATTTTCCTCCTCCTATATACACCAACAAGACAACAAAAGTTAAAGCAAGTGAGTTTTAATATGGAGTAATAACTTGGTTATTTGGAGAAGAAACATAAAAGATTTTTTTGCTCTCTCTCTCTTCTCCCCCCTCTTTCTTCTCCAAACTTCCTCCGACTTTTTGCTTCCTTTTCCGGCGGCCGCTCCGCCGTTCGCGGTCGCCGGGTCTTCTCCTTTCTCTTGTGTTTTTCTTTTCATGTCTTTCTCTCCTTTGTGCTCCCATCTCTCTGCGGCAGGGAGAGCTCGGCGTAAAGCTCAGATCCGGAAGTTCGGGTTTCAGATCTGGGGTCTCCGGCGGCGAGTCTAGGCGCGTGAGGACAGTGCCTGTCTCCCCTGTGTGTCTGACCTCCAGTCTCGTGCTTGGAGCTCCGGCGTTTTTGTGTTGCTTGGTGCGGGCTCTCGGGTGAGCAGTAGCGCGTGTGACGTCGGTTGGGTCTGAAAGATAAGGTTGCTGAGTCTTCCATGTTCTTAGGAGTTTTTTTTCGATTTGTTACTTAGTCAATAAATGTTTCCTAGCTTGTAGGAAGTGGCTTAGTAGTTTGTTATTCAGTTCCTATTATTTAGTTTCTTTCATCTCTATTTAAACGAAGCTTTGTAATGTTTCTTCTTAAGCAATAAGAAATCAGTTTGCAAATCAGAGTTCTATACCTTACAAGTGGTATCAGAGCCATTCTTATTCCTAATCTTTGAAAACGCAGAAAGAGTGAGAGATGGGCGACAGAGAATCGTCACTGAACATTCCAAAGTTTGATGGAGATTATGAGCATTGGGCAATGCTCATGGAGAACTTGCTGAGATCCAAGGAGTGGTGGGATCTCATTGAAGTCGGGATCACACAGCCTGAGAGAAACGTGATTCTCACAGGAGCTCAAAGAACTGAGATTGCAGAACAAAAGCTCAAAGACCTCAAAGTGAAAAACTACCTGTTTGCGTCCATTGATAAGACGATCTTGAAGACAATCACGAAGAAGGAGAGTTCGAAGGAGATATGGGAGTCGATGAAGACTAAGTACCAAGGGAACAAGAGAGTGCAGAGTGCACAACTGCAGAGGCTGAGAAGAAACTTTGAGGTTTTGGAGATGAAGGAAGGAGACACGATAACAGAGTACTTTTCTCGTGTCATGATGGTTGCTAATGATATGAGGAATCTCGGTGAAGACATGCCTGATGACAAGGTCGTTGAAAAGATACTGAGAACGTTGGTGGAGAAGTTCACTTATGTGGTATGCGCCATAGAAGAATCAAAGGACATCAAGGAGCTATCGGTGGATGAGTTGCAAAGTTCTCTCCTCGTACACGAGCAGAACTTAAGCAAGCATGTAACGGAGGAACATGCGTTGAGGATGGAAGATGGGAGAGGACGAGGGAGATATCCACAAGGAAGAGGAAGTCAATTGCAAAACCGTGGCAGAGGTGGCCCTAGAGGTGGTGGAAGAGGAGGATATGACAGAGGTAGTGGAAGCTACGACAAGAGTAATGTCGAATGCTTTAAGTGTCATAAAATGGGGCATTATAAGAATGAGTGTCCTACATGGGAAAGATCAGCCAATTACGCTGAACTAGAAGAAGACGTACTACTCATGGCTCAGGTTGAAGAAGAAGCTGAGCAAGTGTGGTATCTAGACTCCGGCTGCAGCAACCACATGTGTGGAGTCAAGGAATGGTTTATCACTTTTGACAGTCAGTTCCGTCAACATGTAAGACTTGGTGATGACAGGAAGATGCAAGTGGAAGGGAAAGGAGACTTGCGACTTGAGATCAATGGAACTACTCAAGTGATCTCGTCAGTATACTACATGCCAGGACTGAGAAACAACTTGCTCAGTGTTGGACAACTCCAGCAAAAGGGCCTAAGGATCACCTTTGAGAATGATGCATGCGAGATATGGCACAAACAACAGAAGAGAGTGATCATGCATTCAACCATGACTACTAATAGAATGTTTGTGATCAAAGCTGGAGTAAGAAGAGCAAGAGAACTGGAGATGAACCAACTAGAGGTTCCGGTGTCAAACATGGAAGAGATATGGCACAAAAGATTTGGACATCTGAGTCAGAAAGGCTTAACCACACTCTCGGAGAAAGACATGGTCCGTGGGCTGCCCAAGATCATCAACGAAGGAGTAGTTTGCGAAACCTGTATGAGAGGAAAACAGATCCACACCAACATCCCAAAGCAGAGCGAGTGGAAGAGCAGTCGTGCTCTTGAATTGATACACAGTGATATCTGTGGCCCAATCTCTCCAACCTCAGAAAGTGGAAAGAGGTACATCATTAATTTCATAGATGATTATAGTCGGAAGTGCTGGACATACTTTTTGTCAGAAAAATCGGAAGCTCTCAAGGTATTCAAGGAGTTCAAAACTGCAGCAGAAAGAGAAGTTGGGGAACTGTTGATATGTCTTAGAACTGATCGAGGTGGAGAGTACAACTCTAAGACATTTCAGGACTACTGCACTGAGATGGGTATCAAGCGTCAACTCACTGCGGCATACACGCCACAGCAGAATGGGATCGCAGAGAGGAAGAATAGAAGTCTGATGAACATGGTGAGATGTATGCTATTTGGAATGCAAGTTCCTCACAGATTCTGGCCTGAAGCTGTGCAGTATGCTGTGCACATACTCAACAGGTCACCAACGGTGATCTTAGGAGACGTCACGCCTTCAGAGAAATGGAGTAAACACAAACCCTCAGTAGAACATCTACGTGTGTTCGGATGTGTGGCCTTTGCACTGGTGCCGTATGAGAGGAGGACAAAGCTAGATGAGAAGAGCATCAAGTGTGTCATGTTTGGAGTTAGTAAAGAGTCTAAGGCCTACCGTCTCTACAATCCAGTTACTAGAAGGATCATCATCAGCAAGGATGTTAAGTTTGATGAGAATAAGCCATGGAACTGGGAAGAGAAGAATGAAGAAGAAAAACCGATTGAGATCGATGGTGAGGAAGGAGAAAGAAATGATGGAGGTGAAGGGGAGCAAGATGATCCAAATACAGAAGGAGGTGCAAATGAGCAGCATGAAGAAGTAAACGCACCAGCTGGAGAAACAGAAGTAACAGAGCCGAGTAGGAGCAGAACGGGTAGGAGTGTCTTGAAACCAGCATGGATGAAAGATTACGTGTGCGAAGGAAGTAGTTTGTTCATGGAAGAAGAAGTTGAGGAGCTACTGGTGATGTATATTGGAGAAGATGATCCAGTGAAGTATGAGGAAGCCGTGAACCATGAGAAATGGAGGAAAGCGATGGAGGCAGAGATCAAAGCCATAGAAGAAAACAACACATGGGAGCTAGTTGATCTACCTAAAGAAGGAAAGGTGATAGGAGTGAAGTGGGTTTTCAAAACGAAACTGAATGAGAAGGGTGAAGTAGACAAGTTCAAGGCAAGGCTGGTTGCAAAGGGTTTTAATCAAACTCATGGAGTGGACTTTCATGAAGTTTTTGCTCCTGTTGCTAGGTGGGATACAATTCGAGTCATACTTGCACTAGCCGCACAAAAGAGATGGAAGGTGCTTCAATTGGATGTCAAAAGTGCTTTCTTGCACGGAAAGCTGGATGAGGATGTATTCGTGGAACAGCCAAAGGGTTTTGAGCTTGAAGATGATCGTGAGAAGGTGTATAAGCTCAAGAAGGCTCTGTATGGTCTAAGACAAGCACCTAGGGCTTGGTACAACAGAATAGAAGAATATTTCATGAGTAAAGGCTTCAAGAGATGCTATTGTGAACATACGTTGTTCATCAAAAGTGAAGGAGAAAGCAAGCTGATTGTAAGTCTTTATGTAGATGATCTTATCTACACAAGTGATTCAGATTCTATGCTAAGCGATTTTAAGAAGACCATGGAGGAAGAGTTCTCAATGACTGATCTTGGGATGATGAGGTACTTTCTAGGCGTGGAAGTGATACAAGACTCGGCTGGAATCTTTATCACGCAAAGAAAGTATGCAGTAGAGACATTGAAGAAGTTTGGAATGGAGGACTGCAACCATGTCTTGAATCCAATTGTTCCAGGGACAAAGCTATCAAAGGAAGGAGGCGGGTCAGAAGTGGATCCTACATCTTTCAAACAGCTCGTTGGCAGTCTAAGGTACTTGACTGCGACCCGACCTGATCTTATTTACTCTGTAAACTTGGTGAGCAGATACATGGAATGTCCAAGAGAACAACACTTGATGGTGGCCAAGCGGATACTGAGATACGTACAAGGAACAACAGAGTTTGGGATTCAGTACAAGTGGGGTAAAGAAGAGAAGCTGGTGGGCTATGTAGACAGTGATTATGCTGGAGACTATGATGATAGAAGGAGCACTTCGGGCTACACTTTCATGTTTGGAGAAGGAGCAGTCTCTTGGGCATCAAAGAAACAACCTATCGTCACTCTCTCAACAACAGAAGCTGAGTATGTTGCAGCTGCTTATGGAGCCTGTCAAGCCGTGTGGTTAAGGAATGTACTTGAAGATGTTGGGTTTGATCAAGGAAAGGGTACAGTTTTGATGTGTGATAACAGCTCAACGATCAAGCTCTCAAAGAACTTGGTTCTACACGGTAGAAGCAAACATATTCACGTAAGGTATCAGTTTTTACGTGAACTTGTGAATACTGAGACAATCAGCTTGGAATATTGTTCAACACGAGAACAATTGTCGGATATCATGACCAAACCGGTGAAGCTAGAGGTATTCGAGAAACTGAGGCAGAAGATGGGTGTCAGTTTGAAGGAAATTTAAACTGGAAATGAGTATTTTCAGTTTAGGGGAAGGATTGAAAGATAAGGTTGCTGAGTCTTCCATGTTCTTAGGAGTTTTTTTTCGATTTGTTACTTAGTCAATAAATGTTTCCTAGCTTGTAGGAAGTGGCTTAGTAGTTTGTTATTCAGTTCCTATTATTTAGTTTCTTTCATCTCTATTTAAACGAAGCTTTGTAATGTTTCTTCTTAAGCAATAAGAAATCAGTTTGCAAATCAGAGTTCTATACCTTACAGGGTCTATCTCACGGTGGTTCTCTCGGTCTTCGGCCGGGATGTGTTCGTGGTTGGCTCTGGCTAGGAGCATTGTGGTGGGCTTCTTGCTTCTGTTCAGTCTCGGGTTATCGGTTGTCCTGCCGGTAACGGCGCGTGGGAGTCGGTCCGGAGCTTTAGTCGGTAAGCTACATCTCTGGTCTCTCTGGTGGTCGCGCGTCTGGTTCAGAATTTGCTTCTTGCTCCACTCGATTTTCGGATCTGGGGTGTTGCGGCAGTTCTTGCCTCTGTTTGTGTGCAGGTCCGGTGTTGTGGCCCTCATGTTACTCTCGCCTCTCCTAATAAAGATGTGGGGCTTGGCGGTGGCGGTCGTCGGTTCTCCATCCTCTCGGGCTCTCGGTAACGGTTTAGCTGTGGAGTTATTTGGGTTAGTAGGCTTTGGTTAGGCTTTAGTTTGGCTCCAGCTTTCTAGTGTGCTTGGTGTACTTCTCCGGAAGAGGTGTTTCTGGCCGGTCTCACTGCTCTATATGGGTTTTGGGTTCAACGGGTGTAAACGGTCACGGGTTGGTGAGTTGGAGGCAGCAATCTCCAGCACCCTTCTCCGAACGACGACATTGTCGGCTGTGAGATCCTTTTCGTGCTGCCGGTTAGGTGTCTCTTGGGTTAGCTAGCGAGTTTGGGTTGTGATTCTTTGGGCAGTTTGTGACGTTTGAGTTCTCCGGAAGCTGTAGGAGCCGTGTGTTTCAAGGTTTAAGGGCGCCTTTCTCTCCGGTAGCTCGTGGCAACCGTTGGCTCTCTCTCTTTGTTATCGACTCGCTCTCTGGTCCTTCGCGCTAAAGTTAAAGTTCGTCCACACTCTGCTTCTTCTTTGCTTCATTTGTTCTTTCGTTGCTTAGATCCTTCTGTTTAGTTCTTTTTCGTTCTTCTGCTACTAGTTTGCTGTGTTTTTTCTGTCAAAAATTGAAAAGTTGGTATAATAATTTAACATTTTACCAAAAAAAAAAAAAAACTTGGTTATTTGCAAACTCTCTCTAGAAACCCTAGCCGCCAGGGACTTCCCCCTTGGTCTTCCCCTCCTCCGCCATGGATTCCGGTCAGTTACCGGAGCCTGACCCTCCAGAACCTCCAGATTCACCCTTATCTCTCTTTAGAGTCTCTAACAAATTCTCCTCTATTGTTAAAGCTCTTACTCTCTGCAAATCCTATCTCATCAATGGAGTCTCAATCCCGGATAGATATGTCTTCTCCTTGATATTTTCCTTCTCCTCCTCTGCATCAGAATCATTTTTGAGTGCAGATCTAAATCTGAGATTTTCAAAAATTTCACCGTACTCTGTCTCTGGAGTTCTTTGGCTTACCATCTCCTCTTTGACATCCGTTCCAAGAAGCTCTTCTACTTCCGTCCCCGCGGCTGGTTCATTGGTGCTTGGTTTGGAGTCTTCCAATGGCATTATTACTGTGGTATACAGTTTCTGTTTCAGGGTTTCCTTGCTTCTCATCCCAGTCTCTGTGTGTTTTGTCCCACAACTTGTCACTCTGGTTGTAGGTTCATGTATCACCACCTCCTACTTCCTTCGTCTCTCAACAATCCAGGTTGTATTCATGATATTTTTAAACTTATCTACTTGTGTTGTGTTGATTGCTTTGGAATGTTTTTGCGGATTCTCTTGTGGTCCGCTTCTCGCCTTAGTGCAACCATCTACTGTAGTATGCAGTCCTGCCTTTGTTATATCCAAATATATGTATGCTATGTTATGGCAGCTTAATGGAGTTATATCAGACATGTCCAATTTTTGGGTCTTGCTTGTCAACATTTACTGTTTGTTTTCCTCCTCTATGGAGTTTATCCCCCTTCCAATTTCATCATCTACTTTAAGTGGTTTTGTTTCAGGAAGTAAAAAGTTTAAGATTAGAGATACTTCAGTTATTGAAGTTCTAATCAAAGGCTCACCAAAATGGTGTTCAATCGCCTATGTGTGTGTAGTCATTTCAAGGATTGTTAAATGTGCATTTGCTGCTGTTTCAATCTCAAGAATTATTTCACTCAATGTGATCTTTGATTCTCAAGGCTTCCTTTCACTTGGCCGCTTGGGTGTTGAGAGTAGAGGACCTCTCCACTCCATTAGTTGTTTAAGTGATTTGTATGCTTTTATCCATTGTTCTCTTTGCTTCATTGTAATGGTTGTTCTTTTGGCCAAGATGGCTTTGTTATCATGTTATGTAAACACTTTCTCCTTTGATGGAGAGTAAGAATCTATAAATGTGAAGTTTGTCCAAAAAAAAAAAAGACAACAAAAGTTAATTACGACATTAACTATCTATCCATGTAGAGATAAAGAGAGATAGTGACCATTGAAGACATGATTAGGAGGACCATAAGTGAGTTTTGATCATGACTATTGTCTTCATGGAGTTGTTGGAACATAAAACCATGTTGAGGAAACGCCATCTCCAATCTTAATCCTGCCGGTGCGTCTGTAGTTGGATCAAACACATACATGTATTATGTATATTCAAATTATCTCCACCAATGATAGTTCACTGATATTATATACTTCTATTGGATCGTGAAGTTATAATATAGTGGTCATCAAATGCTTAATTTGTTATTTACAAATTTGAAAAAAAAACAAATCAGGAGTTCTTGTGGATCTCATCAACCTCTCATGTAAGAAGAGTAGAGAGAGGAGGAAAAGATCAAAATAGGGAGGTTCTAAGGACCCATCAAAATAAGTTTAGGCTGATATATATATAACTCATATATATTCTGCTTCATGTATAAACTATTTAATATTTTGAAATCTTGTGTCTACAATTTCTCATATAACATACCGGCAAATGTGGAAAAAGAGCTCTCTCCCGTGGAAACCCTAAGGCCGGTGGCCGCCGCCTCTCGCGGTCGCCGGAGCTAGTCTAAACATCGTGTTTTTTTCTGTTTTCTCACAAATTTCTTCTTCTCTTCCTCCTCTTCCTCTGAAATTTGTCTCCTTTTTTCCTGTGTACTACAGATCAGTTTGAAGAGTCTTTGTTTTCCAAGTCTAATGAACTTTTGGTAGATCTGTGGGCGTGGAGCGGTGTCTCTCGGTGGTGTATAAGGTTACACCCTTGTCCGGTCTCCGTCTGCGTCTCAGATCGAGGTAAAGTTTCAAGCTTTGATGGTTGTCCTCTGATGTTGTGGTCGTCCTCATCCTGTTTTGAGTGGTTTTGTGACAAGTTTAGAGGAGTTGAATTCAATTAATCTCTCATGGATTCTAGAGGTTGGCTTAACTGATCTTTGATTCAGCAACGGTGTACCAGTTTCGTGGTAGTATGTGGTGAGCAGGTAAAGGTCTCAGTCCTTGAGATGAAGATGGTTCAAGGTTACCTCTCTATCTCCTAGTTTCGAAGAGGTCCCGCTCTCGCTCCTTGAATAAGTGTTCTTCCTGGTATGCTTTTAGTCTCTGTTTATCCTCTATGACTTCATTTGGTGAAGCAATATAACGAGGTTGAGGCGTGGAGACCTCCAGATGAAGGTGCGGTTGAGTTGGGCTTATCTCGGATGTTGTCTCTTCACGGTTTTATGTCTAGTTTAGACGTAGTAGTTTGATGGTTATCATCGTGAACAAGCGGTTCTGGTGAGATCATGTTGGTTCGGATGTTGTCATTGTGAACATGTGGTTCAAATGAAATTTTTGCTCTTCTTGTAGAAGTTTACTACGCGTGCTCTCTTGCTTAGTTCTTAGCAAGAATCCGGCTAATCATAGAATTTTAAGTCTTTGCCTTTTTTATTTTGTGATGAATTGATTATGGGTTTGTTGAAGGAGTTTTAGGATTTGATGTATGGTTTAGTTGTTCATGTGTTACCCGGTTGTTTGGGTTTTCGGTCCCCTTTTGTGGGTTTAATTTCCGGGGATGTCTCTGTGTTCCGCCGGCTTTAGTATTTCAACTTTGTACCTTTGAAATGTTATCAATGAAAACTAGATGGAAAAAAAAACATACCGGCAAATCATGTAATTGTATATTTATGTTCTTGTCATTCCCAACATCTATACGGCTTAAAACTTCATATTGTGATACACAATGCATCATCAACTGCTTCCTCCACCACCCATATGGGCCGCTGCTTTTGCAGCCCGGCCCAAGGCATCCGAAAACCATAAAGCCCCATTAGCAAAGTATCGACTGTTCACAACAGTAGTAGCGGCAGCAGCAGCCACTTTCCCTGTAATGGTGGCTGCAGCCACAGCAGCCGTGCCGGTAACAAGAACAGCTGATTTTGTGAAATCAGAGAAATGATACTTCTCGTCTGCTGATCTCACGACTTCCATACTCGACTGAATGTTCTGTGTGAGGCCAATGTAACTACCGATCTCAGCCAATTTGTTCGTTACCAAGCTTGAGAATCCCTGAGATTCGTCGAAAGACTTGGCTTTACCGATCACATCTTTGCTTAGAACGTAGCCTTTAGCTATCATTGTCTTGACTACTTGTTGAGCAATGGTTACTGCTTCCCCAGGCGATGAAGCAAATGCATCCGCGTGACTTTGAGTCACCTTTATAGCCAAGAAACAGTTTAAGTCTTCAACAAACATGAAACCAAATGTAATCAAAGTTGGTTCTGTTTTTTTCTACCGTTATAGTATAATCTCCTTCTGGTGCGAGATTATTAGACTCGTGTAGATAGACACCGTACATGGATATCGACACGGTTTGATCAACGATCGTAGCTCCCTAAAAACAACGTTGAAATTAATGCTTCGAGAGGATCATTTTCAAATGGGAATATTCAGGGAAACGGTATGGACTTACGGTAAGCAACAAGGCCATATCCAGAGCATAGGCATCTCTGAATGTTACATAGGCCGTTAACGCATCATCCCCTTGGCACCTGAAGTCCATGCATCGACATTAAAACAATTAATACAAGAAACTAGTGTTAAATAGAGATAAATAATTATTAGTTACCCAGTGATCTCTACGAGCTCGACGATCCCACAATGAGAGAAGAAACTATGAACATCTTTCTCAGTGGCACGAGGAGACAAGTTGGTGACTTGAGCAACGTAACCACAGGGATACATTTCTAAAACCTAAATCAAAGAGCAAACATAACACCAGATTCTTAAATCAGATTCAAAGATTCATACGGCTATAGTAATAATAAACCCGCAAAACAACTATTAAGTCATTAATCAAAAACAAAGGGATCCTTTTTATATATGAGCAGAGCAGAAACAGAGTAAGAAGCATAGGTTATGATCGAAATGAGTGCATGGATGAAAGTAATGGTAACAAAAATAGACGCATATAATGAATCGATCAAAGTAATAACTAATAAGTATTCACCAAAACTGAAATTCGACGCACGAATTATTTGATATTAGTGGTGGACGTCCCTTTACGCTTACCCTGATTTTTGATTTTAAGGTATAGGTAGATCAGGAAAGTGTCAGTCAACCAGATCAACCGAAAGAGACGGAGATGATGAAAGAACACAGAATTAGTGTGGAGAGAAATAGAGAGAGTTAGGTATGTTCTTTTTTGTTATGTCGGCTCGATATTGATGTTGTGGTCGAGGATCTTCTCACGCGCCGTTTACGTCACCCACTTCTGAAAAATACTAGGAGAAATCGTGCGTGAACAGCACGCTCACATCTTGCGGGTGTTAGTATTTACAAGTGTTCTGCGAATGTTGTTTGGGCCTTTTGGGTGGCTTGGATATCTATATTTGAATTAGTGGGCTTTTGAAAGCCTAACATATAATTATTAATTAGCTCAGAAGCAAAAGGAAGATGCAAAGAGCAAGTGGAAGCTACAGAGACAAAGAGGAAAGAAGAGTTGTCTACTAGGGATGGCATGTTGGGAACTAAGAAAAGGAGTTTCACCGAGTCTGCTATTGTTAAATCGTTGAAGCTCAAGATGCAGAAGAAAAAAACCGAGTTGGCTCAGCGACAGAGCGACTGAAGAAGAAAGCTAAAGCAAAATAATTATATGTCTTTGTTTCCTTTCAAATCAATTTTGTTTCTTCTCTATTAATTCACAAAGAGCACCTATATACTGTTGAAAGCTTTTATTCACCAAAAGAAAAGAGCAACATTGGCGCTTTATTATAGGTTTTCTAACTTAAATGTTTCCATGTCTAAACAATAAATAAAAAAAGAAGAACAATCACACACACTTTTACCTGAAACCACATGGAAACTAACTCCCGGTTTGGTCTTAAGGAGGATGGCCAGGAGAATGAGCAGCATACACAAAAGTTGATTCGCCATATACTCGAAAGAAGTATAGCAATAAGGCTCTCTATATGGGCTTTATGTCTTCCATTAGTTAGGCCCACTTAGAGCCCAATGGTTATCTTTTTGAGAAGACGGAGACAAAGACAAAGGGACTGTCCACTGTTCTTTCGTACCTCGTCCTCGTGAATCTGAGATTTCGGAAGATTCGATCGACTTGGGGGTTTAGGGTTTCTCTCTGCTAAATCAATGGCGCCGCCTCCAGGTCTTTACTCCGGTACCAGCACTCTTGCTCTGGTAACAATCCCCCTCTCTCTCTATCTCGATCTGTATCCTTGACTTGTCTTTGAGTTGTAGAGTTTTGAGTTCCGTCATCGTCTTTTTGAATCGATCAGGTGGCTCGTGCTTCGGCTTTTGGGCTGGGTCTCATCTACGGGAACGTCAAGCTCAAGGCTTTGAAGGTACAATTGAAGATTCTGGCTTTTGAATTGATCGAATCATATTATAGCTTTGACTTATACTTTGAGAGTTTTGATTATTCTTCATTGTATAGTTTATCTAATTAGAAACCTGAATTTTGTTAAGGTCATCTATTTTGGCAAGTATATCCAATGATTAAGCTGAGTTCTGCATCTCATGTTCCTTGATCATATTCTACTCCATGTTTAGTCTTAGTATGGATTAAACTTTGTGTATTACTGCAAATGCAATTTAATTAGTTACCTTTTTTAATGCATAAGTTAAGAGTGTAAATCCCCTTAGTAAGAAGATATTCAAGAGCATTCCATTGTTTAGAGACCAATCAGTTCTCCCTTTTTCTTCTTTTTGATCTGTGGACATTTGATATTTAAGCCTACAAGATTTATTGTATTCATAGTTGTATCTCTTGCTTAAGTGGTATGAAGAAATGTTTTTATCATATGCAGATAAAGAAGAACTCACAGATTAAAGCGGAAGCCAAGGCTCATCACTGAGCACCAAACATCTTTTTCTCCATTCAAAATAAGAAGATAAAGCCCAAGTGACTCTCCTCTCCAAATGTTAGTGGTGGGGTCTCGTAAGCTATATCTCACTCAGTGACATTTTTTCCAGTTTTTCTTTTAATGTTGACGAAGAAGAACAAACTATTTTGTCTGAATAACAATCATAATACCATTTTGGTTTGAAGCCGAGAGTTCCTCTTGGTGCTTTGCTATTTCAATTAACACCATCCGTTTATCATTTTAACAAGACTGGTTACATAACCTATCGTGCTTTGCTTGTTAATAACCGAGGCTTTCATCAATTCCTTATTTTTAGATGATCTTCATTCATGTCTTGCTACGTTATGAATTTGGAATTTTAAAACTTCATAAAAATACATCATATCTAGTCATTTGCAGGGTATGCGACGTTTTCATTCTCTCATTTATCTTTCTCAAGTCTCTGGAACTAAAATCGTAAATAAGAAAGAAAAAGCAAAGTGGTTTAAGAGACCACTTGATCAAATTTTGCAGAAAAATAAACAAAAAGAAAATGACCACTTGACAAATGGAAATAGTAAACATAATGGGACAATTAAACTTTTATGATCATATTGTTCACCCCAAATCATGATTGGATAGTACATTCAAAAATGTTATTTTTCCTGACTTATCTTTTAGCAAAAGTGTGGTTTATACTTGTGTGTTTTTTTGGACACCTAAATCACAATATGACTCAAAGACCATAATAATATACAGAGACTAGCATCAGATTCATCAACATTCAACACCATAGGCTTTAGTGGACGACGTAGTTTTCGATGCTTTCTTCACTGGATCCAATGGTGATGATAACTTAAAGAATGATTTTGTAGGCTTTTATGTGATCCATTTGATATAACAAGAAGCGGCGTAAGGTATTGTATATGATACTTGGATTAAATTATTAGTGTATATAAAATCAAATGTTTACACTATTGACTGATGATTCAATAATCAAAGGAACGCGACCTACGCTCATGTCTCAAAGCGCACGTTCACAAATTGAACTTAATACAACTTTTGTCTAAGTTGTTTTCTGATAAGAATCTTTTATAAGATCAACAGTAATATTTTCATTCGATGGGGCAATATGAAAAGTGATTGATGTCTACTAATCGTATTTTCTTCTGTTATTTTTACTTCTTATAAACTGTTTTGCGTTTCAGTAACTTGTTTCACTTTATACTTTATATTGTTGGTGCCTTTGCTAATCATTATACAATCAGAAACAATCTATCGGAGAAATCTTTGTCATTTTTTCCGGTTCACGATTTATTTACTGGTATATCTTTGAACTTCTTTCAGGTTAAATTTAAATATCACGTGTTTAGACTTGGATTTGTTGCACTTTTGGTTAATCTTTAGCAAATATAGCATATATTCTATTTGTATACGGCAGGCTTTAAAAAGAGGTCGGTCATACGTCAAAACAAAAGAAATAAAATTTGGTTTTGCCAGCTAATTAGTCAGAGATAGAATATTATCCCAAATTTGGTTTTTGTAAAAAATATATTTTCCCAACTTTATTTTAGTAATTATTTGTTAGAATTAGAAATACTTTTTTGCGACAAATTCATTGTATTTATCAATTGTTAAAACTAAACAATATTTTAAATTAATATTAAAATTATATAGGATAAAATATAAAGATACTAAATAATTTTAGACGGCATATTAAAATATTTATCATGTAAAATAAAGAAACATCATTAGCATTTAAAATATCAGCTTCATTATCTTGAGTTAATTTTTAACATGCACACATATAACAATTTAATCGTTCACAACTCAGTCTCAAAAATTCAATAAACATGTTTTCACATTAATTAATAATTATCTTCTACTAAAATATGACAAATGGATAAACACCTGCAACTAAAAAACGTGTTCTGTTTTTAGCAAAATTAGAAATAACAAAAATATATAAGAAGTAAAACCGTAGGTTAATTTGGATTTTGATTGTTAATCTAAACACAAGGCCAGGGAGTGGTAAAAGTCACGGAAAACGCAAAACGACAAGCAGTTCGGCTCCTTAAAGACCCGCCCACTGAGAAAGCCCTCGCGCACCTAAACCAAACCCCATAGAGAGAGAGAGAAGAAATGGCCGTCTCGTCGTTCCAGTGCCCTACGATCATCTCCTCAACCTCCATCCCCAGCTTCCAATGCCGTTCAGATCCAGATCTCGTCGGTTCCCCGATCGGAGGATCATCTCGCCGCCGTTTCAACGCCACCGCCGGTATATCGTCGTCGTTCACCGGCGGCGGTCCCATATCATCAATGATCTTGAGGTTTCCTCCTAATTTCGTCCGCCAGCTGAGCATCAAAGCCCGCAGAAACTGTAGCAACATCGGTGTCGCGCAGATCGTGGCGGCTAAGTGGTCCAATGACCCTGCCTCCGGGTTACCACCGGCTGGGGCGGCGGCAGCTGCAGCTTCGTCTGCTGCTTCCGCCGCCGCCTCAGCCCCTGCGGCTGCTGCCGTTCCTCCCGTTGTTGCGCTGAGTGGCGTCGACGAGGAGGTTGTGGCGGCCGAGGGGATTAGGGAGATAGGTAGTGTACAGTTGAAGGATTTAAAACCCTCATTTTTGAGCTCCGATGGGAGCTTGGCTGTTCATGCTGGTACGTTCCGAGCTATAGATCCATGTTCTCCTTTTCGTTCTACAATCATTTTGCTAAGAATCATTTCATTGGAGATATATTGAGTCTATGATGATGATGATGTTTACCATAGGTGAAAGATTAGGTCGTGGTATAGTCACGGATGCTATCACTACTCCTGTAGTCAACACATCTGCCTACTCCTTCAAGACAACTGATGAGCTTCTTGACTTCAAGGTGCGTTTATCTCGTTGATCAAGTCTCTTGCTTTAATAATTTACTAGGTTGATTTTGGTGTCTCCTTGAATAAAATAACTTAATTGAAAGAATCTTTGACAAGATCATTGACTTTATTACTTCAATTATTGTAGGAGAAACGGAGTGTCAGTTTCGAGTATGGTCGTTATGGCAACCCTACGACTATCGTACTTGAGGAGAAGATGAGGTTTTTAATATTGTCCTTAATGTCTTAACTCTTGGATTTATATATTTTTTTTGTTTTCTCCTGAGGATTACGATCTTTAATGCTTGCTTTTTATTTGTTTGATTAATGAAATGTGTAGTGCACTTGAAGGTGCTGAATCAACATTGGTTATGGCTTCTGGGATGTGTGCAAGCACTGTTATGCTTTTGGCTTTGGTTCCTGCTGGTGGACACATTGTCACAACTACAGATTGTTACAGAAAGACTAGAATCTTTATGGAGAATTTTCTTCCCAAGTTGGGGATCACTGTAAGCACCCTCTGAAAGTCTGAAACTAATTCTTTAGTTCCAGTTTCTCTGATTCCTGAAAATATACAACTCACAGAGATCCAGTTCAGCTTGAATGATTTAACATCATGTTTATGTCCAGGTTACTGTGATTGATCCTGCTGATATCGCCGGGCTTGAAGCTGCTGTGAATAAGTACCAAGTCAGTTCTGTAACATATTGTGCATTCATATTATTTCTTAGAGTTGGAAAAAGATTGTATGTCTGATAGCTTCATTCTACTGGTCAACAGGTTTCTCTGTTCTTCACTGAGTCTCCAACAAACCCATTCCTTAGATGTGTCGACATTGAGCTAGTTTCAGAGATATGCCACAAAAGGGGAACTCTTGTTTGCATCGATGGTACCTTTGCAACACCTCTGAATCAAAAAGCCCTTGCTCTTGGTGCTGATCTTGTCGTGCACTCTCTTACAAAGTACATCGGAGGACACAACGATGTAAGTACAAAATGTTGCAAGTACTGTTAAACACTTTTAAAAGGCGCTCTTCTTGGCTGTATACTTTGTTGACAAAGACTGTTTCTCTCCTTGCCTTAGGTTCTTGGTGGATGCATCTGTGGCCCACTGAAGGTGGTTTCAGAAATTCGCAATCTGCATCATGTGTTGGGAGGCACACTTAACCCGGTAAAACACCTGACCGTCTCATGAATTTCTCTTACTTATGCAGTTTATTTCATGAATCTCATAAGATCGTGTGTTAAACAGAACGCTGCGTACCTAATCATTCGAGGCATGAAGACAATGCATCTTCGTGTAAAGCAACAGAATTCTACTGCCTCAAGGATGGCCGAAATTTTAGAGGCACATCCTAAGGTATGCTATATTTCTTCCTGCGTGGTTACGTAATGATTATACTTCTTGACACGACATTGTAAAAAGCAATGCGTTTTTATTTTGCAGGTGAGTCATGTATACTATCCAGGCCTTGCAAGTCATCCAGAACATCACCTTGCCAAGCGACAAATGACTGGTTTTGGAGGTGTGGTCAGTTTCGAGGTAACGATCAATCAATCACTCGCTACTCAAGATTTAGCTTTTATTAACTAATAGTTGAATGATCCTCCTTTAAATGGCACGGTGATATATCTTTTTTGTCTGGTAGATTGATGGAGACATTGAAGCTACGATAAGGTTTGTGGATTCTCTCAAGATCCCTTACATCGCACCATCTTTTGGTGGCTGCGAGAGCATCGTGGACCAACCGGCCATCATGTCTTACTGGTATGTATGTTTTTTCCCGTCTTTGACAAAATCGATCATCTGTTTAGTTCTGGTTTTATTAACTTGGGTGGTGGATTTATATGATAGGGATCTGACACAGGAGGAGAGGATGAAGTATGGGATAAAAGACAACTTGGTTCGTTTCAGCTTTGGAATTGAAGACTTTGAAGATGTCAAAGCTGACGTTCTTCAAGCTCTCGAAGCCATCTGAAATACCAACCCAGAAAAATGCTATCGTTTCTGTGATCTTTTATGTTCTCTGTTTCCTTGTCTTTTTTTACCTCTCCCTGTTTCATCACTGATAGTAATAAGTCTTTGTTGTTCACCGTTTCGTAATAATCGTAAAACTATTTTATCTTTGGTGGGTTTAAAACATACCATTGCACCTGATTATTATGAAACAAGGCCTCCAAATTATTTGCGGTTAAATAAATTTGAAAGCTGCAAATAAGTGACCGATGTGACCGTAGCTTTGTGGTAGGTCGCTTAACGTTTGAAGCCACAAAGCCATGGGTTCGAATCCCTGGTCATCATCATCATCAATCATACTTCCTCCGTTTCATTATTTGAATCAACATGAGAGGCATTCTCAAATGCCTTGTCTTTTTACCTTTTAGATTGGAAATTAATGGACCATTTTATAGGCCCTTTTTACCTTTTAGACTGGAAATTAATGGACCATTTTATAGGCCCATTAGTAAAGAGAACGTAATGTTAATAGGGTACTTATAGCTCAAAAACCCATGTCGTGTCCAGCGAGTAAATCAAACCGGAGCTCCGGACCCCAGTGAGTAGCATTTATTAATCATCGTATACTACTTCCTTTTCCGAATCCCGATGCAGTTTGGGTCAAAAGTAACAAACAATGGACAACTCCAGAACTTGCTTACGTGTCGCATCAGTTATTCATGATCACCGCCTTGACTGATTCATGCCAAAGGTTGGATCCTTTCTTCTGCTTTTTATTTTATTTTAATTTGTATGTTTTGATCGAAAAGCTTCAGCCTTTTCTGAAGAATCATCTCTTGTCTTGTATCTGAGCCAGGTTAGAAAAACATTTATTAGTTAGCTTTGTACTTTGCTTGCTTCTGGTAATTTTATTAGTTCGGTTTTAGCCTACTACTCTTCATGCTCTTTTGTCTTTTTTTTTTTTTTTTGTGTCTGTCAACTTTCACATTTCTTTGCTGAAGACTGCAGTGATCATGATCGATATTGTCTCTCATGATTGGTCATTTACAGTTTAAACTCTATTGTACTTTGTTAACTCCTTAACACTCAATTTGCATATCTATTGCCAGGTTTCTCTTGATTTTACTGCTAGCCTGAAACCAAACACAATCAATCCTGTTCTTGCAATTTCGGAGCTATGATTCTGTCAGCACTTTTAACTTCAGTGGGAATCAATCTTGGCCTCTGTTTCCTCTTTTTCACTTTGTATTCAATATTGAGAAAGCAGCCCGGGAATGTCACCGTCTACGGTCCACGGCTTATTCAAGATGGCGAATCTCAGCAGACAAATGCCTTCAACCTCGAGAGGCTTTTGCCTACAGCTGGTTGGGTCAAAAGAGCATTGCAACCTACCAATGATGACATTCTCAACAATCTTGGCTTAGATGCTTTGGTCTTCATTCGTGTCTTTGTCTTCAGGTTATTAGAATTTGCTTAAAAGTTTTGATTTTTTTTTTTTGTTTTCTTTGGATGAATGATTTGATACTTTTCTGGCAGTATACGAGTGTTTAGCTTTGCTTCTGTGGTTGGCATCTTCATCCTTCTTCCAGTGAATTATATGGGTACAGAGTTTGAAGAGTTTTTCGACCTGCCTAAGAAGTCTCTTGATTCCTTCAGCATCTCTAATGTTAACGATGGATCAAATAAGTAAGAAATCAAAAGCTATGCCTATCCAGATAGTCCAACTGTAATTATTTAACCAACGCTTCTGCTTGTATGTGTTTTGATTCAGGTTGTGGATTCACTTTTCCGCAATATACATCTTCACAGCTGTTGTTTGCTATCTGCTTTACTATGTAAGAATCCTCTTGTTTTGTACATTCATTCTACTCTTTTGCGCCTACATTTGAACATTAAAACAATGTTTGGACTAACTTTACAGGAGCACAAGTACCTTTCATCGAAGCGGATTGATCATTTTTATTCATCCAGGCCTCAGCCACAAGAGTTCACGGTTCTTGTCAGTGGCGTCCCTGTTGTGTCTGGAAACAGTATAAGTGAAACAGTGGAAAGTTTTTTTCAGGGAGTATCATTCTTCCACTTATCTCTCTCACGTAGTTGTTCATCGGACAGACAAGTTAAAGGCTCTCATGGTAAAGCTTCTATCAACTAAGGACTCTATAGTGTCTTAAATCTTGATATTTCTGGACTTCATGTATTTGTTCACACTTGTAGAATGATGCTGAGAAGCTATACAAGAAACTTACTCGAGTGAAATCCGGAAGCATATCTCGTCAAAAGTCTATGCGGGATGGGTTTTTAGGGATGTTTGGGAAGAAAGTTGATGTGGTTGACCATTACGAAAAGAAGCTTGAGAAGTTAGAAGACGACATGAGATTGAAACAGTCTTTATTAGCAGGAGAGGTGAGAACTTGTATTTGTATTGTGTGATTAATTGCATTTTTCAACTATTCATTTCTTTCTTTCCTATTTGGCAAACTTTTTTAGGAAGTTCCAGCAGCTTTCGTTTCCTTTAAGTCAAGACATGGTGCTGCAATAGCATCAAACATTCAACAAGGAATAGATCCAACACAATGGCTAACTGAGCCAGCCCCAGAGCCTCAAGATGTTCATTGGCCATTTTTCACCGCATCGTTCGTGAGAAGATGGATCTCCAATGTGGTCGTATTCATGGCTTTCGTAGCTCTGTTAATCCTATACATTGGCCCTGTTGTGTTGGTTCAAAGTCTTGCTAATCTTCACCAGCTAGAAACATGGTTCCCTTTTCTAAAAAACATACTAAATATGTGAGTAAAACTCTTTTCTGATAAACATGGTTTCAGTTGAACCAACTACAAAGAGTCTAATATTTACTATCTTTTGCAGAAAAGTTGTGAGTCAAGTGATTACGGGATATCTTCCGAGTCTAATTTTCCAGCTTTTCCTAATGATAGTACCACCCGTTATGCTTCTACTTTCCTCAATGCAAGGATACATTTCTCATAGCCAGATAGAGAAATCAGCTTGTATCAAGCTTCTAGTCTTTACAGTATGGAACAGTTTCTTTGCAAATGTACTGTCCGGTTCTGCTCTTTATCGTGTCAATGTGTTCCTTGAACCTAAGAACATTCCCCGTGTGCTTGCTGCTGCTGTGCCAGCTCAGGTAGTAAACACAGAATCCAGTTTTTAGATTTCCGCATCTACTTTTTATTACCATGATTCATGTTTTGATCATTGGTGCAGGCCTCGTTTTTTATATCTTATGTTGTGACTTCTGGATGGACTGGTTTATCATCAGAGATCTTCCGTTTGTTTCCTCTTATCTGGAATTTTGTGATGAAACTTTTCGGTAAGGAAGATGACAAAGAATTTGAGGTCCCTTCGACTCCCTTTTGCCAAGAAATCCCAAGTATTCTCTTTTTTGGACTTCTCGGTACAACTTATTTCTTCCTTTCGCCGTTGATACTGCCCTTCTTGTTGGTCTACTTTTGTCTTGGATATGTCATCTACCGCAACCAGGTAACCAAACCTATCTTACTGCTCAGTTTCTTTATGTATACTCTCCATTGATTCTCCTGAATATTCTGATAGAGACATATAAGAATCTGCACTGTAACCTATGGATCACCTACACATCTTTTCTGTTATGGGATCTCACTTTACGTGTAAACCCTTTTCTAAATTCTCGAATAGCATCTTCAAACCGTAAGACATGACACTAACTTTTACATGAACTTGGTGGTAGTAAATTAACTTCACCTTTTCGTGTTGTTTGCAGCTTCTAAACGTATACGAGGCAAAGTATGAGACTGGTGGAAAGTTCTGGCCAATAGTACATAGCTCCACTATCTTCTCTTTGGTTCTGATGCATGTTATTGCAATCGGAATATTCGGGCTTAAAGAGCTTCCGTTGGCATCTTCTTTAACAATCCCACTTCCGATTCTCACCGTCCTTTTCAGCATTTACTGCCAGAGACGTTTCTTAGCAAATTTCAAATCTTATCCTACCGAGGTGAATGCTTTAGAGATCATTGCTCTTTCCTCAGAACTGTTTGGGAACATAAAATCTGACTACTAGACCTTTTGCAGTCTCATATATATATGTAAACATTAGCATAAAGCCTTGTGTTGCTGTTGCCATTACAGCTTCCTTCTCATGACCTTTTTATATGGTTCACTGTTGCAGTGTCTGGTAAACAAAGACAAAGCAGATGCGAGAGAGCAGAACATGTCTGAATTCTATGCGAAACTCGTTGTCGCGTATCGAGACCCTGCTGTTTCAGCATCTCGGTACAGACGGGGCATCTCACCTGAAGATCCTCCGCTTCTCCGTTCAAATCAAGGATGAAAATAAACTTTTCTCAAAAGAACTCTTGCTTGACCTTTTGAAGTTGGTTATGTAGTTAAACGCGGTGTGTGTCATTTAACCGATGAAAGAAGACACTAAACCGCCTTCCGTGTGGATTGGCTCTTCACCTTGAATGTACCGGTTTTGCATTATACAAGTTGTAAAGAAAAAAAAAGAAAAAGAAAAGAGATTTGTGTTACGAAAACTTCTTATGACAAACTATTAAACTGAACTATCCTCTACATATCCTAAGATGTTCTTTTATATATAAGACCAACACATACCCTAAGCTTAAAGTTAGGGTTTTTCTTGATATTGTGTCTGGCGCTTCTTCTCCTCTTTCCGTTCACTGGTGAGTACTATGTTTTTGTATTACCCTTTTGTAGCTTTCTTCTCCTCTTTACTTTCCACTTTGATTAATATAGTTCTCTTGAGCTTTGGCCTTTCCTTTTTTTGTGTGTAGTTGCAACTTTTTGTAGAAAATGGGTGAATCAGTTTGTGCTTTCTTCTCCTCTTTACTTTGCAGTTACTTTGATTAATATAGTTCTCTTGAGATTTGGCCTTTCCTTTTTGTGTCTGTACTTGCATCTTTTTTGTAGAAAAATGGATGGATCAGGTGGTATCAGCTCCTTTGCTAAGGTGAAGATAGCTGAGCACACTTTGACCGGACATAATGTTGCCATAAAGATCAAAATCAAGAACATAGATATGGAGGAAATATGTACACTTTTGTTGCAACCACATGCTAATTTAGTCGATTTTGTTTCTTTTTGTGACTTTGCCATTCTGTAGAAACTAGGTTTCTTTTAATCAAAACTTATTTAGTGTTGGCTCCTGTTTCCTCTTTGATGCAGTGAGGAGCGAGATCAAAATCTTGAGACTGTTTAATGCATCCTCACATCACCCCTTCTGAGGTCATAGAGACTCCCATAGATATTTACCTGATCATGGGGTATGTGAACTCTGGTGAGCTATTTGATTATATTGTAGAGAAGGGTAGATTGCAGGAGGACGAGGCAAGGAACTTTTTTCAGCAGGTATTGTTTTCTTTTGATCAACATAGCAACTTTCCAATCTATCATCATTGTATTTGAGAGTTAAAAAAAATTAGCCATGTCTTGTCTTTGATGTAGATAGTATAGGGAAGGGAGTATTTATAAGCCAGAGTGATGTATGGGTTTCTATAAGCCTCTTGTCTATTTGCTATATCTTTTTTTTTTCTTAATTCAAAATAATGTCAAAAAATATTGAATTGTTGTGGACTGCTGTCTGACAGGGCACTGTGACATACTATCTGATACTGGAAAACCGGTTCCGTGGCTCTGGTAGTTGTCTCAGGCCCGAGTTTCAAGAAACTATGGTGGGTCTTCATTGTTCTTTTGGACTGTAGCAAAAGATCTTTGAAGTAATCCTTGAATGTTTAGGAAGGTAGTCCACGTATGCATCCAGCAGATAACGTAGCTTCACACGTTAGCCTTCCAGGAACTGATGGAACTCCAAGGAGTTGGCTTGAGATCTCAGTACCCTGTTGAGAGAAAATGGGCTCTTAGACTTCAGGTTCTGATTCAAGCTTTTGAAAGTTTGTTTGAATGGCAGACGTTCTGAAAGCCCTGCAAGATTTGAATGTGTTGGAAGAAGATAGGGCACTACAACATCAAGTGTAGATGGGTTCCTAATAACGCAGATAATATGTTCAGTAACTTGGTGCACGATAACAGCTACTTGGGAGATGACTCCAGCATGATAGAGGACGACGCAGCTGTTAAGTCTCCTAATGGGCCTGCTGATGTTTGTTGTTGTATAAAACTCAGGACGGCAAGTATCTGCTGGATATGCAGGATACATGGTCCTCAGCTCCTGTTCTTGGAGCTATGTGCTGCTTTTCTTGCTCAGCTCAGAGTCCTCTGAATAATCCAAACGGATCACTTTAAGAATAGTCCTCACTTCCCGCATTAATAGTGTAATACCAGGAGCAGCTTTGTACTTAATTTGTAGCTTTAAGTTAACTACTTTAATCATCTTAGTAAACAATCAACGGAAATCTTGATATAATAGTCTCAATTCTCACATGGCAAAAAAGATAACCAAGACCGGTAGAAGATCAGATCTGCGTGTAACTATGTCCGCCTTATAGTCCATTTGATTGAGACAGAGTAGAAAGTTCAAAGATGCTGCGGATTATTTTTTGGCGCAGATTTGACCGAGATTAGTGCAAATGTCAAAGATGTCCGCGTTATGATGCAAACTTCAAAGATGAAGACCGAAGACTTTGTGCAAAGTTTATAGATGAAGACCGAAGACTTTGTGCAAAGTTTATAAATGAAGACCGAAGACTTAGTGCTGGGATTTAGTGTTGCCTTGACTTAGTGCTCGACTGGTTTTACCGTTACTATCCACAACTTCTACAAAATCACAAAAGATAGTTGTAAACCTTTCTAATGTTAGCGAAATAAAAATAATTTTTCAAAAATTATATAAATATAAAAATTAAAATATTTAATAAAAATTAAAATTGAGCAAATATAAACACTAATATATATATATCCAAAACTATTTTAAAAGAAATTAATAGTATGATTTTATAAATATATTTTTATATTTTATTAAAAGAATATGATTTTTTACTATTTAAATTATTTAAAATATTAATATTATTAATTTAGTATTAAACTGTTAATGCATTTGGTAAAGGCTTAATCATAATTATTTCATAAACACACTGATTTTTAATTATTTTACCAGGTGTGTAAATTGTTTAATAACTCTAGAAACCATGACCACCAACATCCGCATACTTCCATAGCCGCATATGTAAACTTCAAACGCAACTTTCCTCTTTTATCTAGCAAAAAAACAAAGTCAAGAAGAACAAATTTGCTTGAGCAGAGATAGATAAAACATGAGCCGTGAGAGTAGTTTTCCCCTCTTGTTTCTCATCCTCACCATGCTCTTTCTCTTGAACTTGGATTCTGCCTCGAGCTACTGTCAAGAAAAATGTGGCACAGTGGAGATCCCCTTCCCATTTGGAATCAAGGAGGGTTGCTATCTCAACGAATGGTACGCAATAAAATGTGTTAATAACAATTCTACCTTCCTCTCCGTCGCTCAAAAGGAAGTTTTATATATCTCCCTTCCCGGTGAATACCGCACTCAAGGTTTCGATACATACGGGTCAGTCTACATCAAGAACCCTATAACTTCAAAAGGATGTTCCAGTGAAGAGGCAGCTGCATCACTTTTAAATCTAACGGGCAGCCCTTTTTACGTCAGCTACAAGAACAGCCTTATCGCTGTTGGTTGCAACATGAGGGCATCGTTAGAAACTGCCGAGACAAGCATGGTGGGATGCACATCTACTTGCAGCAACACAACACAACAGCCCTCGACTAATACGCCCATTCAAAACTATCTCGCCTACGTTAGTTGTAAAGTCAAGAAGTGGAAAACAGGTGTGCAATCCTCTCTATGCGCAGCAGGAAGGACTGAGAATCAAACAGTCTGCAATGGTGTTGGATGCTGCCAGGCAAGTGTACCCGACGAGCTTCAACAGCTCGTTGGCGTTACAATAGATGACAATACCACAACTTTGGGTGGAGGGTGCAAAGTTGCTTTCTTAACGGACGATCCATACTTTTTCGAAGACATATCTGATCCGGAACAGCTTCATGCTAAAGGATACGCGACGGTTGAGTTAGGATGGTTCATTCAGACAACCGACCGTTCCTTCACAGACCGGTTGGGATGTGTTATAACAGATCAATTCAATAGTACTCAACCATCTTATGGAAGGAATTGTACTTGCAGCTCTTTAGCTGATTATGTTAACTATGTAAGCTGTGCGTGCAACAAGGGTTATAGAGGCAACCCATATGTTCCCCACGGATGCAAAGGTCAGTAACTGTGTACATTTGGTCGAAGCAAGAGCATCTCCAACCGTACTCTATTTTTATTTTAAAATATAATAGATTTGGAGTGAAACACAACTCTATTATTGAATTACGAAGATTGTTTAGTTCCATTATTTTTCTGAATTCAGATATTGATGAATGTCAAGAAAATAAGATTACTAAAGGTCATGACCTCTGTTCCCACGGGTCCACTTGTGTTAATCATCAAGGAGACTATACTTGCGTACCTCCAAAGACTAAACCAATTGCTATAGGTAAATCATGCAAGCTTCTTTTATCCAAAGTCACTCACATCTATTTCTAATATGGTCATCACCGAGTGAGTTTTGCTCTTCCTTTGGTGGGGTTTGTAGGGATTGTGATTGGCTTCGTAACATTGATATCAATTGGTGGATTGTACTGGTTATACAAGTTATTTAAAAGACAAAGGAGGATCAACCGCAAAAAGAAGTTTTTCAAGCGTAACGGAGGTCTATTGTTACAACAACAGTTGATTTCAACGGAAGGCAATGTCGAGCAAACAAAAATATTCAGCTCGAAAGAGTTGGAGAAAGCTACAGAAAATTTCAGCATCAACAGGGTACTTGGACAAGGTGGTCAAGGTACTGTGTACAAGGGAATGTTAGTAGACGGTAGGATCGTGGCGGTGAAGAAATCAAAAGTGGTCGATGAAGACAAGCTGGAAGAGTTCATCAATGAAGTTGTCATTCTCTCGCAGATCAACCATAGGAACATTGTCAAACTCTTCGGTTGTTGTCTCGAGACACAAGTGCCGGTTTTGGTTTACGAGTTTATTCCTAATGGTAATCTTTTTGAACATCTTCATGATGATCTTGACGACGACACGATGACTACTTGGGAAGTGCGTTTACGCATTGCTACAGATGTTGCTGGAGCTCTATCGTATTTGCATTCGGCTGCATCGTTTCCTATTTATCACAGAGACATCAAGTCTACAAACATAATGTTGGATGAGAAATGCCGAGCCAAGGTGTCTGATTTTGGCACTTCGAGGTCAGTAACGGTGGATCATACACACCTAACAACAGTGGTTTCGGGTACGGTCGGATATGTGGATCCAGAGTACTTTCAATCTAGCCAGTTCACGGACAAGAGTGATGTGTATAGTTTTGGAGTTGTGTTGGTAGAGCTCATCACCGGAGCAAAGCCAATTTCTTATATGCGGTCTGATGAAAATAGGTCACTGGCAGCTTATTTCATCCTTGCGATGAAAGAGGATAGACTCGAAGAGATCATCGATGCTCGAATCAAAGAGGAATGCAAGTTGGAACAAGTTACTGTGGCGGCAAAACTCGCGAGGAAGTGTCTGAACCTCAAAGGGAAAAAACGACCAAGCATGAGAGAAGTGTCGATGGAACTGGAGAGGCTTCGGTCATTGCATGAAGTTCATCCGCAACCGCAACCGCAACCGCAAATCTATGTTATCGAAAGCGATGAAGAGGATGAAATAATGGAAGTGAACATAGGCATGGAATCGTGGAACAATGTTAATGTGGCTGTTACTGACAATGTTCCAGCTTCATTCTTAGATGTTGAACCATTGTTTTCTCGACAAACATGGTGACCACTCAACATGATAGATAGTTTTAATATTGATTTTGAAATTATGTGTTTAATAAGCATATACATACATGCAAACCTAGCTACTCTTTTTATCTCCCTACCAAGTTACCAACCCTAAAATTATGACCTTAATTTCAACAAATTAAACTTTACATTAGAACTTGAAGCTTTTCAGACCACCTTGGTTTGTTTAGTGACAAATTTTTAATTTTATGGACTACAAATGATGCCAAGTGATGAGTATGACATTGGCTAAAAATAGTGGTTAACTTTTTTTTTCTCTCCCAGTTTTTAACCTCTTTCTATTCTTGGCGGTCTTCGAACACCGACTCTAGCATCACTCTCAGTCCTCCGTAATATCTCATTCATCCCATTAGTTTGAAAAATCTTCGCATTCGCCTCAGCATCCAATTGACTCGCTGTCTCTTTGTCTGATAGCTTCTGATGCAAGTCATAGGAGTCTAGAGAAACGTGCGGCCTAAGAAACGGTTTGTCTTCATTTATTGTTAACCCAAAAGTGTTTTTGGCAAATGCCATGCTCATGCCACTCACGTGGCTCGCAGATCCTGCAGGCTGGTTATAAGTCAGCGTTGAAGCTGCGTCGTTTTCTTTCCTCTTCTTGGTCCCAGCCCATGCGAACCCGCTTGCTGGAGCCGTGGTTTGAGATAAACCGGTGTACGGAAACTCGCTTCTAGTCGTCGCTTGAGATGTCTCTGATGGGGTCTGGAGTATGATCTCTGTCTCGGCTTCCTTCTTCGATTCCTGTGAAAACAATGAACCAATTATCAAGGGTTTGGTTTATCCGATCTAAGTCCAGCTTCTATACAACAAAACATCTATGTATATTCATAGCTTGTTGAAAGAGATACCTGTTGGGTTGGTAACTTGTTAAGATTTGTAGGTTCTTTGATTGTTCTACGTGATTTCGCCGCTTTCTTGGCTGTCAAGTTATCTCTTTTCTTTATAGTAACTCTTCTCCTGCAAAACATTTTTTAAAATATTTCGACACATGTAGCTTACATTGACAAACATATGTATAAAGAGTTTGTGAAATTTGATTGATTGAAACCTTCGTTGAAGTTCTTCACGGTACTTAGCATCCATTTCTTTGTTAGGAGGGTACTTAGGTAATGTCGATGGATCACAAGCGTAAGGCTTTGTGTTAAAGTACTGTAATAACAAGAAAAACCCATAGAGAAAACCAGATAATGTCAGTTTAAAGTATATACATGCATGTAATTTGACTAAAGTTTAGGGGTTTTTATTCACCTCTGACATGAGAGCAGAAGAGGCAGTTCCTCGTTTCTCTGGATTAATAGACAATAGATTCTCCAGAAGATCAATTGCTGTTTTCGGAAACTCCTCAAATCTTTCTCTCAGACAACCTTCATACTGATGTTGTGTTCTAAACATCTTAGTTTGGGGATGAAGCTTGTTCTTTTCCCAAAAGTCTTCATCTGGTGATCCACAGAGTTTGTATATCTTGTGAAGTTGTTCAATCTACAGAGAACAAACAAACACACACACAAAAACTCATAAAAATGGAATGAGTAATATCGATGTATCGCTTTTGGTCCCTTTCTCACCTCTGTTCTTCCTTTAAGAAGAGGTCTTCCGGTAAGAATCTCAGCGAAAACACATCCAACGCTCCAAAGATCGACTGATACGTTATAACTCGTGGAACCCATTAGAAGTTCAGGTGCACGGTACCATAGCGTCACAACCCGGCTTGTCAACTGATCCTTGTTTCTTGGCGTTACAATGTTAGCTAGTCCAAAATCAGCTAGCTTCAAAACTCCTTTGTTATTCACCAGAATGTTTGCGGCTTTAATGTCTCTGTGCATGATCCCTCGTAAATGACAATGTTCTACTCCCCATATAAGCTGTTGCATGTAGCATTTTATCTGAAAAAACGAAGATTAAGGCTTATCAGGAAAACAAAAACAGAGTTACTTGCATGTGACGTTATGGTTTTTTCTTACCTGAGCCTCGGTGAATTTGATGTCAGGAGAAGAACATAAGCCTTCGAGATCGTGTTCCATGTAATCAAATACAAAGTACATGCTGTTTGAGTTACGTGACGCGATGATCCCTTCGAGTTTCATGATGTTTGGATGATCTAATCTTCTCAGAATCATGATTTCTCTCGCTATGAATCTTATGTTTTCTGTTTCGAAATTTTGAACCCTTATTTTCTTTAAAGCCATAACACGTCTCGTAGATACTTGACAAGCCCTGAACACGTTGCTATACGTCCCTTGTCCAATCTAATTTTTTTTTAAAATGGTAGAAATTAATTGTTGGGGCTGTTTCTTGTCTTGCAAGGAAAGGTTTTTATTTAGGGTTATTTATATACCTTCTCTCTTTTCTCGAAGTCCTCTGCACGTAATGGAATCCACCCATGAACGGCCTCCGGTGCGGCAGAGCTGAGCCAGGAGGGCCAACCAGCCGCCACCTGCTCAGCCTCTACATTGCCATGCGACAATCCTGATCTCAGGCTAACTCCGGTCGTCCTCGATCTTGGAGCATCGTCGTCGTTATTGCGATGTTTTTTCGGAGATGAGTTGACTACACGGCGGTGAGGTGGCGGAGTGGGAAGAACATGACGGTTGTGGTTGTTTTGGGGATGACTTCGGTGGACGGCGGCGTCTAAACGTCGGCGGAGATGGCGTGGAGGACCGGCTGGAGAAGAATGCTTGGAGTTGAAGCAACCCATATAGTGAAGTTAATAGTCAGATGAGGGTTTCCGGACGGCGTGAGTATCGACCCGGGTCGAGTAAACGGGTCCAACGCAGGGAGGGCAATCCCCACATTAGACCATTATGAAACGAAAATAAATTGAGAAAAGCAAAAAAAAAATTATTAAACATTTAGTTTTGGATGTAAAATAGAGAGAAACCGAATCAAGAGAGAGATAATCACGGAGAATTAGACAATCCTCCTTAATCTTAGGAAGAGAAAGAGGCAAGAAAAAACAAATATTGTTATCTTTAATAATTTTCTTTTGTAATTTACATATATGTTTCATATCATCAATCAATGATGAAAACAAAAGAAAATACACAATTCAAGAAAAAAAAATACTTATTAGAGGTTTTGATTTTCATTTCTTTAGTCAAGCATGCACTCAAGTCACATCACACATGTTACAAGTCAATAAGTAGTAGCCTGGTTCAGTATCAGTCACCGAGAGGCTAACCAATCCTAATAAAATTAATCTTGAAATCCTCTGTTTCAAATTCAATCAATATTGGTTTTCTCTTCTTTCAATCTCAAAACAACCGGAGATTGGCCCGTATTGTTAGTGTTACCGAAACTCATATGGTGTTGCATATTCCCCGACATTGATGTCATACGGTGGTGGTTGGACGTTCCCGCCGTGGCTGAGGTTGCTGCGGCAGTGCCGTTTCTAGGAGCAGGGACGTCGTGGTTATGTTTACCTTCGTAAGTTGTAATGACAGCCTTCACATCTGTTGATGCTCTCTCTACATGTTTACGGACCGTACAATTGGCCGTTGTACATTTATAGTAGCTCCTAGTATTACCAAAATAAAAGGAGTATTATTATCAACAAAAAGAGAAAGTGTCGATCAAAAAAAAAAGACAGTGAAGTATGTATACCATAATCAAATTATTTATATGGTCTCAGTGTATGAATCTATATAAACTTAATAACCCTAAATATTACCTTGGATGGGGATTTCCTTTGACAACTTTTTGTCCGTACTTGCGCCACCTATAGCCATCGTCGAGAAGGTCGACGTCACTTCTTGTCTGAACGACGATCTTTGGCTCGGTCACCGACCGGTGAGTTGTCGACACACCACCGTCAATTTTTCTACAATACCAATATTAATCAATCCAATGGATAACACAAACTGAAGCTCAGACTAATAATTTGAGTATGTAAGAGTAGGAATTGAACATATATATTATGTTTAGTATGTATACAGAAAATTTCATTTATCGAGTTATATATATCATAGATTGAAATCTAAACAACTACAAATAACTTGTAGGCTGCAGCTGATGTTCGGCTTTGGCATATATATTAATGAAATATTGTTCATGTATGTGCAACATGTCATGAATATCATCTTATTTATTTATATATATATATGCTCTTTCTACTATACCTTATCTTTGAAGCCGGAAGATCGTCATCATCGGTATCATTATCATGATCCTTACCATAACCACTATCATCACTAGACTCCATCATCTGTCCTGTACCACCAATGTAATGAATATCACCAACTTCACCGGAATTTCTGCCACCACCAGCACCATTACGACGGTTCTGAGGTCTCTCGTGGTCATGCTGACCTTTGTAAATTATCTGAGTGATCTGTCCATCTGATGACCGTTCAACTTTCTTCTTAACCGGACAATTAACATGTGTGCATTTGTAATAACTCCTCGGATATTCACACCCTTTGATCGGCTTTTGGCCGTACTTCCTCCAGTTATAACCGTCATCCGCCGGTTTATCAACGTTCACCACGTTATACGACCGGTTATTATTGTTGTTATTTGCCGGATTATTATGATGGTTTCTAGCTCTATGACTGGCTTGGGACACTTCAAAAGATTGATGGCCATGGACGGTCGTGGATGTTGATGGCGGCATCTGGTTAGGAAATGAGTCTGGTCGTTGCGGTTGGACAAAGCTGGTCTGGCCTGGTGACTGCTGCATTAGGGGTATCAATACAAGGGATTTAATTAAATACTATTACGGTGAAAAAAAAAATGAAAAATGTAGACTACTAACAATATACCCAAGAAGATTTTAAACTTTGTAGACTTGAATGTAACAGTTTTAAGATAAACCAAGATATTAACATTATGAACTTATATAAATGTGAATCATAAACTTATATAGTAATTAGGTTAATTCAATAATTATCAGTAACAACTAGCAGTATAAAACAAGATTTAGTTTATCATTTAATCTAAGTTGATTACTATATAAGTTTATGATTACCTGAGGAGGAAAGAACATGGGAGAGGCAAGAAGACTAGAAGGGCTCAAACCAGAAGGAATTGTAAACATAGTACTTCCTCCGGCGAACATCCCGGCCGTCGAACGTCCTCCTCCTCCTCCTCCACCGGGAGACACCGAGATAGCTCCGGCAAGAAGCTGAGAAAAGGACGTGGTTCTCTGATTATCCGGCGTCAACACGTCAGGGAAGCTATCAACGAACAAAGACGAGACAAAAGAAAGTGGACCTGGGCTCAGACTAAGCCCATCTCCACCGCCAAAAAGATACGCTGCCGTTTCGATCGCCGGTTGTCTCGGAGGAACTGTGATCGTGGGTCTCGTGGGAGCCACTAACGTCCTCGTCCTCATCGAAGATACCTCGTCCTCCATCGCCATTTCTGAAGTAAATCTTGATCTTTGTAATTGTATCTCCCTAGATATAGATATGACTGTGTGTATGTGTATATTTATATATAGAGAGAGTTGAACAAAGAGACAAGAGTCTTCTGTTTCAATGTCTGATTTTCTAGATAGGTTTCGTGCAGCCTTGACGTTGGTGTTTCAAAAGTCCGCGGGCTAAAGATGGAATTTCTTTAATTTAATAATAATAATTTCATTATTATTAATTAATTGTGGTCCAATCTGTAGTAGTACTAAAAATAAATAATTCAACTTGCATCTTTTTTTTTTTGCTTGAAAGTGTGATGGATAACTTGATGGTGTTTAACTTGCAAAAGTCATCTAGTATGGCATTTCTTCTATTATGTTGTTGTTGTCAACGTGCTTGATATTTGTACTTATTGCATAACATATGGTCAATTTTTATGGTTCTACAAAATATGAATGTTTACTAGACTTTTATTGTTTTGAAGTTGGAAGTTCATTATTTGAAACATTGAGCAAAGAATGACCAAAATGTTACACGATTGAACACATGAGATTATTTCACTTGGTAAATATGTTTAGTATTTTTGTTTTTTTGAATATTAGTAATTCCAGGACCATATTATGATAATATTAATTTCATCACAACAGGCATTTGAATTCAACTTATGAATTTTGTATTATCCATATTAATCTCTCAAATCTGAAACCGCAATAATTATATTCTTATAACTTAGATTGGTCTCATTTATATATATTATGAAAATTATGTCCGTCAATATTGATCATAGAAGTTCCAATGGCGACAAACACACACTTTTTAGATTAAATGAAACTAGTGCAAAAAACACAAGAAACTGATTTTTTCTTTTTGTCGACATTGGAACAAGAAAGTGATTAAATGAACGTATACATATTTTTCAAATTCATTTATCTAGAATTGTCCCTTTGTGGCTCCATATAGCCTATGCATGCAAACCTAGAGAAGAGTCTCCTATATAGTCCAATATTCACTGGGTATCGTGAATTTAGATTTAGTTACCTTAACACTCTAGATGGAGTATTATTGAAGAAAACACTAACCAGCCATTTAGAATTAGAACACATTAAGATTAAGAATCTTTGACAATTCTTATCTGTTTTTTTTTTGTATTAACTTATTTGACAGTTTTAACTTGGACAAATCACTTATCGGTGTGTTCTCGTTAAAATATCCACATTTAACATATTGTTTCACTAGCAAACATGTGAAATGCTGTCTTATATTTTTTTAGAGCTTGATTATTGCAGGGTTCTTAGACTAAAGTTTGTAGAAAAAATTAATGAACTGTTTCTCAACTTTTAACCAAAAAATTAAGGATGACTCTTAAGGACAACTCTTAAATAAGAGATGTCCTTAGCTTTTCTAGTTAAAAGTTAACAAACAGTTCCTTAACTTTTCCTAAAAACCTCAGCCTAAGACTCATGCAATAATCATGTTCTTAGAGCCTTAAACCATCTTCATTCATAAGAACTTCAAAGGGGATCTTTACTTCTTTTTTCCGATTTAAAAAAATGAATCAATCGTAGACCGTCACGTGTCAGTGGAGCTCACGAAACAGTGCAAGAACCAGTTCTTAATTTGGGATTTTTGGAACCGGTTCTTAAAAAAATGGTGGGACCCACCATCAATTTTTGTTAAGAACCCCACTTAAGAGCCTCTAGTGAAGGTGCTATTAGAACATGTTTATTGAACGTATCTTAGCAGAGGTTCTTAATTTTTTAAAAGACGTTTCTTAACTTTTAATTAAAAACTAAAAATTGTCTCTTAAATAAGAGATTTAAAAGCCGTTTTTTAACCAAAAAAATTAAAAAAAAAATCAAATTAAGTTAAAAACCTCACCCTAAAAAATCGAAAATAGACATGGTCTTAGAACAAAATTGTTTGTTTTGAATTTAACGTTGCAAACGGAGGGGGTTGATTTTGTTGCTAAGTAAAGGTCAATGAATTTACAGGTGGGAATTAAATGTGAATAATGGAATAGCCAATAAGCATTCACCTTATTCCTTTATAAACCAAACACAAAAGGACCAACTTGCTTATGTTATTTATATCATGTAGAACATGATCTTCAATTTACAAATGAACATAAAGTCCAACAAAATTTTAAAAGAACTTTAACTTTTTGTTTTAGATATTATGATAGATAAAGAGTTAAAAATATTGAAATTTATACTTGTTTGACCAAAGATCAAAATACATACTTACTAATGTCTTTTCATTGTAAATTATTTTTTGTGAAAACATGTTTTACAGAAAGTATGCATGGACTTTAACATATCAAGTGTTCATATCTCCGCAGTATTGTAGACATGTCAAACTCGAGTTATGAATCTATATTGGCATGATATGTATTTATATAAACTATGTTCTCTTAAGTTAAAAAATAGAATGTTAAAAACAAAAATAGAGCCCTTTTATCAAAAAGAAGAAGAATATATGGTATAGTATACAGTTTTCACACGTTTCCTAGATTTTATACACTTGGATTTATTTTTGCTATATAATACCTGATTTGTATGGAAGATTTGTAAAGGTTAATAGATATTTCCACAAAGATTTGATTTTGGATGTAAAAAAATCTAAAGGGGATCCATTTGATTACGAAATCATTAAGTTGATTATTGGCTAATAGTTACATATCAAACTTTATATTGCCCCACGACTTTGGTCCATTAATTGATATTATACTTTATACCGCTCGAATCATTATAACTATTTTTATACTGTCGACCACATAGAAAAATTTGAAGCTGAAATCTGTCAAAGACTCAAAAGTTATAGTCTCAAGTGATTCTAATCTCTCTGATATAATATGGCATAATGAATAATGACGTAGTTTTGGGAATATTCGTGCAACGATGTGAGTTTCTTAAATCATATTTTCAGTGTCTGCGTTGCATGTTCCTCAGAGTGTTAAAGGAATCAACATAAACTGTCTAACTGATATTTGTTTTGCAATCAGATATTAATTAATTTTCTTTGACACCTAGCGGACAGCCTATCCCTATTGATATCTCATTAAATACGAAAATAATCGCTTGTATTTTCTTAATCATATCCCTATAACTTTGATAATCAGGGGTTTTATTTTGAGTGTCATCTGATATGGAGTTGTGGAAGCAACAAATTAAGGAAGCAATCAAGTAAATTGTAACAGTGAAGTCGATCAAAAAAAGATTAACAAAGGTTTGACAGATTTTACACCGTATTCAAATGACTAAAGAGATTAAGTAAAACTTGCTAAGGGTCAAAAAGAATTGCAGGCACCAAAGAATACTCTAGAGCCAATTTTAATGAAAACATTTTTAAAAAATAATGCTTTCAAATTTATTTTTAGTTATAAATTGAAACTTGACGCATATTGTGTAAGAAGAAACATGGTGAACAAAACTCTTATGACCAATAAACACCCTTGAAGAGCTGTTTGTTTTGTCGTGACGTGTGGTTTACTTTAAATAAAGTCAAACTATTATTTAACAAGTTAATTCGTTGTTTTAGACCCTTTACAAGAGTCGAAAATCCAAAAAACTACACGAACAATCATTTAAAATTGAGAAGTGAATTTTTAACATTTTCAAATCTCGTGGTCAAATTAGTTTACAATCACGTCATTTTCGATGTGATGTAGTGGTATGAAGTAATCTGCCAGCTTTAGTTACTATATAGTACTCAATAAACTAAAATAGTCTTGTTAGTTGTTTTTAGTATATTGCTGCTTGGGTATTGACGAAATTTTGAAATAATAAAAATGATCTAGGGCTTTGGTAGGTTTAAGAGACTAATTAATCATGGTGTCCATGTTTCAGAGGTAGATGATTAGATTAAACCCTTTTTTTTAACACGATTAGATTAAACCCTAAACAAGGTTTTATCTGAGTTTTGTTGCAATAGCAACTCAAATCCCAGTCCATTCTTATCATGAAATAGAGTTTGAAATAAAAAAAATTTCAATCCTATTTCATTTTATTTTCTACTTTATAAGTAGAAATCAGTTTACTCTATAATTGAAATAATACATTTGGTTTTTGTTCATTATTTTCTATCCCCTAGACATTATTTGAGAAGTGATTTGTCATGTGTCATCACTACATTAATTTTGAAAGAAAAATAATGACTCAATGATGACATGGTTTAAAGTTAATTGTGACATGTACATAGACATTTAATGTTAATTTATATTTTTGGTAAGTTTGCTAGAATATAGTAATAACTAATAAATTATCATTAAAATTAATATAATAATAAAAATAAAACTGTAATAATAGTTTACAGTTTTTCTAAATATTTGTTAATTTTAATTTTATAATTATATATTTTATTATGACTAACACAGTTTTTAAAAATTGTATGTAGTTAAAAAAATCAAATCTCAGTTCCATTAGTTTTTTTAATATCTATATAAATTTTTAAAAACTATCATTTTGAAAATTATATACCTAAATATTTCTCTTAATTTATAGAATTTTATTTAATATATTTTAAACAAAACAAATAGATAAAAATATTTCCAAAATTATAATTTTAAATATATACATATATAATATTAAATAAAAATTTAAAATTAATATTGTAAGCAAATAATAAAATTTATAAACTATAATAATATTTTTAAATATAATTTAAATTTTAAAGATTTTAAAAATGAAGTTTTTTTGAAATTTTGATGATAAAAATGAAATTTTACATTGAAAAGTTAACTGCACTAACAGTTTTAAATAACTATATATACAGATGAATATCTATAAATTATTTTCTTCAAAATGAACGTGAAATAGTCGAGTAAAATGCTGTATTGGTTAGACTAACTAATCATCTAATATAGGCAAACGTTATTTATCATCAGATAAACCGATATTACATGCCCATTACAACATAAAACCGATGTGTTACTTAAACTCGACAATATATTTAAAGATTGCCAAAAAGAGAGCAAGTGGAGAAGTATAGAATGAAAACGAGTCGAGGATAAACGTGTTCCCAAACATCCTTTTGTCTTTGATATCATATGACAATGCGGCCAACTTGCAACTTATTATATCACCTACAAGACAAACATTGACTATTTGAAAAATTAATATGTTTGCTCAAAAATTTTAATTATATATGTTCTTGTAAGCATAAAAGAAACTCATCAAAATATGTTAGAAATGGAAAATATTTTAATTATATATGTTCTTCTAAGCATAAAAGAAACTCATCAAAATATGTTAGAAATGGAAAAATCTATAGATGTGGTGGTGCTTGGGAATACACGTAACGATCTAGGGTTTCTGCCTCGCTTGTATACTCATGATTGTGGAATATGAGCAACTGATAATACAAGTCAATTGTTGTAACATTTCCTTTTCACACGTTTATTTCATAGAAACCTAAGTTCTAACCAAAACAAAAATGTATAGTTCAAGTAATGAGTAAGATTTTTTTCCACAAGTATAAATTTTGAAAGTCACAACTCACAAGACTTTTCAGGATAAAGTTTATCATAATTTAAAGTCCAACTTCAAATAATATATTGTCGGTACCATGGTACAAAGTCATCTGTATGCATTTATTGATTCTAGATATAAATGTTATGCTATTAATATAGATGTTGTTGACATGTTGCATCATAGATAGTGACAACTACCATTTTATGGTTCCAGTTTGATGGACCTGTATAACCTACAAATCAAAGCCCAAAATATAGGCCCAATAAAGGTTTAGAGGACATATAAAGGTAATAACACTTCTGATTTCCACCAAGAAAAGGATGAATAACCCCTCCTCTGTTCCTTTTAGTGTTTTCTAGCTTAGGTTATTTGTTTTTTGCTTTCCAGTTTTAAATCTTTGATGAAATAAATGACATGATACATTATCTTTCTTCATATGCTATTGAAAATTTTATACTAATTCATCTCGTGTATAGAGATAAAACTCTATTCTGGAACTCTTAGATGAGACAAAAGGTTCTGAAAACAGAGGTAAAGCAGAGTCTCTTTGTGTCTTTAACAAGTTTTGAATCACTACTACATCTATGATTCCACTATCCGTGATTCTTGCAACAAGCTAGCAAAATAGATTTGATTTATACTTTATAAAAAAAGGTTCAACACTTATGATTCTGTATCAGTAAACAATCTATACCAAACCCAGTGAGGGAACCAGACCAGTACTCTCTTGAGATTTCTCTTACATGACTGAGCAGACACATTTGTTCATCTTCGGATCATCACCTTTAGGCTTCTTTTCTGAACCACACATAATAAAAAAAGAAACAATGTCTCTAATGTCAACTCGAGAACAGATTCTGAAGCTTAAGTAGAGGCTGTCTTTGTCTTTATTTTACCTTTTTCAGTAATCAGAGGTTGGATGATAACGTGCATTGTGGTGACAGCACCTACGAGGTTAGAGACAGGGCTTCGGTAGTCTTTAACCGTCTTGTTGTTTTCCAAAACTTTCCCTGCGCTTATCAACTTCACCTCTTTTATTGTCTTCGGCCCATTTTCCTTTTCTAGCTCGAATCAAAGCATAAACAGAACAAAATACAAGTAGTAGGATGATCGCTCAGTAACTAATAGTTGTTGAATATACAGGTTCATATTAGTACTATGGATGACTCAGCGAGTCTTCAAACATATGTAAAGCAAAACCAGCATTCTTCTCGGTTAGTTTGTGACAACATAGAATCTAAACCATGTTAAAAAGTCTTAAAAGTGTAGCCAATATTGAAATGATACCCTTTTTTACCAACTCTAGTGGAATTTCTTTAGCATAAGATGATTCTCACAAGTAATCATCTACCAAAGACATAACCATTGTTCCAAGAAACATTCAAAAGCCTTTCACAATCTCATTCTCTTAGGTAAGCAAGCAAGCATTAAAACTGACCTCTAGGCCATTGAGAAATAACAGTTTCCTTCAAGGCAGCAACAGTTGTAGCATCAGGAAATGATTTAGGACCAATATCAGAACCATCAGTTAACCTAAACTTGATCTCTAGTTGATTATGAACTTCTGCCATCTTTTTGCAAAAGACAGCACAAAAGACTTGGTAGTTTGTCAAAAATGTAAGAAAATCCCAACAGAACCTTCTTTATTCTTCTATCTGCAATGTGTCAAAAAAAGAAGAGAAATTGTTTTTATCTTCAATAAGATTGTTAGCCAAGAATAAGGGATTAAATAGATAATCATTTTAACAGAATCTGATTCATAAATGGATCGCATGCAACAGAGCAATAAACAGAGGATTTTAACAGAATAACACATGAATTTAGACTGTTTAAAAGATCAAGAAATCAGAAACATTTAATCAATAAATGAGAAAGAGATCCTCAAAAGAGAAAGAGGATCTGTTAAAATCAACAAATCCAGATTTGAAACCAAAATAAAAAAAAAACATAAGAAACCCTGAATAAAGGTGAATTCTTTACTTGGCTCTGTGACTGATCTGAGCCAATGAATCAGAGAAGAGAGAGTATGGGGCAAATGAGATGACGTGAGTGTAGATAATCGATGGTGGTCAAAGTTTCCATCTTTCTCTCGTATTCTTCCCTTCTATGCGCCTTTGAATTTTCCCATCAATCCATAAAAAAAAAAACTATTTACTTTTTTTTTTGTGTTCCAAGAAATTCTTACATGCTTACTTGTTTTGTACTAGTGTTTTGCTCACATGTGATGAAACTTTTGGACAAAACAAGGCAATTAAAACTTTAAAACAATACCTTTCTTCATTACATATACATCCATCACTTTAAACTTTTGAACATTAATCAACTAAATGAGAATACAATCATTTACTTTTTCTTACTTTACTTATCAACAATCATTGTGGTAGCACCTCTGCATCAAGAAAAGTCTCATGATTGGTGTCATATATGGACCTTAACAAAGCAATAATGTTCTTATAAATTCACTAAACAGTAAAAACCAATGAAATCAAATAGTAACTGTCAAAAAAATCAGGAACATGTGGAACAAATGTAATAGTGTTGTACTGTTCTTGTTGTTGCTCTTCTTTGGTCTAGTAGTACTGATCATGACCAAAAATCATCTCCTGGTGTGTCATAAACCTTTTTTCTTGTAGCAGATCAAGAATTTGGAATCTCTAATCGAAACCGAAAAGAATCTCAACAAAAGGGTACCTTCTATCTTTACAGAAGAATGAATCTTTCTCCTATCTCTCTTTCTTCTGCAGCTTTGTAACTGGTTTCATCGTCCAGCTAAAATCCGAGAAAATCTCCAGCCTGCTTCAAGATTATCTGAAAGCTTTCTGTATCCTATTCCAAGATATGACAACTCTTAATGAAATCATTTGAGTAGTTCACATAGTTTGTCCAGAATGGCCTCAGATGCTCAAAACCTATCTCCAGCCACGGCTTTGATTGGCCATTATAGTGTATCACTGCAGCTTTCTTTACATTTTCTAAGTTGGTCTTGCTCTGATATCCTAACCCAAGCATATGCCAAGACGAATCTATTGCCTGAACATGACCTTTAAATGCAATCAGAGCTGGAGGCAGTGTCCCAAGTTTCCACATTGTAAGATTCGACTTCAGATTCTGCACACATCAAACCAAAACCACAAAGCAAAATCAAACATTTGCCAATTTTCGAAATCATGAATCTCAAAAACATTATAAGTTTCTCAGATGCTTTACTGCTTTTAGCCAAGAATGATAAGTTTCTCTGATATTTGTCTTCCTCCAAGTCCGTAGATCAAAGATATTCATTCCATAAGCCCAAGCACATTCTTCCGGATCCAAATGCTGTGAGATGAGCGGGTGGGAGAAGTTGAAGTAGTTCCTAAGACGCTTTGACATAACCCATTCGTCTTCTCCTCTACAAGTCTCCACAGCTCCATTTACCTTCCCGTGAAGGTCAATATCCCAAAGAGGAGATAGATCTCGCTGAATCACTATATCATCATCTAAGAACACTACCTTATCCAAGTTTGGGAAAAGCTGTTCAAAAAGGCCAAACACAAACAAGAATTACATTCATATTCTCAAATCCGAATGATTTAAAAGGACAGACATTTTTACCTCTGGTA
Organism: Moricandia arvensis; assembly: GCA_905132765.1. Taxonomy (NCBI): domain Eukaryota; kingdom Viridiplantae; phylum Streptophyta; class Magnoliopsida; order Brassicales; family Brassicaceae; genus Moricandia; species Moricandia arvensis. Next base: position 138,897 of record CAJHQP010000314.1, on the reverse strand, counting down.
GATATATTCTAAGATGGTTAAGCAAAGATATGTATTTAGGACTTCTTGATTGCAACTTCGAAGCGAATCTTCGAGGAGTTGTTTCACTGAGGTTTGCACCAGCTATATGATTCCCATGGTAATAGTTTCTGATACCGTAATGGCTTTCCACAGCTTCGAGAACGGGGACATTCTCTCTTGTTAGCCAGTCAAATTGATGAACGCTTTTAACTTCAACGATTGCAGGAGCAACGGAGTTGAGAGCAAACCAAGAATGCATCCCCGCATATGTTTTCTTGTCCGTAATAACATGGAAGACAATTTTCTCTGGTCTTGAAGATGATTGAACAGCTGATGAGACCACAACCGATGCAGCCAAGATATTGTCTGTAGCTAGAACAAAATGGTGGTAAGCGTTGTCTGAGAGAAGAGGGAGAAGCTCAGGGGAAGGAAGCTGTCTTCTAGCATGAGCATTGGATGTATATTCATCGGTTAGTCTTAAAGAGAGACAGTGAATTCCTTTTGGAATCGAACTTGCTGCAAAGTGTTTGTTCATAAGTTCCGCAAACTTGGATTCCCTTATATCTCTCTCAAACTTCTCTATCTGTTCAAAGAGATTACTCAAATCATATAAACATCAACAATACCACCATTTAACAATGAATTTCAGAGTGGAGAATGTACCATAGCTCGAAGAAGAAGGGAAAATGTTTTGGCATCGTAGTGGTTGTTCTTCATATCAGAAACAAGTTGGCGAAAAGAAGCTGGAAGATTTAAACCATCTGGAATATCTTGAGTGCTTACTTCGTTTAGAATTTTGTAAAAGTCTCTAACTATTCTCTGCTGCAACAGAAACGTGAGAGAGAGAACAAAGAGATTCGAATTAATGTAAACGATACAGAGGAACCATCTCATAATTTTAAAAAATCTGAAAGAAGCAATAAGCACTCACCTCTGAATCATCTATCCTACCAAGAAAACGTGGTCCTAACCGCCTCCCTAAACAATCTGAAGCAACAAAAAATATGAAAACACAAGAAACTTTCATGAGCTCATCACAGAGTATAATAAGAACGATACACAAGAAGGGATCTAAACATATGCACGATAAGCAAAAAGAGAACAGCTTTAAGATCCTCCAAAACTGTGAATAAACTTCATAGTCGAATAGAATGTCATTAACAACGAAGAAAGAGCTTGAAACATCATACTACGAGAATACAATTGAGCCTCAATTGGCACCATTGAGACGCTAAGTGATTCATTTGTGAGACTTTAAAGTGCAAAACTTTGTTGACATTGGCTCCAAAACAACACAATGCAAGTGACAATCTTTTGATTTAACAACAAAACCTAGCTCATGGCGAGATCTTAACCAAATCAATGCCTATCAACCAAAGCAGATAAGTATATACACTGAAGAACAAAGAAAAGGAAGGGACTTTACCAATGGAGGAGCACTTGTTGACACCTTCAAGGGTAACAAGAGCGGTAACGATGAAGACAAAAGGCAACAAGAAAGCGAGGATTAAAATAGTGTGGAAGAGAGTTCGGTAGGAGATGTGACGAGGTGCGACTTTGATCTTCATCAAATCATTGCTGCTCGATATCGTGATGCTTCTCATGCTACGCGATATGTGAAGTTGCATCCTTTAACCCTAATTCCACCCAATCCCAATCCCAAACCAAACAACATCACCTCCCCTCCCCTCCGATCTCGATTGGTTCGCGATTCTCGAGCTACCTCTCAAATCCGACGATGCTCGACTCCTAGTAGCTCTTCTTCTTATTCCTTGTTGTCTTCTCCCAGACCGCATTTAGATCTCCGACAACCAGAAATTCGATTCAATGAGCTGCTTCTTGTCAAATAAGAAGACGACAAAATGAGAGAAGCACAAAATGTTAAGGTTTTTTATTTTCCTCCAAGTGATTTCGCCGGTGGAGCTAAAAATTAATACACAAAATCCCAAAACGAAAAAGTGGGAAAATCGTAATTAATATTTTAGATCTCGATTATAAATGGATTAAGAGACTTGATTGGATTTTTCTATGATAAAACTGTGTTTTGGGATTTGGTGTCTTGACCTTGAGTTTAGGGTTTTTGTATAAAGCTAATTATAGGTTTCTTCCTACTTTCATGCCTAAAACAATAAATAATTATCATAGAAAAGAATTAGGAGTACTAAACAACAAATAGACAATAAGCCTACTGCTACTCATTATTAAAAACAAACAGATCCTATGAGTAGCTTAAAGGAAAAATGATTTCTTCAATTTCTTGAGAGGCAAGGAAGGAGCTAAAAGTCTCTATTAAGTCTTTATTTTTCTGATCACTAACACCATAGCCAGACTACAATGATACTGTACAACTTCGAAACTGAAGATTAAAGAAAAGCAAAGTCTTTACGTATGTTACACTTCACAAGACAACGACAATGGAGTTCCAACACAAAATTCCAAAACTCCATTAGAGAAAGAGAGAGTGAGTGAGTGAGTGAGGGAGAAGAGCTTATCTTCTTCTTCCTCAGTACCTCAGCTTTTACGAGCTGTTCTCTGCATCTCTTCTTTACGTACGTACGTACTGAGCCACTCTCAACTTCAGCTTTTACGAACTCTTCTCTGCATCTCATGCTTTGACTTTTCAGAATTGTTCTTCATTCTATGGAACGTCTGATGACCGCCGAGAGCTTGGTAAGTCGAGAAAACCCTGTCACAGAGCTTGCACCTGTGCTCAGTGTTCATCAGCAAACACTTACTTCCTGAATTTGAAACTTCAAATACAGTTTCTTGGCCGTCAAGTTTCTGTTCGATAGCATTCTGCAACATCAATCCAGGCCTATCTTCCAAGCTCACTCTCTCGACTCTAACTTCTTCCCCAAAACTTACTGCTCCTTCCTGCTTCACCTCCCCCGTTTCATCTTCTTTCATAACCTTCTTGTCTCCCAAGAAACCCAAAAGCTCTTTGGACGTTCCATTACTCAAAGACCCATCTATTAATTTCCCAACTAGTTTTTGCTCACTACTCAAAAACCCGTCTCCACATTCACTCTGATTCATCTCTAGTTTCGAAAACAGAGCACCACCACTCTTAGACAACATAATCAGAGACTCAGCAACTTCTAACAATTCTCCATCATTCACAAACGAAGAAGAAGAAGCAGAAACAGAGAGTGGAAGACTCTTCTTATACCTGGAAACTCTTTTCGACCTCTTCCTCCTCTGCACACCACTTCTTAAGAAACACAACAGATCCCTTCTCGTAGATTCGCTCTTCTTCTTCTTCTCTTTCAACGAATGCATAGCTTCGCTATGATTCCTCAGGCACTTCTCATATCGAAACCCTTTACTGCACTCCACGCATCGAATCAGACGCTTCTTTATCCTCTTCGTCCGTGTACCGAGTGGAGTTTTCTGGGTTCTCTTCGGGCTTTCCTTCAACCCGTAGTAGCAAAAGATCTCTTCGTAACGATTCATCGATTCTCCTATACGACTCTTCTTCTTGCGAGAGCTTCGAAACTCCATGTGGCGTAAGTGGAAGATGGGTTTCTCGACTTCTTGATGATCTTCCATCGACGCCAAGCTCGTTGGACTCAGAGACGATTCGAGAAGAGAGTATCACCGATCACCCAAGAAACATAGGCATGGAAATAGCTAAAAGAATCGATTTTTCTTCACTTTCCTGAGGAAACAAGATGGAGAGTGAGAGTGAGAGTGAGAAAGAGAGAAAGTAGAGAAACAGAGAGACTAGTAAGCTGTGAGAAGCGAAGGAAGGAAGAAAGGGGATTTATAGTAAATTTGTTTAGGAAACTAAACTTTTGGTTTCAGCGAGAAGGTCCGACGTGGCATTTTGTGCCTTATATGGCAAGGCTTGAGAAGCTCTAAGCTCCAATAATTAAATCAAAATATTTATGGAATGGGCTCGAGAGTTGAGCCTAACCCAATGGATATTCGTAATCTCCAGCATTAAAACAAAAAAATTTAAATTAATCCGTAATTAACGAACCGTTACAAGTTTGCGCTTCCATAGAAGTCACAACGGTCAGATTTTGCACCCCATTTTCCCTCCTCTTACCTACCAGTTCACATCACTCACTCCAACATCAAAAAACCCTAATCCTCGCGCTTCTGTGTATTTCGATCGATTGATTCGCGAACTATTACTCTGTAATCAACTTCCATGGAGTCGAAGAATGCTAAACCCGAGACTCTACCGATGGATCCAATCAGATTTCAATCGAACACTCAATCGGTTTCAGTTTCATCGGAGAATTCGAACCCTAACGTCTCTCACGCGAGGATCTCCGCCTCTCCGTCGCAGAAGGTTACGAGATCGAAGCTTAATCTTAGCCAAGCGGTGTATTCGCCACGGAATCGTATCAGAGAGAGGAGATTCGTGGTGGTGAAGAAGAAGAAGAAGGAGGATTCATCGTCTGTGGTTGCACAAGTGGACTGTAAGTGTGGAGCTAAGACTAATGTGAACATGAAGAAATGTGTTTGTATTGCGTATGAAACTCTCCGTGCTTCGCACGAAGAGTTTTTCAAAACCCGAAGAGATTCGGAGGTAGAGACTGGAGAATCCAGCCGGAATGTGGAGGAAGAAGATGATGAAATTGAGGTTTCTTCGATGAAGAGGAGGAGAGAAAAGGTACTTGAAGAAGCTAGAAGGAGTTTGCCTGAGTATGGTAAAGTGATGCATCTCGTTAAAGCATTCGAGAAGCTTACTTGCTTCCCCTTTGCAAAGGCGACAACGTATGTGGAAGATAAGAAGATTAAGAAAGCTCTGAAATGGGAGTTACCTGGGATGAGCATGAAGCAGCCTAAGTGTCCAAAAGAAGCTGAGAGTGGACAAGTCACATGGAGTTCTTCGTTTTCTCCATCTGGTTTGGTTCTAACAGCTACTAATCTGGGACTAGAAGAATCTCACGCCTCTGTTTCTACATCATGGGGGAACAGGTAACCAAATGGAGATTTCATTACAAATTTATCAGCTGTTCTATTGCATACTTCAGTTTTGTTCTGTTTGATTCGGTGATGTTACAGTGCTTCAAGCCTTAATTCGAATGGTGGGAGGAGGAGCAGAAGAAATGTAAGTGTGTTAGATCAACTTGCAATATCTCTCTCTCTTCTTGTATGGTTGGTGTAGTGATAGTTTGATATTCTATTTATAACAGAGCTTGGACTCCTCAGCTTCAATGGGTAGTAGAAGATCAAAGAAGAAGCAGGTCAAAGTCACTTCTTTGAAGCCATTCAAACTTAGAACTGAGGTAAAAACTTGGCAGAAGCAAATTAAGATAAGATTTTCAGGGTATGGTTTGATTTGTTTGTGATTGTTGATCTATGTGTACGTAGGAACGTGGACGAATGAAAGAAGAAGAATTAGCAAAGAAGCTACAAGAGATGTTGTTAGAAGAAGAAAAAATGAGAATCCCCATAGCTCAAGGTCTTCCCTGGACAACTGATGAACCTGAGGTGAGACTATCCTTTGCTTTCTATTAGCGTTGAGTTAATATCATACCATATCGCTTATCGAGTTGTTTGATATTGATATGGTGTGGTGAAATTCACAGTAAGATGATATTATGTATTAAGTACAAAAAAGCTTTTGCAGGTGGTTAATTAAACATTGAAATGTTGTTCTTCTCTGTTTCAGAGTCTGGTTAGGCCTCATGTGAAAGGTATTACAATACCAGTAGACTTGAAGCTCCACTCAGACATTCGAGCTATGGAACGTGCAGAATTTGATTACCAGGTAAAAAGGCTTGCAATGATTACATTCATCCAATACTTGAAGAGAGATGCATGTTTCAGTTTGTAGTTATGACATTAACTTGAACCTGCACAGGCAGAGTCTTAGTCTACATGTCTTTCAGTCTGTCAAGTGACTAACATACATCTTCATGGTTTGTGGTCGTTTCCTTGTACCAGGTTGCTGAGAAAATGAGCCTAATAGAGCAATACAAAGCAGAAAGAGAAAAGCAACAAAAGGTAGCAGAAGAAGAAGAGTTAAGAAGATTGAGGAAAGAATTGATCCCAAAGGCACAACCAATGCCATACTTTGATCGACCATTCATCCCCAGAAGGTAAATAACAACACTCATCGAGTTCAGCTCTCGTATTGATAGAAACATTACAAAGGAGTATTCGGACAGATAAACTCTTGCTCTTTTTGCCATATGAAGGTCGAACAAGCACCCGACGATACCTCGAGATCCCAAGTTTCACAAAACCCAACACAGGAGATGCTGCAGTACATCGTCTTGGAGTGAAACAGGATCTGACATGAGCGATCTCTTGTACCAGCAAGACCTCTAAAAAGGCACGGCTTTCCATTTGCTCACTTTTTGTTGTTGTCCTTGTCCATATAATCACAACAACTTGCCAAACAAAATTGTTACCATTTGAAGAAGCAATCAATAAGTTGCAACCTACAAGCTTTTGCTTTCTCGTTCATGATACATCTTTTTGAACCGTCACAGTAATGAGCAAATAATTCTCAAGATAAAAGGTTCCGCTTTTACCAGTTTCAGTTGCAATTTTGCTAAACTTTAGAAACCTCTATATAATTTAGCTTTATTATTTTTTATATATTAGCTGAAGATACTACAGAAAACACATAATGAAAAAAAAAAAAAATAATTTAGTAATGAGCAAGTACTTCTCAAAATAAAAAGGTTGCTCTTTAACTGTTTATATCAGTTGCAATTTTGCTAAACTTTAGAAACTTCTAAATAATTTAGCTTTATTATTTTTTATATTTTAGCTGAAGATACTACAGAAAACACATAACGGGAAAAAAACGGATTTAAATGTTCAAAGAAGCCAACAAAAAGATACTGAACGTAATGAGTGCGGTCTTGAACAACGATATTGATAATGGTTCTCAAGAGTAAACAATAAACACTAAAAACAGAACATTTGGTTTCAAAAGTAGTGAAGAACTAAAACCAAAATTCAGATCTTCAAATCTCAGCTGCGATACGTCCAGCAACCTGGTCCAAATCCCGTTGCCCACTGGAAGTGATTCTTCTTCCTCTGAAGACAACAAACAAAAAAAAGTTTGTAACCATCAGCCTCCTTCTCAAAGAAAGGTATATAAAACACAAGGCCTTGGTTTTAAAAGGAAGCTATAGTAAAGTTACCCTTTGGTGTCAATCTCAACAATGTTCATAGTCTCCAACTGCTGGAGAATGTGACGTGCAATGCCACCGCTGCTTTTGCAGAAGTGTGGTGGGCGACTTCCGTTTCTCTTGCTGCCACCATAGATTCTACGGAAAGCACCAACACCAAGACCTCCCCTCAGGTAAACCTTCCTTGCCATAGAAGCAGCTCTGATGTAGTACCAATCAGGATCATATGGGGCAAGCTCCTTCAACTTACCAGTCTTCACAATGTCTGTCCATGGTGGAAGCTCGATCTGAAACAAACAACATACATCACGTTATAGTCCTAAGAACACAAACAACTAGTGACAGCCAATTAAAAACAATCCGTCGCTACAGTTAATAATTTCAATTGCTCCAATACACACTACTAAGTGAAACGACATTGAAATCTAAAACTTTGGATTATTGTTCGCTAATGATTCTAGTTTCAATCTATCGAACCAACAAAATAATCTGTCATTGTTATTCAAAAGAGCTCAACTCTACAAACAAAAACAACCTACTGAAGAAATCCAAATCATAAATGAGGAGACTTTGAGTTGCTAGGGTTCTGATTTTCGTATTTGAAACAGGTGAAAACTGAGAACTTTCCCTACATAAAACCACAAACCTTGCCAGATCGCTTGAGGTGAGAAGCGTAAGCCTTCACGAAGTCATGAGGAGAGACGTCTTTCACTGTTTTACCTGTCGCCATGGCTATCGTTCACAGCTGAATCTCTCTCCGTCACTCTCGCAAAAGACTAGGGTTTTCAATCTCCCAGAAGCTTATATATGCGTCATTTCATTTCGCCTAGGGTTTTCTTCGAATTTACTGATCTATGCGTTAATGGGCCTACGTTATTTGGGCTAATAAGGCCTTATGTTAAATCGAATCCGACTGGACCCGAGGTAAATAACCGAATGGATCTTTAATTGATATATCCGAAGAACCGGTACCAAATCCGATCCGAATCGAGAACCGAATGAGTACCCGAAGATATCCAAAATATAAATATGTATCTTAAAATATTAGTTATAATTGTAATTATAATTATTTGAATAGTCAAAATTAAAATTATAAATTAAATATATTAGTTATTTTTTAATATTTTATGTATTTTCGAATAAAATAAAATTGTTTGGATAGAATTACTCAAACAAAACCATGTTAGATGAGTATTTTTGGTTACTTTTTTGTACTTTTTAGTAATTTGGATACAAAATATCCCAATCAAATCGGGTAATATGGTTACTTTGGATATAAATACCCGTGTCCGTTTTAGATACATTGGTTATTCGGTTATTTTCAGGTTCCTAATCATAAGATCCGAACCCGAGAGGACCCGACTCGAACCCGATCCAAAATTTTGTAATCTCCGAATGGGATCTAATTTCAAAATCCGAAAAACTCGAAACCCGAAAAGAACCAACCCGTACCCGAACGGATATCCGAATGCCCAGCCCTAGACTAAAGCGTCGACCTTTCTAGGTCGGCTCTGGTGTCGCTTCTCATGCGAATCTATTCTATTAAAACAAGATCATGACCTATTGATAAATGTTATGTCCAATTACTATTCCTTTTAGTTAGTAGTCTTCTTATAGTTATACTAATATTAACCTCTCCATATTCCATGATTTTAGGAACTTATTTCTCTCAATTAACTATTAGTTGACAATTCCATTTTAATTCCATAATTTTAGGAAACCACTTTTCTCAATTAATTATTTTTTGAACGAATTTTGATATTAACACTTAATAATAACATAGGCAAATATAATACATATATTAGTTCACGGTTTATGTCAGATTACTTTTTTTTGTAATCCAACAATTATTTTTCTAGCATTATCTATTTATAAAATAAACTATATATATTTTTAACTGCATCTAAATATATATAGTTTGTAACCATCACTTTAACTTCATAATAATCTGGATCCACTATTTTATATAACCGTTTTTCTTTGTTTTATAATTACAAAAAATAACTTCAAATTCAAAATTGGTTATTAACTGGATCCACCACGTTTTTTGTTTCATGACTATAAGAATAACTAACTTAACACAATAAGTTTGGCAACATATCTGGAATTTATAAAAAAAAATTGTGTTTATTTCGTTATTCCTATTTATAACCTAATAATATGGTTTATATTCTAAATATTTATTTAACAAACAAGAACATTCCAAAAATCAAATCTTTCGAATTTTGGTTATCTAACCCCTTATCCCAAAAGTATGCACCTCTATTTTGCAACTTTTGTTGTAGATTGTTTATTAACTATTAACTAAATCTAATAATTAGCTTTTATATATTTATATGGGTCTTTAAATTGTTATTGTTTTATAAAATAGATTTTGATTAAGATTTGTAGCCTAACTCAAAGTAATAAGATATATTATAATAAACAAAATAGTTTCAATATTTGTTTTATATTTTAATAATAATTCTACCTAAGTTTTTTTGTCAGCAATTGTAATTGTTATAGTTAAGTAACTATTAAGAAAATATAATATGTTGAAAATTTTAGAAATAAAATTTTAAAATAATTTCTAAAGTACATTGGCAAGAGTGTATAATTATGCAACTTAATATATTGCTCAAAAATAATTTAAAACGAAAAATAAACCCGCCCTTTGAAAGGGCGGGTCAAGATCTAGTATACAAGTCAAACTGAGACAATAATAAGGCTCAACTAAAAACGTTGGCCCATTATTGAGTTCGAGACATTATAAGGCTTTATGAAGAAGAATTAAAACCCATTAGTAGACGGTCTCGTTTATTATGTCTCAATTCGGCTTAATAAGTGCGGTCTGTTTTGTCCTTCTCCAATAATATGCTATAGATCCTCTGTTTTGTTGTTTTGTTCTTTTCCCTTACGAAGTATATACTGGATGTTGGTTTGAAATTTCAATTGGAAAAATTAGTGGGCAAATTTTACAAAAAAAAAATTCAAAGAAAAAAATGATCAAAATAGACATTTTTATCTTTTAAAAATTAATATTTTTTATTTAATTTTTAATTTTAAACTTCATCTCCAAATCACATCTTATAACTCTAGACCCTAAGTATATATTAGTTAATCTAAGAGTTACAAATATATATATATAGTTAATATTTAAATTTTGTTTATTTATGTCTGAAAATAATATCATCTTTGAAACATAATTCAAAAAATAATTTAAAAAAATTTGTAAGAAAGAAGTCTTATATTAATTGAAACCTGGGATGGGGGTAATGATGCAACACATAAAAAAGTTACACATATTCAAAATAAATATAGTTTGAAGCAACATTGATCAAAACCGAATTAGATTACTTTTAAAAATATTTAACTGATACAAATAAATCAAATCTTCACTTCAAGGAGAACTATATAACTTAACAGATTTTTTAGTAGAGTTTTTTGTTGGAATTTCTGGTTTAAGATCTTCACGAGGTGCGGCTCATCTTTATCCAAGAAACCTTAACTTTACTCAACTGCAGTGCTTGGCTTTGAAAATCCAAAGCTTGATAATTAGCAGGTCCCTCTAAAAACAAATGCTACTGCTAAACAGTAAACACCCCCAACGCTTTTAGACTATGCAAAGAAACCAGCAAGCTCTAGCTGTAGAGCAAAAAGACTAAAATGTAGTGTTTATTCCTAATCAGATTAGTTCAATAACAATAGAAAATAATCGAATTTACAGAGATCCGCAAGATCCGTTAGCCACGATGCTTTGCTTATTTCTCATCGAACAAAATGTGATTGAATCAAGAGCAACTTGGTGCACACACAAACAAAAAAATTTGAAGGTTAACTATAAAGAAAAGTGTAGGGTTTCACTTTCTGTCCATGACGCCATAGAACGAAATTAATTGTCATGATGATCATTACTAATATTTTCATTTTTTTATTCAGCAACAATTCAGTATACACATAAACTTTTAAATTGCTTTGAGCGGAGTCTCAATCAAAATAATTTCGAAATTTTCTCTTCTTTGCTTTGGTATAAACAAATTGATTCTGATTAATAACTCATGGATCTAATCAAGTTCTAGTTCCATTAGATTTGAGTGCATGGTAGAAAGGAAACATCAGCGTAATTAAAGTTAACTAGATATGTGCCCGTAATTTTGCGGGTAATTATATTATATCAAAAATATATATTATGTTTACACTATTATAGTGTTTGTATAATAAATATAAATTTTACAATTTTAATTTTTAATTTTAAATAGTTGGATTGTAAAATATCTTAATATATATTTTTAAAGGATCAATGAGATTTAAAAAAAATTCAACAAAATAAACTTTAATCATTAAAAATCTTTCTCTTACAGAATAGTAATATTATAAGTAATTCAGATGATTGCTTGCAAAATTATTTTATATTTTATTTTAACACGTAAAAAGTTGGAAATACTCTAAGTTTCAAAAGAAAAAAATACTAGTATTTTGTATAGCTTCAATTGGACCAATATAATCAGTGGCTTTTATCATTAAAATATTTTATAAACGGTTTTGTGTGGGATTTAAAAACCATAAAAAGTTATAATTATTCATTACCTACAAATCTAATTCTTTTATATAAGAATGCATAACCATCAACTTTATTTATATAAAACAAATAAAACTAATTAGTTCACATTATAGTAACACAAAATTACATATACCTCGACAAATAAATAAAAGTTAAATTATAAAAATATAAAAGAACCAAAAATACAATCATCATATTTTATTATTTTTTCCTCGTGTTTTTATTTATGTCTTCTTATATTTTCCTATTAAAAATAAGCATGCTAATTATATTATAATCAAAGCTATATAAATTTTATTAATAAAGTATTAACTCTAGAAAACATGTGTTTGATTAATATAATTTTAAATGAATTACCATATAATAGTTTTAATTAATTACCTTATAATAAATGACTTAACATATAATAATTTCAATTCATCTGTTTATATTAGTAGATGAATTGAATAAACTTTTTTTGATTAATATAATTTTAAATGATTTAGAATATTTATTTTTAAAGTATAATTTTTTAATTATTTCTAAAAGAAATAAATGATCTATGATATCACATTGTCATTGAAAAATGATTGATTTTTTTTAATAATTATACATTTGATTGTTTCGCATTCATTTGACACTTTTAGAATATTTATATATATAGCGAATGAGTGATTTTAATTAGTATTATTAGGTTTAGATTAATTAGTTTTCTAAAATCTATGATTTATTGTATTCGCTATTAATATAAATATACTAAAAACATTTGTATAATTGTTTATGTAGTATCATATGTATTTATATGTATATTTTAACTTATATAATGTAGTCTATGATATTTAATTTATTTTTGTAAATAAATTACGTTAATTCATCTATATTTAAGATGTTTAATTGTTTGTTTGGAAACATATATTAGATTAGGTAATTCTAGGATTAATTTTATTTTAGAACTATAATTAAATAAATAAAAAATAAAAAATCAACAACAAATCAAATTATAACAATTAATTGAATAGCTCACCTAAGAACGACATGTCAGTAGAAGCTTATTAATAATATTTTTTAAAAGCGAAGATACTTTTACTTCTTATTAATAATATTTTTTAAGCTCTATTGTCAGCTTGCTTTCAACATAATTCATCAGTTTATGGCATTCGTCATGTTCTCCAGTTTGATCTTCATTTCGCCAATGGCTTCGTGATACTCGAAGAGACATAACTTCATGCGTTTAATGAAATCCTCCTCCGCTACTGGATCAATCAGTGCATCTTGAGGAAGTGCATTTGTTTTTCCGAACAGCTTCATGAGCTCTTTGTGTCTATCCCCGAGCTCATTCAACATGCTAAAGAACTGGTGGCCTTTGACTACATCTTTTTTGGTTTCACCAAGGAACACCATCTCTACTTCATTCACCTTCGATGACTTTGAACTCATTGTACTTTCAGAGAAAAAAGACAAAGGCAATATTGTCATTTCGTTATTCATTTCACCTAATATAATTAATGAAGGGATCAAGATTATGGCATAGTTAGTAGTTTTTATTTATAATATATGAGTAAGTAGTTCTATTACAATCAAAGGTTCATAAGATTAGTATAAGTTTGTGGAAATGACTTTGTATTCGATAGTCAAAACAATGATTTTGTAATTCGAGTTATATGCATGTCCATATACATATACTGTATATCTGTAACAAAACATTGGTTTCAAAGATCTCTTCCCTTGAACATTGGTTGATGAGAGATAGATTCGTCTTGGAGCACATTAATTAGGAAAGTTGAAATATTGTTACATTTTATTATGACTCTCAGCATGTTCTACGAGATTGATTTGAATAAACAATAGTATAAATGTTCTCTCAAATTTAGTGATAAGATAATCTCGCAGCTACCTACTATTATCAATCATGTACCTATTGCGATTTGATGCGGTGATACTACAATGTTTAACAAAAAATGTGAACTTTACAACATGATTTATTTTGTTATTATAGAAACTCTTAATGAATAGCTAAAATAAGCTTCTTCCAAGTTAGTCAGCCAATAGGAAATAAGCAAAGTGGACGCTACTCATTGGTTCAGACAAGATTTTAATTCATTAATTTTTTAAAATTAAAAAGAAAGAAGAAAAAGACTCGTGTGACAGTGTGTTGAATGTTCATCTCTCCCCTCTTTTCTTTTAAACTTCATCTGTTTCTCTCACTAAAAAAGCTATCTGTTCTCATCATCCCGTTAAATTAGGGTTAACGGCTCGAACCTGAGACTGTTTCGGACGGTAAAAGAGGCGATTTTTCCTCGAAATAGCAGACTTTTAGAGGTGGGTTTAGGGTTTTGTGTCGAACATTTGAGGTTAAGTTACGAACATTTTTTGCTTAATTTTATTATTTTTCTGGCTTGTGGGCTTCTTCAAACTCGATCGTAATTGGTGGGTTTTGTGTTTGTTCATCCTAAGAACTTGATTATTCAGGTTTTGGAAGATAAAGTTAGTTTCTTTACAATGAACTTGATCTCTGTCTTTAGGAACCTCTGTTCTGTGCTTGGTTTTGCAATAGATTGTCTTTCTTATTTTAATTCAATTATTAAAATTTCTGATTTGCTTTGTTGATTTTGTTTAACTAAAGAAGCTTTACATTTAAAGTTGTTGTTATGATTTGCTTGTCTGAGTTGTGCAATTGAACTGAGATTTTACTGAAGTTTTTATCTTCATAGTCTTCTCACTGATTGCCATGTGTCTGCAGATTCCTGAGACCACATGGGAGATTCTATCACGCAGGATTATGCATCTTCGCCACTAGACAACGATGCTTCATCTCAGCCGTCAGGGAAAGACAACGGATACAACTCGCTAGAGATTGCTTCTATCGCATCAGCTTCAGCCATTGTCTCAGTCCTGATCGCTCTTGTGATTCTCTTCCTCTACGCTAGGAAGAAGTTGCATCCAAGATCAAAGATCATGGCCACTTCTACCAAACGAGAAGTCACTATGTTCATCGACATAGGAGTTGACATAACCTTCGACAACGTTGTTAGAGCTACGGGTAACTTCAACACAAGTAATCTGATCGGTAACGGAGGATTCGGAGCAACTTACAAAGCGGTGATCTCTCAAGACCAAGACGTTGTTGTTGCTATCAAACGCCTCTCTATAGGACGCTTCCAAGGCGTCCAACAGTTCCATGCAGAGATCAAAACTCTCGGTAGGCTTAGGCACCCGAACCTGGTGACTCTCATTGGTTACCACGCGAGCGAGACCGAGATGTTCTTGGTTTACAACTATCTCCCTGGAGGCAACCTCGAGAAGTTCATCCAAGAACGTTCCACAAGAGCTGTAGATTGGAGAGTTCTTCACAAGATCGCGCTTTACATAGCTCGAGCTCTCGCTTACCTCCACGACCAATGCGTTCCACGTGTTCTTCACCGTGATGTCAAACCAAGCAACATCCTCTTAGACAATGATCACAACGCTTATTTATCGGACTTCGGGTTAGCCAGGCTCCTTGGTGCATCTGAAACGCACGCAACGACGGGCGTGGCGGGTACGTTTGGATACGTGGCACCAGAGTACGCGATGACTTGTAGGGTTTCGGACAAAGCGGATGTTTATAGCTACGGAGTGGTGCTTTTGGAGCTGCTTTCGGACAAGAAAGTGCTTGATCCGTCTTTTGTTTCGTACGGTAACGGTTTTAGCATTGTGCAGTGGGGTGACATGTTGTTGAGACAAGGACGGGCCAAGGAGTTTTTCACGGCCGGTTTATGGGATGTTGGTCCGCATGATGATCTTGTCGAGGTTCTGCATTTAGCGGTGATCTGTACTTTGGATTCTCTATCGACTAGACCGACCATGAAGCAAGTTGTAATGCGGTTGAAGCAGCTCCAACCTCCGTCGTGTTAGCTCCGTCACGTTGTGTAGTAGTTAGAAGAAGAAGAGGTAACTAATCTCCTATAAGAATAGAGCATTAAAGAAATGTAGCTAATATGTTTACCCACTTGTAAATTGTTTTATTATATAGTTTTGTGCTATTTTCTTTTCCAAAAACACTTTAAAGTTGTTCTAAGTGCTTCCAAGAAAGCTGTTTATTTATTAATATTGTATATTGCAAGTAGTTGGTTATTATATATATAATAAAAATAAAGATTATGTAATGATAGAATTGTTATTCAATGTAAAAATAAAATGAAAAATGAAATGATATCGGTTATATTGTTTCACCATTTGTTATCTCTATCCAACTAATTCATTTAGAAGATTTATCCAAATCCAAATGATTCATCCAAATTTGATGAGTTTATTTGTTTGTCCATCTAGATGGTTCACGTAGATGAATCGTTCAAATAAAAGTATGTTTATATTTTTATTTTTATTTCCATTCATATGAGTTTAGTAAACAAATAACTAAAATATCTTTGTTTTGGTTTAATATTTGTTTCACTATTAATTTTATTTATTATCTAAAATATAATTATTTTAAAATATCGTTTTTTTGGGGGGAAATTTTTTTGCATTTTCGATGGAAAAATACGTATTACGAATTTTGGTAGGAAAATGCATTTTTACCGTTTCAGCGAGAAAATGCGTCTTGTGGATTTTAGTGGGAAAATGCGTCTTGCGGATTTTAGCGGAAAAATGCGTTTTGTATTTTTGGCGGAAAAATACATTTTGCATTTTTGATGAAAAATGCGTTTTTGCGATTTTGGGCAAAAAAAATGTTTTGTGTTTTGAGCGGGAAAATGCATTTTTAAGATTTTGGTTGGAAAATATGTTTTTTTTTGCTTTTTTAGTGAGAAAATATATTTTTGCAATTTTGATAGGAAAATGTGCTTTTGTCTTTTGTGATTTTGGTGGGAAAATATGTTCTCGCAAAAATTTTATTTTACGTTATGCGATTTTTGGGAGGAAAATGTATTTTTACGATTTTAGCGGAACTATGTTTTAGAGAAATTGCGTTTTTCATTTAAGCAAGAAAATAAGTTTTTTTGTTTTGCATGAAAAATATGTTTTGTTGTTTTGATAGAAAAAAAAATTGACGAAAAATTACGTTTTACTATTTTGATGAAAAAATATATTTTTTTAATTTTAATAAAAATACAATTTTTTATTTTTGAGTAATAAAATAATATTATATTTAAATTTATAATTTATTAATTATATAAGAGTATAATAGATATTGTACTATTTTGATAAAACTATTTTTGTCAAGATGATTCAAATTGGTCTTTTGCTGAATTTTAAAATTTCAAAAATCACCTAGATAAACTATTTAGATTAGTTATATTTTTAATATCTAAACAAATAAAATTCTGTCTTCATTCAAATGACTTATCTAGATAGTGAAACAAGGAGGCCGAAAGTGGTTGACACAAATTCAACCTAAAAATATTCCGAAAACATTACTATGTTATTAGTTTTGGTTGACAACAAAATTAGTGGGACTAATTAAACCTAACATATTCCGAGAATCATTACTATTCTATTAATTTTTCTTCTGTAATGGTTATTCCACTAGTTAACCTTTTCACAAACTAAGATTCGCCTTGTTGCTGCACTTTCGTGATTCGATCATTTCGTGTATCCTTAAAAAGCAGAGAGTAAATCGTGTTTTAGATCATTTCGGTTTTGTAGAAGCATACTCAGATCTTTATCTCATTCAGTATTTCGACTAAATTTTCTTTAAGGTAAAGGCTTTGATTTTTCATCTACTGCTTATTTGATAGAACCATGCTGATTTGGTTTCTGATTTATTTGTTTTCATTTTTGAAATTCATTGCGTGGACTCGTTTGACTAATTGGTTACCGGTTCAGGGTTATTCATGTGTTGGTATATTCAAAATGGTGTTTGTTTTTTTTCTGTGGCTTTTGATAGTTGGGAATGAACTAGTGAAGCAACTTGGGTTGTTGTCTAAGTTAAGGTTTCTTTGCTGAACTTGATTAGACAGGTTTTGTGTGTGTTCATCCTTAGAACTTGATTAATTCAGGTTTTGGAAGATAATTTTAGTTTCATTAAAATGAACTTGATCTCTGTTCTGTTTAGTGTTTCGGTTTTGCAAAAGGTTGTCCTTTTAATTTTAATTCAATTATTTAATTTTCTGATTTATTGGTTGTATTTTACTAGCAAGGCTTTTGCTTATTCTAATACATTCCAATTTGTTGTTGGGCTTTGCTTGTATGGGCTGTTCAGTTGAATTGAGTTTGCGATTTGAAGTTGAGATTTTGCTGATGTTTTAATCTTCATCTTATTCTTAGAGATTCCTGAGGCCCCATGGGAGATTCTATGACACGGGATTATGCATCTCCATCTCAGCCGTCAGGGAAAGGCAGCGGATACAACTCGCTAAAGATTGCTTCCATAGCATCAGCTTCAGCCATTGTCTCAGTTCTGATCGCTTTTGTGATTCTCTTCCTCTACAAGAGGAAGAAGTTGCATCCGAGATCAAAGATCATGGCCACTACCAAACGAGAAGTCACTATGTTCATCGACATAGGAGTTGACATAACCTTCGACAACGTTGTTAGAGCTACGGGAAACTTTAATGCGAGTAATCTGATCGGTGGATTTGGAGCAACATACAAAGCGGTAATCTCTCAAAGCGTTGTTGTTGCTATCAAACGCTTCTCTATAGGATGCGTCCAACAGTTCCATGCAGAGATCAAAACTCTTGGTAGGCTTAGGCACCCGAACCTGGTGACTCTCATTGGTTACCACGCTAGCGAAACCGAGATGTTCTTGGTTTACAACTATCTCCCTGGAGGCAACCTCGAGGAGTTCATCCAAGAACGCTCCACAAGAGCTGTAGATTGGAGAGTTCTTCACAAGATCGCGCTTGACATAGCTCGAGCTCTCGCTTACCTCCACGACCAATGCGTCCCACGGGTTCTTCACCGTGATGTCAAACCAAGCAACATCCTCTTAGACGATGATCACAACGCTTTATATCGTCTTTCGGGTTAGCGAGGCTACTTGGTGCATCAGAAACGCACGCAACGACGGGTGTGGCGGGTACGTTTGGATACATAGCACCAGAGTACGCAATGACTTGTAGGGTTTCGGACAAATCGGATGTTTACAGCTACGGAGTGGTGCTTATGGAGCTGCTTTCAGACAAGAAAGTGCTTGATCCGTCTTTTGTTTCGTACGGTAATGGTTTTAACATTGTGCAATGGGGTGACATGTTGTTGAGACAAGGACGGGCAAAAGAGTTTTTCACTGCCGGTTTATGGGATGTTGGTTCGCATGATGATCTCGTTGAGGTTCTGCATTTAGCGGTTATCTGTACTTCTGATTCTCTATCGACTAGACCGACCATGAAGCAAGTTGTACAGCGGTTGAAGCAGCTCCAACCTCCGCCGTGTTAGCTCCGCCATGTTATGTTGTGTTAGCTCCGCCATGTTATGTTGTGTTAGCTCCGCCATGTTATGTTGTGTTAGCTCCACATATTGTCCCTAATATGTTTACCCACTTGTAAATTGTTTTATTATATAGTTTTGTGTTGTTTTCTTTGTAATCTTTTTTTTTTCTAGTTTGAGAATAATACAATTAACATTATAGAAACTCAATGTGATTTTCAAACGGAATGAATCCAGATTAAACAACACATTTTAGCATCGTTTAACAACAATTAGGATGTTCCTAAGCATAATAAGAACTACAAAGAAGAAGAAGGAAGTTTAACAACAATATCTCTAAGAGGATTACTCGTAACATCACCACCACAACCGTCAGTCACGGTGCCTCCGCCGTGCCTAACGAACTCCGCCGGCGAAAGAAAACTCCCGTGGCAAACACACACTATCTTCACCTCCTCCTTGCTCCCTCCGTACCAATAAAGAAACCCTTCCACACGTTTCCCGTCAGCTCCGACATCCCTAGTCGATACACACGGCATGTCTTCTAAAATGTTCCTAGCCTTCTCCATCCCCGAAACTTCTTGGTTCCTTCTATTCCCCGTGTTTCCTTTTTTACCCCTCCCGTTGACCGGACCGGGGACAAGAAAACGATCCTTCTCTTCCTTCTCCTTTGTCGGAAGAGGAACGTTAAATGAAAGAAACGGCTTCACCTCTGTGTTCTCCGGTCGCTTCCTCTTCGCCTCCGTCTCTGTTTTGACAGGCAGAGAACGTGTCCGATCCAGCTGGAACATCTCCGGAACTCCACGCTCCACCGTCTGCCGCATATCTCCGCCGAATCTTTGTCCGTCGAAGACGAAACCTTCCGGTATTGAAGAAGATCGAGGCAGTTCAAAGTTCTTCCTTTTCCTCGATCTTGGATCCGTACCAAACTGACCATTCAGAGAAAGACCTAACGTTAGCTCAATATCTTTACCTTCTTCTTCTTCTTCTTCTTTCTTCTTTGCTTCTTCACGATGATTCTCACCATGCTCAGAGTCTCTGTAACAAAATGGGTTGCTCGTCACGAAAAGCTTCTGCAAAAGATTGGGGACTTGAACAACACCGTTTGTGCTTCCTCTTGCTCTTAACATCTCCATGATCAAAAGAACCAAAACTAAAAAAACAGCAAATGCTGATCAAATATCTGAAAAACTGAGTTCAGAGAATCAGAACTCGAATATGTTAGTTTTACGATATCGAGAGAGAGACGAAACAAAATGTCTTGAAATAACCACCAAGTGTTACTATTATAAGCTATAGTATTACAATTTGCAGTATTTTATAATCCTTCCGTTTCTTAATATAATATAAGTAGTTTTGTTTAATTAAAGAGAAAAAAAAGCACGAGTATTTAGAAAAGCCAAATAGACGGCCGCCTAACCGCTTAAGCGACCGCTTCGGCGCTAGGCCCCACTCGTCCGCCCCGATTAATATAAAATCCGTCTAAAAAATCAGATGTTCGATTTTAGTCCGTTTAGACCATCTAAATGACCGCCAAACCGCCTACATGACCGCCTAGCCGCCTAATTAGCCGCTTAATTTATTTATTTTAAAAAAAAATATTTTTTAATTTATTTATTTGATCTAAGATATTATAAATGCAACTTATTTGCATAATTTTGATAAAAATTATACCGTATTAAGTTTATATTTTTATATATGTGTGTTTTATGTAATTTTAAATATGAAAATTTATTAATTTATAAAAAATAAAAATTAACATATTTTATAATACATTAAACGGTATAAAATTCTGCCCCGCATAATTTCCACTTAATCCCCGATTTTCTCGCTAGGCGATAGACCTGACTCAGCCGCCCGACTAGCGCCTAGCGTCTTCCATAACAGGGCTTTTAGCATTTAATTTAAGAGAGAAAAAAACCAATGATATATATTACTTTAATTTTTTAATAAAATATCATTTTATTACTTTACTTTTTGCATTAGATCTCGAAAATAATTTACATTATGAAACAAAATAAAATCTCTAAAACTACTTATATATAGAAACGGAGGGTTTTTCTTATCAGGAAAAATCATGTTTTTGAATTATTTTACAAGCATAGTTGACGACGTTGTACGGAATTATTTCCCTTTAGTATATTTCAAACAAGTTGAGCTTAAAAATTACCAAATATTTTTTTTAAACAAAAATTCGGAGATATACCATAACTCCAGTTAATATGCCATTATAAAACTTTATTACCATACAGCGATAATAGGTAGTGGTAGATAAGGTTGACAAAAAAAAAGTAGTGGTAGATATGAATATTCATAAATTATTATAAAATTTAGCAGTATAATTTTGAATGATATATTTAATAAGTATTTCTTTTTGGTGGAAAGAAGAAAAGATAGACGACCACCCACCGCGCCACGTGGAAAAGAGCATCGAGTGGGGGAGAGAGCTTAGCGTAGACGTAGGCTACTTGTTTATGTACAACTTGACACGTGTCTAATTATCAACGTGCTCAACTATGACAGTCACTTTTTTGCCACGTGTATCCAGCCTGACTGGGCCCCCGACAAGCCAATCAGAATTAAATATGAAAACTTTTTTTTTTAGCTTATCATTATAGAAGAATGTGAGCTACTTGAAGCTCATCTTAGAATCTATGCCAATATTTATTGTGAAATTATTTTATATCTTTGAAGTATAAATTATTCTGTTTAAATTTTGTTCTTATATAAATATACGTATATTCAATCTTATATTTTCATAAATAATAATGACCAAGAGAGAAAATGAAAAACAATTTTTAGAATTTAGCTAACTATTTTTAGAATTTAGCTAACTATTTTTAGAATTTATGCAGTGTTAAAATTTCTAAAGAAAACATAAGAATTATAAAGAAGTTGGAGAGGAATGGAGGATCTCCTAAAGAGACGCAAACAATCAAGAGCAGATCGAGAAGTAGGATCCACTTAGTGGCCAACTTGTATTTTTTACAATGTTAATTCAACTATGTTTTCTAAAAAGGTGATATAATTATCGCCACGTTTCGATTGATAGAGTACGCCACGTTTCGATTGACAGAGTACGCCACGTGTTACTTTATTCATTGCTTCACGACAATATACAACCAAGTTGCGGGGACATGATAACATTAAAGCAACTAGAGATTTTACCGCGCTACGCGCGGTTTATTTGTTTATAAAATTAATGTTCAAAAATATTTACGTTTTAATTTTTTCATGTATATTAAAATATATTTTAAATTTGATTATAAAAATATTATTTTATGATTAGCTATTTTCTAAAAATTTTAGTCAATCAAATTCAATAAACACAATTAATTTATTCAAATTTTACAATTTACAATTGTTACTTAATAAAATGTATTGAAAATGTAAAAAGTATAAATTTTCTATAAATTTTGACCAAAAAAATATAAATTTTCTATAACAACTTTCTTAAAACTGATTATTTTGAAATAAAAGGAGTATAACTTAAACATCAAAGTTTGAAATAATTTTTTTTGTTATATTATATCATTCATTTGTTTTGATAAGCTCTTTGACAACCTAGAATGAAATGTTTAGAAATGTTGTAAGTTTTTTTATTGAAATATTATTAATTATATTTTAAGATAAATTTTAGATGTAAACAATGTCAAAGATTCTATTAATCTTGTAGTAATCGTGTTTTTGGACTACATGGTTTTCTTAATAATCATGTTTAATTCTGTTAAAAATTCAAGCACTACAATTGATTTTTTTAATATTTTTTTCTTTTATAAATTTTTAATGTTTTGTGTTACTTTTATATATTGCATATGTATTTATACATCTGATTTAATTATTAAATAATATAGTTGTATTCTCTTCAGTATTAAAACTCCATCTAACATTTGGAGTAGTAGAAAGTTTAAAATAGTGTGTTTGATATGAATAAATATAGCATATTTGTAATCCACTGAATGTTATGTGCATTTTAAAAAGATTATGTACCTTTCTTTATATCTGAGAATTGAGTGTGCTTGTGAACCATTTGGACCTGTATGCAAGGGAATTTTAATAAAATATTTTAGGGGTGTTTGTGTAGTTTGAAACTGTAAAAAGTCCACGTGAAAAAGTTTTAAGGGTTACGTATATGTTTCTAAGAGAGACATATGTATTAATCATAGTCGAATATTTTCAGTGTGTATTAACATTAGGATATATTAAATATAGAACAAATACATGTAATTTAGCAACCGTATCAGGTGTCCGTAGAATTTCCTGAGGAGATTCAACAGCAAGCTCAGCAGCCTCGTATTTTGTTTGAGCAAATAACTATTGAACCGCTGGACAACCTGTGTCATCTTTTGTGAAACTTCGCCTAAAATGAAAGCCATTTGGATTTTATTTTAGTCCAGCTGACTTTCGTTAATTATAATTACTTCAGCAAGAGAACAAGTCCCCTCATCTGAACCGAGGGTAACAAAATAAGATTTTCTGCACCAGGGAGGTTTCCATTTTATTAGGCAGATTGATAGCAAGTTGGAAATTGTTAACTGTTATACAAAAGCATAGTGTTCTTCACATGGCATGTTGAAATAGCTGTGAAAAACTGAAAATAAGGTTATGCATACTTGACCACTAATAAAAAGGTACTGTGGTAGCCAAGATAACTTTTTCTCTCCTATTAATGGCATAGAACCCTCCAACTGACAAAGCTTCAAAAGTCGAAAAAAATTTAGGTGCGGACTTATCTGTTTCTGTAGATAGCAAAAGCAGTCTCTAAAGTAAATTGTATACAAAAAACATACCAAGCTTGGTGATGGCATATACGAAGTGAAATTGTGAGGGACCTGTGGGGAACAAAGAAAAAAAGAATGGTGCCATGAATTTCACCAGAAATTACAAAAGTTAAGCGAACGTGTAATGCAACTATAAATTAACTTGCATAACTACATGAAAATCATCGGCAATATCTGGGGGAAAAAGAGATATGCATGTTTCTTTGTAAATATTGGTTTTCCTGCAAAAAAAAAAAAGATATTTCCTATCTTTAGACATCAGATGACTACGAACTAAAAATGTAGCCAAAGATGCTAAGTAACCATGAAAATATCAAGCAGTGGAGGAACCTAACATGTTTGTGCACCAAGCTAAATTAGTCTGATGTTATCTGTCCAGCACTAAATCTCTTTCTTGCAAAGAATATAAGAATATAAGGATTCACACCTATCATTAATAATGTTGCTTGTCATACTACAGTTGAAGATTAAGACTTGAAATCATCTGATGAAGCAGGATATGCTTCAATAGTCTGTCTCCCTGTTGATCCAGAGAGCAGTCTGGCGACCATGCTTGTATAGGGTGGCAGGGCTAAGATCAGGAAAACAGATGGTTAAACATGGGGACTCTGTGTTCACACTCGGTACATCTAAACCAGGGTCTCGCATAAACCCTTTGACTAAGGCTAGTATGTGAATAAATCGATCTCTATAGAACACTGGTTTTGGAGAAAATCCTCATTCTTCTTCTCTTCTTCCAAGAAACCTTTGTACCGAGTTCTGCTTTTGATATGTTCTTGTGTTTAGGACTACTTTGTAGACATTCTCCAATTACAAGCTACAACCATGTTATCATTAAAACCAGCCATTACAAACCCAATATTAAGCTTCACCTTCGGCCTTAACCTGAAATGTGGTAATGATATACAATAAAAATATACATCTGAAAAGAATTAAAGGAGAGAGAAAACACAACTTGGAATGATACACAATCACTTGCCCGTCGTAGAATATAGTCAACGGTGCAGTTTGAGGCGCTTGTTAAAAAAACCATACAAATGTCTTCTATTCCATTGTATGCCCTGTCAAAAACATTTTTAAGTTTATTCTGGTCTCAGAGACTGCAAAAAATTGTTTAAGTATTAACTTACTTCCAATTTAGTTATAGTACAGCTCTTTTGGTTACTGCATCACCTGGTCTTCTTCCAACCTTCACCACCAGTTGAGTTTACTGTATACATGATTTTAGACTATTAAGTCTAAAAGTGATGTAAAAGAACATAGTAGACACACTCTAAAAGTTTCCATGTGTAAGCCATGATATTCTTACGATTCTTCTTCTAGCAAATAAAGCAATTCTTACCTTAGAGAATTTTTTTGAGTAGCTGTTTGAAGACATTATTTGACTGAACATTGACGGTTATGTGTGTAATATTCCTGCACAAACCTGAAAAGTTAGATATGATGGTATCAAAAACAATATTTGAGCAAAACCCCTCAAGATCTAATTGACCTCGGCCGTTTCACCGTCTTCTTCCTCTTCTTCATCCCCAGACATGTCATCTGTTTCTTCATACTCTAATTGCCGCCAAATTCGGTGTTGCTACAGTATAAGTGACCGATATATCGAAAGGAAGAGCCAACGCAGCTTGAGACGTCGCTGTTGAAGCCAGCATCTTTCTGATTCTACTTACCCCGATCGGTTCCTCTAGCCCGTGGATTAGTCTTGTTAAACATGATAACAACTATCTCGTGCGGAAAATACCTTTGAAGAGAAAGCAAAGAAGAAGATGAAGAGATTGGCCGCTTTGATAGCCACTGCCGAATGTGCTTTTTGGGTTTAGTGATTTTAGGGCAAAGCAAAAAATAGGAGTTTATACAGGGTGAAAAACTGAGGGAGTCAGAACGCTTCCATGTTTCATGTTTGAAGAAGTAAATAAGGGGATTTAATGAGAAAGCCTGGTTGCAGGCGTTACTGTAAGCGAACAGAGAAAGTGAAAAAGGGTTGAAATGGGCCTAATATGTCAATACAATGTTATAATGTGCTACGAATCCGTATTTTGTGTGTGCTCAATTATGACATGGCAGATTATTATATTATGATTGGTTTATTTTTTTAGTCAACGTGGCATAGTTAGAATTTGAGGATATCCCCTTTTATTATAGTATAGATAACCATGGTCAACCAAGCTTTGGTTTATTTTTCAATTAGGCTCATTTTTCTAAGTGATGTACCTAATATAAAACCCAATTTACTATGAATTGGTGTAATAGAGTTTCCAAGGGTCACTTACAATTTTTTTATTTCTTAATTCTAAACCGAACGTCTTAACCGGAGCATCTAGTTCTGGTGGTAAAGGAACTCCAGCTGGAGTGTCCGCCATTTGAGTTCGATTCCCGACCACTGCAAAATTCACATGCGGACTGTAGCGTCTAAGAGCCAACACGTGGAGAGCCGTTTAGTCGTCCACGTGGCTAGTCTGTATTTGGGATGAAGCGTTGACCCTCAATGTCAAAGTTTCCTGTCCTCGGCAGAGGATGATGCGAAGACCCCATTGATCGGAGTCAGCGGTCCTATAGTAACATGAAACCTGGGTTATCAAAAAAAAAACACCTCCATCATATTATAAAGCATTATGTGTTGGAACGGATTTGTGTGTGTGGATAAAATAATACACACTGTAGATCTTTTCTGATGACCCAACTTGCTTACAAACAGACTGGGCTTTCTTCAATGGTACTAGTGATCTACATTTCTTTTGCTGGGCCAAACTATGAAAGGTTCTCGTTGTGGAAGTGAAAATTTCCTTACTCTGCATTGTGCATGTGCACACCATTGTACAAACATGCAACAACAAAAAATTGCATATATGTTGTTAAGAAAATGTTGCATATAACACACACAAATATACATGTTGGGGATGACAAAAGTAAAGTAAAGAAGACGTATGTTAGGTTACTATCGAGCAATTTACCCTATGGACTCAACATAGGGATTGGTGTTTTGGGTAGGAACAGTGCAGAGAAAAAGTTTATTAGCCTATGAAATAGAATCAGATTCAGTAGTTATGTGTATGCAACATGTGCTTATTACATTTAATTCAATTCACTTTCCCCGAAATAAAAATCAAGATAACAACATTACTTACACTATATATTCTTCAAGTATATATCGAAGCATACGTTGGTACAACCTATTTATATCAAATGCTAAACTAATTTAATATCTGAAATGATTTTATTAGTAATTTTGTTCCAATAAAATTATCATTCCCATTAATTTGTCAAAAGTGGCCACTCCATATATACAACTAAGGGCATCATTAACCCAAGAAACCCAAGTGGATTTCTTGTTTGTTTTTTTTTTTAAAATTTTTTTTTAAGGTGAACCAATCGCGAGTCGCCACGTGTCAGTGGGACCCGTGAACAGTGTAAGAACTCTTAAAAACCGGTTCTTAATTTATAGTTTTTGTAACCGTTTCTTACACTGTTCATGGGTCTCACGCCTTAAGAAACTCACCTAAGAAACTGCAATAATCATTAATGCAAGAAACCCAAAGGGTTTCTTGTTTTTTTTTTACTTTTTTTTAAAGTGAACCAATCGTGAACCGCCACGTGTCAGTGAGACCCGTGAACAGTGTAAAAAACCCATAAAAACCGGTTCTTAATCTATAGTTTTTGTAACCGATCCTTACACTGTTCATGGGTCTCACAGCTTAAGAAACCCACTAGAGAAACCCCAATAATGATGCTCTTAGAACTTAGAAATAACAAACAAACTTAAAAGATGTAATTGTTGGTGAATTTTTTTTTTAAAAAGAACTGACTAAATTGGGGGAAAAAAGTGAATGGAAAATTGGGGGGACCATAACCATTGAGTAAATAACTCTCTTTCTCTTTTGTTTTCTTCAGTTTTTTCTCTCGAGATGCCAACCTCTTCACTCTCCATCTACCTATTGTATACCAACGTAAATAAACACACATATTTTTAACTTATCATCGTTTATTGTCTTATTTTATTTAGAGTAACTTTGTGTACATATTATAAACAATATAACGAACATTCATAACTATATATAACTAGCTGCTATGCAAAAGTACTTTCAATTATTCTGATGTGAAAATTCGAGTACACAATCTTTAATAACTCATACTTTTGCACGTTTTTAGTTAACTCTTTCACATGCGGACTTTATACTCGGGGAAGTATGAATTCTCTGGAATATTTAATTAGTCGTCTATATAATGATAGAGTCTCAGAAATGTATCTATCTATTTATCTTTAGTGTGTATATATAAAAACGTGTTTGTATAATTTTGATAAAGATCTTAAAATTCTAGTGGAGGAAACTAAATTGTATACGTCTCGAAATGGCCGGCATGCGTACCGACGATACCACATACTGTAATATGTCTTTCAACGACTGTGGTTAATGATTGGGTGATCTATTTAGCAATAACCACGTAACCTCACTTAATTCATACGTTTCTTTTTGGTGTTGCTAGCTTTAGCTTACTCATAATGACAATCATCATCATATCTACGAATTATTTTGGTTACTCAAAATATTTAAAGGAACTGAGTATATATGTCTGTATGGGATAACTAATTACTCTTCAACTTTGAAAATTTAGTACTATACTTCATATGAAACATTTATGTGTAAGAAGTCTTCAAGTATGTATCCTCTAGATGCATGTGACACATTTTAAGATATTATTTTCTTTGATCCTCGCATAATTAAACTATTACTCATTATAATCGATTCCAAGTTTTGAAAAGCTATTTAAACCCAATATTTGTTCATGAGACACAAACTATGGAGTCGGTGAAGTAGACATGACTTAGTGGATTCTTGGCTTGTCTGATTTCTCTTTTTTACCATGTGATGTCCTAAGATAAAATGATCATCATAACACTTTCTTTTTCTCACTCCTTTGTTTTGTTTCTTAAGGATTGCTTCCGTCCGCTTCTATTTGTCCTATAACTCTTTTTAATATCACCTTTATTTGAAGACAATATTGTAAGGTTTCAAAACAAGTTGAAAGTTGATGTTATATGGAATCATTAATCAGATTACTTTATATTATATATATATATATATATATATATATACTTCATTAGTATACATGTATATATTTCTACTTAAATATAACATATATATATTACTAGATCTTTTATATATATATATATATCAAATGAGTCACAAACTTATAGAGAACCTTTTGATAAAGAAAAATGTTAAGACTGTTTTCACCTAAAGCAAATATAAATTAGGGTTTAGGTCTAGTAAATGTACTGGTGTTTAAAAAGGTAGCCATATGACTCAATAAGGTCGTGCATTAGGTAATCCACAACCTTTTGTTAATTGTCGATAACAGCATGCCCATGCAAATATACACAGGGACCATATATATAATACTATATATGTGAATTGTATTTCATATATGGTCCCATATATATATATATATATATATATATATATATATATATATATAGCCACGGTAAGTTTACTCAAAATACCATATCTTTTAACTCGAAGAATAATAAGATATCCAATGAAAGGTGAGTTTAATATCTTAAACAAATTCTATGAGTCTTTGTTCTGATGATTTACATAAACATTATGTAAGAAACACATCGTGAAGTGATGGTAGTTTTTACATATTTGATAGTAACAGTGATGGATTTGCCCCCAAATTTTGAAGATAGTAAATGATATAGTTTAATCGGTCAGGATATTAATTATTATAGGTCCAAATTCACTTTTACAAGCTAGTGACTGCAATGGCGGCTGCAAAACATGGTGGATCACAATTTCGGAAAAAAACAAAGTCCTATAAGTCCTATCTATCTAATTATATCAACACATTTATACTGGATAAAAATGTTTCTTTTTTGACTAAGAGACTGGAAAAAAATGTTACTTAACTAATTTATTAACGTTTGATAAAACTTATACATATAAATTAATACTTACGCATTATCCATTTCATAACGATTGATATTTAATACTATAACCCCTAATGTTTTCGTTATTTGATCTTAAGAGTATTAGTTAGATGTTTTAACAAGCTACTATTATATATAACTTAACGTAATATATGTTTGATTAATTTGGTATCTATATTTTCTTTGAAAGTTGGATATTCACGTTTACTTGTTTGGGACCTTCTTCTTTGCCGTACTAAAGTTGCCATTCATATCACATATTCGATTTGTGTTTTCTCATCTATGATATTAAAGATGAGAATGAATTTGACTGCTTAATCAACGCATTTAATTTATTTTCCCTTCGAGGATAGCGAAGTCTTCTTTTCCCACGTTGCACTACTCCAACCAATGCTTTTTAACACTCCTTCCGTTTCATATTGTAAATAGTTTTAGGTAAAAACATTAATATTAAAAAAATTGTTAATTTAAAAAAAATATTAAATCAATAAATTCAACCAATTATAAAAAAGTTAACATTATTTAATTGGTCACACACTATCCAATAAATATAAAAAGTACATTAAAATTTGAAAACTACTTATATTATGAAACAAACATTTTTTTTGCTAAAACTACTTACAATATAAAACGGAGGGAGTATAATTTAGTCGCAATTCTTCTAAATTTTGGAAGCTTATGATGTAGATAGGTTTCTCATGTTCACTTCCAAAGGCATCTTCCCCTTTCTTATTTAATTTTCTTTTCTTATTTTCATTATGTTCATACTTTAATAAAGGAAAATCGAATCGCATACCTTCTTCTCTATATATTTATCTTCTTCTTCATCATCATCTTATTACTAACTTTACAGAACAACAAAACCCTAGATTTGCTGTTCAGGCTCAGGCCCGTACAAACTGAAGAATTCAGGTAATAAAACGCATCTCATGTTTCTTCCGATCTCTAAAAGAATTAGATCTATAAAAAATCTTAGGTAAACCCTAATTTTCTTATTTTAAATTTTATTTTAATGATTTCTATTTTGTGGATTTCACTACATTATTAGTCACTCTTTATAGAAGATTCAGACAACCTAAAGGATTGAGATTAGAATTTTAAACTAAACTCTTTGAAAAATTATCCTTTTCCCCTAACTTTCTGCAAGTGAATTTATATTTTTTGGGTTTTGATAATAAAGATAGAGATCTTGACTGTAGCATTATGAATACCGTCCCTTGGAAAGATGCAAACGACGACGTTTCAGGTCAGACTAGGACAAGACATGAAGAAGAAACTGAAGAAGAAGCCGCCGTAGCCGTAGCCACCAGTGGAAAACCCGTAACTACGAAGCCACCAACCTCGACTTCTTATTCTTCTTCGTCGTGGATGAAGTCAAAGGATCCAAGGATCGTTAGGGTTTCACGCGCCTTTGGAGGCAAAGACCGTCACAGCAAAGTGTGTACGTTGCGTGGTCTACGTGACAGACGCGTGAGATTGTCAGTCCCCACTGCTATCCAGCTCTATGATCTTCAAGAACGCCTCGGCCTCGACCAGCCTAGCAAAGCCGTTGACTGGTTGCTCGATGCAGCCAAAGAGGAGATCGATGAGCTTCCTCCCTTGCCCGTCTCGCCCGAAACTTTCAGTCTCTTCAACCATCATCAGCCTTTCTTGAATCTTGGTCAACGGCCGGGTCAAGATCCGACCCAAATCGGATTTAAAATCAATGGGTCTACTACTACTACTACTAGCCGTGATGAAAACAATGA
Source organism: Moricandia arvensis (assembly GCA_905132765.1). Classification (NCBI taxonomy): domain Eukaryota; kingdom Viridiplantae; phylum Streptophyta; class Magnoliopsida; order Brassicales; family Brassicaceae; genus Moricandia; species Moricandia arvensis. The sequence goes on along the minus strand of CAJHQP010000314.1, from coordinate 107,467 downwards.
GTGTGGTGAAAATGATGTCTCTTTTGCAAACAATCATCACATTGGGTCTTATGGTTCCTATCACAACATGGAACATCATCATCAACAACATTCAGGTTTTCAGGCAGATCATCATCAACATCAACTACACAGTCTTGTCCCATTTCCATCACAGTTCTTGGTATGTCCAATAACGACATTACCAACAACAACAACTACACAATCTTTGTTTCCCTCATCCTCATCAACCGGTTCGTGGACTATGGAGACAACAGATCCAAGGCCAATGGTAAGCCATTTTCAAGTTCCATTAATGGGTAGTTCTTCTTCTTCAGCATCCCAAAACATTTCGACTTTATACTCATTGTTACATGGTAGTAGTAACCGGATGTCATCGGTCCAATGCAACCGGACTAGTAGAGGAAGTGATAATCCTATGTGAAATTAGATTATGAAAACAATTAAATGCTCGATGTGTTGGCAAGGGAGGGGACACAAAACAGAAATAATAAGAGTTAATATTTGACTATTTTTCCTGATATATTTCTGTACAAGTTAATCTTAACTTGTGTATTTATAAATTACTATATTAGGGTTCATGTGTTTTGAATTTTCTCATCTATATATACGTAGCTTATTCATAGGATCTGACGACACACAATACAAATACATGGTTTAGTTTATTTAGGTCTTTTGTAGAATAAGTGACTGGAAAAATGTATAAACATTGAAAACGACAAGCTAAACAAATTCAGATTCATCGAGAGATAGCACGATAATGTGAAATGCTTGCAATCTTTTAGCTATACTAGGTTAACTGAGGAATTTATTATGAGGTTTTCTATTTGATACGCAGTGCAGAAAAGTGGTGGATGTAGCTATATTTGATGATAATTGTAATCATTAGTGAAGTTTTAAATAAATCACGGAACATTATTGTATATATTGTCATGTGAGTCTGATAATATTTGACTTAATTATCAAATAGAAACTAATTATGCGGGTTTGAGCACACAATTCCTGTTGGCTAGCATAGTAGGTCGCATTGAAACTCAAAGTGTTCTTAATTAGTACGCCATTTCCATTTAAATTATTAAGATCTCGGTCGGCTTCGTCGTTTATGTATGTTAACTCAAAAAATGTATCACATTGACATGCATGTTAACCAATGCAAATGTTATTAGGCTACAATCTAGATAGAATACACATATATGATATAGGCAGCATATATAACAATGGGATATATAAATAGACGAAGGAGGAAGAGAAAATAGTTAATTAGGGATAAAGGAGACAAAAAGTTTGTAAATAATGAAGAAAAAAAAAGTTTGTAAATAATGGTGTGTACGATCATCTTTGATTGATTAGAGTAAAAAGGCTACCGATCCAATGGTCTGTCACTCTGTCATATTATCATCATACTTTCTGCAAAAAGCTTCCATGTCGATCTCTAGCTATCATGCAGCATTTATATATATTACACATATATATTGTTTATTTGAAAAAAGTTTCCCACATATTTGATATTAATGTCGAATATTTTGATGTACACTCTTCACTGTCACTACTCACTACACTATTTTTGTTGTTGTCTACAAGCAATCCAGACACATACATCGGATTTGAATTCAATTCATTAATATTTTTTGTCAAACTATAACTATGACAACTCATCAGTTTAAAAATTCTTATAAGATCGTATGATGAAAAAATAAATCAGAAAGTACAATTAATTAATCAAACTGAATCGTATTTTCGATTGCAAATCTCTAAAAACGAGTGTATAGTAGTGATTGTTATTATCATAGTGATATTTATAGCGTTACTAAAAAAATCTGGCAAGAATGAAAACAGTTTGGACCTTGGACCTTGCCTCTACGGCTCTACGTCAGATAATGGGCTAACCATAAAGGCCCATTATATTGAGATTTGTTCGACAAGCTAAAAAGCCCATGAACCCCGATCTTAATTAATTATCGTTTTAACTACAATTTATTACTATTTCCCGCAATAATTGGTATACTTTCTAATTATAACGAAAGTCTCTCTCTCTCTGGATCGAGGAAGAGGGTTTAAATTTGGAGCTGTGTTTTGAATCGAATTCAAATCCCTCAGATTCACTTCTTAGCTAGGGTTTTCCCTCACTGAATTCGCCGCCGGAGTTTGTCTGCTCTTCCTCATCGGTGAATTTGGTCCTTGGGGGGAGTTTTGCAATGAAGGAGAGTTTTTTCTCTCCGGTAAGCATTCTAATTCCCTTAACCGGATTGGTTTACTCTCTCGCTTTGCATCCTGAGTTTAGTGATCGTTTGCAATTGAATACATTTACTTTTTAGGGTAAGAGTTTTTTACATATTCAATATGATGGAGAAAGAGAGGATTATTAATATGTTCTTACACTTATTGTTTATTAACTAGACCTACATTACATATATGCTGGTTACACAAAGAAGTAGGAAGAGAACAAGCAAAGGTATGAAACCTAAGAAACCAAAGGTTCTCTTCTTCCTCTGTAAGGTTCCTTCATTTACAATTCTAAGTGATACCCATAAACATTAACAGAAGCAAACTTCATTAATCAAGTCTCTGAAAATCATCCTCTCAATATCCAACACTATCCCTGGAGTCTCACTTTCAAACCCCTTCATGTTCATGTCTTGACATTGCAGGTCGTTCCATATGAGGTCTTCCTTGTCGTCCTCCAAGATACACTGTGAGTCGTTCTCTTGTAACCTATCAATCTCCAAACACAGCGTCTTCAGAAGTTGCTCCCCTTTTGATATGTTCTCCATTGTTGTAACTGGATTTGCGGTTAACCGTGGTTTGGTACAGCCTTCTGCTGTGAACCTCTGAGCTAGAATTTCATTAACCGTATCGAAAATGAGTTTTCTCCTGATTTTATTTGGCTGATGTTGTCTTAATCCTCTGCCTTTGTGTGGAGTCATATTGCTGGTATTGTTCTGTTCCAGGATGAAGAACAGACCAGGGTTGATGGGGAGGCGTGTTTTGTTCAGCTGAATACTTATCATGCTGTATTCAAGATCCCTTAGAAGCCCTGATGCCAACAATATCTCCGAGATGTACTTGTGGTCGCCGCTTTTGGAATTTGCATCTTCTTCAGTGAAGCATATGAGGAGATCAGAGTCTGGATTCCGGTTATTCTCAGGCAATATTATCGATCTGCAGACACCCGCAGACTTCTTTATCCACACAGATTCTTCAGAACGTAGAGCATCATCCTCTGGTAAGAGAACAAAGAAAACATGAGTACTTTACTCAAACCAAAACTTTGTAGTTAGTTAATGTACTCAGAATAAACATGAGTACATTGATGAATTTGTCTGAAGATTGTTCTTGTGCTAGTGTCTCACCTTTAAAACTAAGAGATATCTTCCTCACAGGGGACGGTGAATCCTCTTCGTCGAAGGCTGCATCAAGAACTGAAACAGGGCTGGGTTGTTCAACGGTAACTTTCAGAGGTTTGAGAGATGGTCTGTCTTGTTTGATTCCAAAGTCTGGACTCTGTGCATTAGTTAACAGAAGAAATTTAGTTATATGATACTAATGAATTAAAGTGAGAAGTGAAGATTATGTTCCGTACCTTTTGTTTTGGGGTGTGCAGCTCTGGGAAGTCACAGTTTCTCTCCAACCGATGTCTGCTTGTAACCTCATTGTCAACCTTGGCTCCCAAGCTTATGTTGCTGTCAGTTCTTAAACTTCTCAAGTCACCTTCATCAGGTTGCTGAAGAGTACCACGAGGTTTTATCATTTGTTTCCTTCTCGGTGAGGCTGACTCAGTTTGCTGCCTACTGAGCTGCCTTTGGATCTTGCCTGGCTCCGGTTTTGGACTGGTGGGTCGCGACTGCCTCTCACACCCGAGCTTTTTGGGCTGCGTTCTTGGGCTAACGCTTTGTTGCTGGCTCCTACCTGGCCTGGTCATTGAGCAAGAATCCGCCACCAAAGGTTGCCTCGACCTTATTGTTTTTGGGCTAGTGCTCTTGGTAGAATCTATCTGGCTCTTGGAAAGGCCTGGCCTTAGGGTTAAATCCATCGCGTTCTGCTTCCCAGAGGTGACTTTTCGAATTTGTCTGGGGCTGCCAACATTGACATTTGGTAAGGCAGTGTTCCGTGGCAGTGAAGAGGTGGAAACTGGAGCAGCCGGCTTCATTGCAACTATCGATGCAGGTTTAAAGTTTGTGGCTGGACTTGTTGCAGCTGGAACTGGCTGGTGAGTGTTCTGCAACTGCTGCGTCTTTTCCATGGCCTCAAGTATTTGCTTAAGAGCTCTGAGATCTTTTCCCGCCTTTTTGAACTCTAACTGCGTAAGCCTCTTCTGAATTTCGCCATAAACCGTCAGTGCAGAGTCGCCTGCTTTCATTTGCTTCCATGGAGCTGATTCCAGTGGAAGCTTAGAAGCAGGTATCTTCTTGGTCGAGCCAACGCTTCTAGATCTCTGTAGAGATGTTGGTTCTACTCGGGACATTGGCCTTGGGGAGTCGCAAAACCGGTTTTCGTTTCTCTGCTCGGTCTCAAAGTTGTCTGCAATGACTTCAAGACCCATCAGTTTAGCAACCACACTTGAATTTGATCTCCTGTGACTCACTGGTAGTGGTTCCTCTGGTTGATAACTTGATCTCCCAGCATCAGTTCCTGGACTCCTAAAGGAATTGGATCTACTATCCAATGACAACCTTGGTGTATCTTTCAACTTTGAGCCTGTCTTGTAACCATTGTTTCTCATCTCCCTCTCATCATAAGAAAGCCGATGACTCTCCCTTAGCCTAACAGCCATGCCTCTGCCTTCATTCCACTCACTAGAACTCCGAGATGGTGATCGCAATGATGCTTCTTTGAGAAGCAACATGCTAGTTCTAGCTGAGTTCTGCTGCTCCTGCTGAGTGAAGGCTGTTGTTTCTTCACGTCTGGTTCTGACATCTCTGTTAATAGAGCCTTTCACAAGCTCCTTGATATCAAAAGGCATCATCGGTCCAGCATTGAGCTGGTCTCTGGCTAGATTCTCACCAGTCTGATCGAATTGAGAAGCTGCGGTGCTTACTTCTGCAGATGAGAAGCTTGAGGAGCGTGGAGAAGACGAAAACGAAGGCCGTGAAGAGGATTCAGAAGAGGCTCTATGTTTTTCTTTTACTGCAGACTTCTTCTTCTTGGTAACCCTCTCCTGCAATTCCCATATAAGTCAATGTTTTTGTTAGCTTTTTCTTTCTCTAAATTCTCATTTCTCAGAGATGAACCAAAAGAACATGTTTAGATTCTTACCGTTTCTCTATCACTTTCAATGTTACTTTCACCGACAAGATCTTTTCTTTCTCCTGCAAAATGAACCCCTTGTTCTTAGCTATGAACCAGTAGTTTTTGTTCTGAAACTACTCTGTTTCTTTGGTGGTCCGAAACACTGAACTAAAATTTAGTAAGAGAGAAAGAAAGAGAGAGTTTAAGTTACCTGAAGGCAAAGACTTTTCTACGTCGCCGGCGACGGAGACTGGTCTCGCCGGATATTGTTGCCGGTAAAACACTTGAAAGATCCCATTCATGCATCCAAACTGTTTATTAATATTTGGGTTCTCATCTGACAAGTTATACAAAAGTTTTGCAGACATATCTTCTTCTTCTTCTTGACCCTTATCTCAAAAAGGATAACTAAGTAAACGAACTTCCACAATCTTTCTTATACTCTGCTTTTGCAGTTACCGTCTTCTTACTCTGTTCAGGTTTTGACGATTCTTTTTTTTTTGTGTGAGTGTTTCAGAGGAAGAAGAAGCGAAGAAAGTGACAAGAAGAAGCCAACATTTAGGACAAGCTATAGCTTCTTGTGAAGTTATGACCAGACAACGTCACAACAGATTAGGTTCTTTCGTTTTTAGCTTTGGAGGCTACCTTGAAGAAGAAAGAAGATAAGTGAAAAAAGAGTTTCATTATTGTTCTTTGAGAATGAGGTTTCTATCGATTGTTCAGAAGAAAAAAGAAGAGGTTTCTATCTTTAAAGACACATACAACTGTCAAAGGCAGCTTTGAGCCTTTGAGCCTTTGAGCCATATATAATGAATGTACATGTGTTCACATGTGAGAACTTTATTTCTTTAGTATATTAAGATACCTACTAATCTTATATTCTTTTATTATTTAGGAGCCCTGAAAAATTCTGCTTGGCACATGAAGAGGAATCTGGTTCACCTCTTAGGATGAAAGTTATGCACATGACAGCAGAAGGCTAACTTATTTTACAAAAAAAAAAAAACTAATTGATTTTGAAGTTCTACAGTTTTAGATATATTTATAAGAAATGCTAGGTTCACTTTGTATATTTGTTAATTTATCTTTATGTGCTGGTGTAAACTAGTTAACTGATATTCAGAAGGAAAAATAAAAATATTTAGTTGATGCATAGTTTACTAATAATTATCTTTTAGAAATCTATCTCAGCAGTCACTTAACATTTTAATCAATTAGCACTTGGTATTATTCACTATTATGTTATATAAACTATATTTTCATAGAATAGCATGTTTGATAGATCAGATGATATTTTATATTTTAACTTTTGATCTCCAAATGCTATATTGGTTAAATAACAATAGTATGAAATAAATGAAGTATAATTTTATATATGAGTCATAATTAGCTAAGTTTTCCTTACACATCCATGTGGACAAAATTGACAAAATAATGTAGGTGGGTCTTTATAAGTCTTGGTGCCCCTTTACATCTGCATGTGGAGTTTGTCAGAAACACACATCGTATTTTGAAAAATAAATCTATCTATCTAAAAGGATAAGAGAAATGATTGTTTGTATTATAATGGCAGCAAAAAATCAAAATATATTATTATGAGAGAAAGTGGATTGGTGAACTGGGAGAAAGCTTGCATGGTCTGAGATTGGTGGGTCTTACAAGGAATTGTTCAAACAGAGATTTTTTGCTTTTATTTTTTGTTTTTTCTCGACCAATAAAAGTATTATTTATTTTTTGAACGTAACTAATTTATATGAAATGATTTTTATGTGAATAGATTAAAATAGTTACTGAGAGACTGATATGCATAACAAAGCTGTTAAAATATATTGGGTGCAACTAAAATGCATTTTTTTGAAATAAAATCTTCATGAATGCTTAATTTATTTGCATTCCAGAAAAAGTTACTAATTACAATAAAAAAATAGAATAGCTATTCCATATCATTCCATATGATTCCAGAATTTTTTTAACTTTCCTTTGTAAAATTATTCTAAATCAAAAACGTTTTGGAACAAATGAAATGTTGATTTTAGTCCTTTAAATTTCAGAAATAATAATTCCCACCATTTCACGTATTTCACGTATTCCATTTGTGTGTCACCAGTTGCAGCCATTATGAATTAAACTGAGATAAGATAAATGAATGATGATGTTTGAGCTATAAATCGTAGGTTTATCTAGTGAATGATGATGTTTCAGCTATAAATCGTAGGTTTATCTAGTAAATGATGATTGGTGCGTATGTGGACATGCCACAAGTATTATCAACAGTTCATTGCTTCTGATTATTAGCAAAGTAATCTGTTGAAGATGATGATCTAATTACTTTTATTGCATGTGAGTTACTATATTAAAATTGAAGGAATCTGGCATATAAAATGAAGGGAACAATTATATAATAAAGTCATTGTCTTTTAGTTTTTGTCTTCGTTGATTTGTGGGTTTTTATGTCCCTAGATGTACTAATCACAAAAAAACTTGTGGGCACATCACGTGCTTTGTTCCACAATGTGCTGTGAAGAAGGTGGGGTTTGTGACTTCTTATAGTTTATTTTCTTTTTCAAAATGTTTATCTACCTCACATGATAACAAAATTGACTTGACGATGTAAGTACCAAGGAATATACTATTTACACATGAGTATTCATTAGCTTTGGTTTCAAATAATGTTTCTTTTTCTTTTTGTGATTTCTCAATATTTGTGTAATAAAAATGATTTTCATGGTATTTTAGGAAGTTATTGCCTTAGTACAGTGTGTGATGAATAACTGATTATATCGTAAATATAACATTATTGAAGCTTACGATGAATGATATCATCGTAAACTTCATGCAGTGTTTTGGTTGATTATTATTAACAATTTGTTAGCAGTAGCGAAGATTAACTTCTCAGTGTTTTAGGAACGAGAGAATGTGGGTACAAGTTAGAGGAGCCACCATTTTGGGAAATAATATCAATTTTATTCCAAGTTGATATATATCTACGTCAATCACAAACAATATATTGCTAAAATATAAATATATATATAGCAATACCTGCATTATATATACATACATATATATAGCAAGTCCTGTGTGTGATTATTATTATTTGTATTATCAATCGTTTCTACTGAAGAATCTGATGAACAGTTCTCCATGCATGTTAATTAGTGTTTAGTGTGTATAAATGGTTTCATGATTTAAACAAAATAATTAAAGCAAAAGAAGACAGTGTTGTCAGAAAGTTAAATTGTTAACTGAACTGGAAGAATAGATGAGATAATCAAGTACTTATATTAGTAGGACTTATATGGAAAATATATTCTTAAAATAAACTGTTTTGATCAGTCATTTAAGCATATATATTTTTTTCTTGAATAAAGCAATGAGAAATGGGATTGACCAAATATGCTTCACCCCATAAGAAGAAATTCATTTATAATTTCGTAATCAAAGAGAAATAAATGACAAATTTAGTTAATAAATGGAAAAGAATAGAAAACTGAAAAAGAAAGGCAAATGAAACCAAAAAAAAAATCGAAAGATTAAAGGGAACAAAATCACATGAAGTTGTTGGTAAGTGACTTGAGTGTTGGGATAGATGGAGAACCATCTAAGCAAACTATATTTTCAACAATATTAATTGCAGCAATTTGCTTAAAATCAGTTTTAAAGATTAGTGTTTATTCTTTTACGTTAAGTTTTAATGTTGAGTTCATTTAGTTCAATTATTGGCACATGATCCCACTCATCACCACCCATCCAACATTTGTTTAATTTCACCATTAATGTCTGTGGGGTTCCTATCCTTTGGTTGTGAAGCCGTGAAGGCCAACATTACATACACATATCTTCGTTTCTCGTATAGTTATATTCATATTTGAAAAGACATAGTTAAAACTACATGAACATTATAATTATAAATATCTTAGATTAACCAGATCAAGAAATATATTTGTTGTTGTGTATATCATATGATCGCAGTCGATAATTACAAGTTTTTTAAGCAAGTACGCTGGGGTTTATGCATAAGGTTTTTAGTTTTCATTAGCAACTACAAAAAAAAAATATGTTAGCAAAAAAAAATTGATTAGTCACGAATTACTTCGATCGGAAAAAGGAAAGAATAGTTCTTTTATTAACTATCTATAATTTCTAATTAAAGTTACTGAAAAATATTTATAAGAAACTTAACGAATCACAGTTTTACGGAAATTTATAGTACTGAATTTTTTTCTGGCTATGCACCCATATTTGACTACATTGTTTGGCTTATAGTCATCATTATTTCAAATATATATTTTTGTCAAACTTATAGGAACGTTGAAATATTGTTTTTGAATCTATACATCTCTAAACATTTAGATAGTTAAGTAAACGATGAGCTAGGTCAAGATTCCTTTCTTCATCATGATTATAGTGTATATTCTAATTTAATGTCACATGCGACGGATCTAAGAAGATGGCTAAATCGTCCTTCATATGCACATGGTTAATCTCATTTACACTTTTATCATATAGTATAAATCAACTCTTCATATGCAGATACTCTGTATTCGTGTACATCAATCCTTCATATAAGATAAATTAGTAAGACTTAATATTTTATCATTTTTGTATTCCCCGTGGTGTCCACCACTACTTGGTAACTAAACCTTATTCAAGATGCTTGCTTCATTGGAATGTACAATCTAACTATTATAGAGAACTTAACTAACTAACATTATATATGCAGATAGATCATAAGCACACCTGTATCCATATACCATATATAGCTTATGAAATTTTGTATAACATATATACGGAATATACCAATTTGTAATCCTTTCCGAATCGAGATTTTAACTGAAAGAAAATTAAAAATACCGTCTCTATATTATTTAAAGGTGTTTTAACTTATAAAATTTCCTTTTATTCATCTAAACCCATAAGGTAACTAAAGCTCACAAGTTCATGCACCTTGGAGTTTGTTAGATTCTTTGCAGAAAATACATATTGTTTTAACACATGGGGAAAAGATATGGAGCCATCATATATGAGAAAAAGAAAAATGCACAATCACTTTACACAATGGGCGTACAGTTAGCACAAGGTGAAGTATGGAAACCAGGCAATGCAAGTATCTCATATGCTTTCTTCCGCCAATAAAATGATGCAACTTTTATTCAATACGAGATCATTTCAATACTATTGGATAAAAAAGTATTTTTAACTTGCTAATGTTTTGGTCCCTTTTTGGATATAATCACTCGGTACAACTCATGTTAAATAGTGTCAAACTTAGGTTTATAATGTCCTTGAAATTTAAATTAATTGATAATAATTGGATCGAGCTCTAATCCTTTATATATTATTTATGTTCGAGTTAAACTCTTAATGTGACAGTTTATAACTCATGATATGAGAGTTTATATTCTCACACCCTTCTTGAGATGATGGTTTTTATAACCATTGATCTCAAGAATATCTCAATATATGATTCAGTTCGGTTAGACCCATAGACCATTCATGTTAGGTAGACTTAAGGTCAATGAGCCTCTTTCAATGGGCAAAGATCAATTTCAGTTCAGTTGGGTATGGTGTGTTTGGGTTTTGATGCCATATTTAGATTTAGTTTATCATAGATTTTCAACTTATAATCGATTAGTGATAAGTAAATTAGTTTAATAGTTTTATATTATTCATTTTCGAATTAAACTTCTAATGTGAAAATTTATATTCTTACAAATAGTTCATTGTTACAAGCTACAAAAATATCTTTGTGTTTTATTCACTACAACATTGAACATACTCTAGGACCAAAAAGAAAAAGATATGCTAAAGCTCTAAGGAGATATTGGGATCATATTCCCAGTCCATGAGATTTCCTACATAGAATAATTAATTTGTTAAAATTTTGTCTTTTATATACTTTAAAAAAGGAGAATGGGGCTCAAAATGCAAAGTAAAAGAGAGATTCAAAGCCATATTGCAATTTCATTTTCACATGTCGTCATTGCAATCTTCCAAAATCAAATAAAATCTTTAAAGAAGTTGACGAATGATGATGATGATCATACATATATTCCCATGCTGATCATCTTTGAAGTCATGGGCTCAACAGTCACACGTACAATGGATTAGTTTCTCTTTTTCTGCCTGTTAACAAATTGGTTTATGTCTATGGACTTTTACATCAGTTTATATCTAACGAACAAAATGTAGCTCAGGTAGAACCCCCACTAGCCTCTACTAATAGACTAATAGTCGATCTTGATAAATAGTAACACAGTCCATGGACCACCTTACTTTCAATAAATTCATTACATAAAATAAAAGCCCAACTTAAGGCCCATAAAGCCCGTTATGGGTTTACTTTTTCTTCCCACTTCTCACTGTACACATCCATTATTCCATCTGTTTCTTGATTTGCAGCCAATCGTAGAAGAAGACACACTACGAGCTACAAAGAGGTAAAGACCAATCCTTTTTGATCTGTCTCATTAAGTACATGTATTTAATGTCTTAATTACAATTCTATCTGGATCTCTCTGCTCATCTAAGTATCCGATCTGATTCAAACAAACTTGGAAACATATTCAAAATTTTCAGATCTCTCTCTCTCTCTCTCTGGCCGCAGCAAAAGATGGGTAAAGCAAGAGGAGTGAACAATGGTGTTAACCAAAGCTCTCTTGATTACCTCTTTGGTTCTGGCGAGTCTCCTTCAGCAGCGGTCGGAACGTTGGGGACCACAACGACGACAACCACCACAACTACCACTGATGGAACTGGAGGGAGACCGGTTACGACCACGACGACCACCGTGACTGAGAATAAGAAGATACCTGCAGGTGTTAGAGGAAGCCCTAATAATTACTTCAGATCAGAAGGGCAGAACTGTGGCAACTTCCTCACGGTAAAGGATTAGACTTTTGTTACATTTTGAGATTGAAAGATTGAAACTTTTTGATTTGGAATAGAAATAGAAAAATGTGTGTTTGTTGTGAGAACAGGAGAGGCCATCTACGAAGGTTCATGCTGCTCCTGGTGGAGGATCTTCTCTTGGTTATCTCTTTGGTGGACCAAGTGCTTCTTCTGCTGAATCTGCTAAGAAATGAAGTTTGCTTTGTTTGGCTTTTCCGATTTGTAAATCATCAAAATGTGTGGTGGCTATGTCATTCATCCTCCATCAGTTAAAACGTTGTGATGTTTCAGTTTGATCTGTTCTTGTGTGCTTGTAGAAATCTTTAAACTATGTTTGGTTTCTGAGAATTTCTAAAAAATAAACAAACAAATCAATCTGGTAAAGAAACAAACAGTGCTCAAAGCTGCTGCTTAGTATCAGCAAAGGTATTGGTATCAGAGCATTTTCACCATCTACTTATCGTGTATGTTACACTCTTAATCAATCTTGACACTCACGGTGAATCGGAGGTGGCAACGGTGACGATCCAGAGGACCACGGCGGCTCTAAAACACCTAACAATGATTAACTGAGGAAGAGACTGTTCGTGACAAAAGAAAACACAAAGTGGAAGAGACTGTTTATTAATGGTGTGAACTAAAAGCAGCTCAGTCTTAACCGTTGGATTCTCTTATTTGTTAATTAGCCGTACCGTCAATTTTAATGAACCCGATCTGATTTCGGTTTAACTTAAACCGGAAAAGATAAAATATAGATTAGGGTTTTTTGCTTCTCTCTCTCGTCTCTTTGCTCGGCTGCTGGAAGAAGTTATAGCTTCGTGGTTTTGTTCTTCAGCGCCGCCGAGAGAAGAAAGCAGAGCCAAGCTATGACGACGATTGTTCCAACTTCCGAAGAAGATCCGTTTCTCGCCGTCGTCCGATTCACTTCCCAGCTCGCCTGGGCTGATGCTGGTCCCGAGGTACCACTATAAGCCGTTTCGTTTCGAAGATCTGATTGTTAACCGATGAGGAATAGACTAGAATAGTTTGTGTAATCGTTCATATGACAAATCCAACCATGTAAGATTAGTCTAATTTGAGCTACTCTTCTAGGCTGCAGAGCCAGAGATCACCAGGCTATGTAGGGAGGCTGAGGAGTCCATTGTAGCAGGAAAGTGGTTGGAGTTAGCTTCTTTAATGGTAGCTTCAGCTGAATTGGTATCTTCCAAGATCTCTGAGAAAGGTTTGTGTATCTCTATCATAACACTATGCTCATCCTTTTTGTTGTATGTTCATCATCTCATCATTGGGTTTGTTGTTTGTATCTTTGATTCAGATCTTGAGTGTACCTACACCATCATTTGCAGCCTTGTCAAGAATGCGAATAGCGGTGAGGATGTTCTTGAAATGGTGAAAGCTATCTCTTCTAAGGTTGTTCAGCAACCGAGTGACAGAGCTTCACTTCGTTTGAAGATGTATGATTCTTTCCCTGCTTATATGTTATATGATTACTTAGTTACATGCGTTTTCATTTTTTTGGTTATTTGTCTTTGTGTAGCCTCTTCAATTTGTATAACCTTGTGGACCACCCGTATGCTCGTTTTCAAGTGTACATGAAAGCTCTTACACTGGCTGTTGAAGGGAAGGTTACTGAGTATATAGTTCCTTCTTTTAAGAAGATTGATAACTTCTTGAAAGAGTGGAACATTGACACTAAAGATCAGAGGCAACTCTTCCTTGCCATTGCTAATGTTTTGAGAGAAAACAAAGGGTACTGCAACATACCCTTCCGTCAGTTCTTCCCTCCCTGCTTTCCTTTTTAGATATAACAATAGCCTCGGGATTTTGTCTGTCAATGTTCCAGCTTGGTGAAAGAATCCCTTAACTTCTTGACTAAGTATCTAGCGACTTTCTCCAATGAGGATGCTCTGGATGAGGCTAAGGAGGAGGCTGTGCGTGCAGTTATTGAGTTTGTCAAGGCTTCCAGCATCTTCCAGGTACGTAAAAGCATGATTTTAGTGGGATGTGTAAGACCCGTCTTTCTTGTATATTTCATCAATGTTTCTTTGTAATTGCAGTGTGATTTATTGGACTTGCCAGCCGTAGCACAGTTAGAGAAGGATGCTAAGTATGCACCTGTTTACCAGCTACTTAAGATCTTTCTTACTCAGAGGCTGAATGCTTACATGGAATTCCAAGCTGCAAATGCAGAATGTCTTCAAAGCTACGGTACTGAATTGTAAACCAGTTTAGTGCGTTTTTGGTAAATACGATCTCCTGAAGAATCGTTCATTTCTATATCTGGTGTTTCTCAGGACTTGTGGAAGAAGATTGTGTAACGAAGATGAGATTGTTGTCACTAGTGGACTTGGCGTCAGATGAATCTGGCAAAGTACCTTACACCTCAATTAAAGACACTCTACAGGTATACAAACTCACATTCCCTGAAATATTGGTAATGGTTTTTTAGTTGCTAATTATTCTGTGAGTTTTCAGGTAAAGGAAGAGGAGGTCGAACTATGGATCGTGAAGGCAATAACTGCGAAACTGATTGATTGTAAGATGGATCAGATGAACCACGTTGTCATTGTCAGGCAAGTTGCATCAGTAGAAACTCTTTTACTTATAAGATATTTGTCTATGTATGCACATTCATTATTTGATGGTATCATTCATATCTTTCAGCCGCTGCTCCGAGCGTGAATTTGGGTCAAAGCAATGGCAATCATTGCGAACTAAGCTCGCGACTTGGCGGGTAAATACCAATGCTTCATCTTCATACAAATGCTCTCCTGAAGCTGATTTTTTTTTTGTTTTTTGGTGTTAGGATAACATTGGAAACGTCATAAGTACAATCGAGTCGAATAAGGTAACCGAGGAATCATCATCTGCTGCAGCAAATTAACAAATCAAGGGTTGAATATCCGTTGAAAAGCTCTCAAATTCATAAACAACGTTAAAGATCTCTTGTCTCCCTTAAAAGCTTTCCTCTCTGTTTACTTGATTGCTGAGTTTTTTTAACCTTTGAATCTTTTTTTGTCCCTGAAACTATGCGGAGATTTGCTATACATTATTTTTGGCTTAGTGACGTTTCTTGTTTTGAGAATACACATTATTTGCCACCTTACTAGTTACTCAGAAGTGAGAACAAACAACGCTTATCTTCCTAATCAATGTCGAGGCGAAGATGAATATATATCAACCGTTAACAACTGGGTCTAGTAAACATCTAAGACCAAAATAGTGTTACACAAGAAGGGTTAAGACAATGGAGACCAGTAGTGGCATCAATCTCTGTGATGGGTTTTCATTGGACCAACCCATCAGACCAAAAAGCGATAGTTTTGTATTTTAAAAGGGCCAGCTCGTAAATTTAAAGCCCATGTACATGAGTAACATTTCTGATATTTGTTTGCTATTATGCTTGGTTAAAACGATTTGTGTGCGTCTCTATAGCTGACTTGCTTTTTTTTTTCCCTTCTTCTTCCAGTTGGATGTTCCAGTTTTTTGTGTAATAAATATAAGATCATGTTTAATGTTATACGGAGTTAAAACAAGATTTTTCACGATGCATGCAATGATCATATGCAACGTGCATCAACGAGCAGCCCACGACGTATATATCAAATTCCATTGATTTAATGGTTTTTTAGATGTAAACAAGAAGATAATTTGTACCCGTTGATAATATTGTAGTCCGTTAAAGCTATGGAGTTCTACAAGATAATATAAAGAATTAGTGAACAGATATTAGTAGTGTATATTTTATTAACTATGATTATAGCATATACCAACTTGGCTAAACCCCAAAAGGAATGTCAAGCTTAAAAAATAATTTAAGGTATATAGCTTCCCACATGCAAATGTTCCTTCGTTTCATCGTAAAGTAACATTTTTAATTAATTATTCTTTCGTATGAAGAAGCTACAAGCCCTATGTTTGAATAGTAACTATAACATCTTTATTGATGTTACATTCGGGTCAAAAAAGTATTAACTATAGTTCGGTTTTGTATCCACTACCTTTTAATTAGCTAGCACATACGACGTTTTTTGGTTTGTTAAAAACGCACACACGACAGTAGATACATTTATGTTAATGTAAACTAAATCAAACTAGAATAATAATAAACCATAAGTGATCGAGAGCTGAACCATCTCCATTATAGCGTTAGCTAAACCTAATACGTTAAACTTTTGAATCACTCGAAACTCTTAAACTGATATAGCCATATAGGTACAAAAGACATTAATGACAGACACCAAAAATATCAGGAGTTTAACTTAAACCAAAACAAAATTATGTGGTGACTGTAATTATAACAAAAATAAATTAAATAATCAAATCTATCAGTATATTTTTTTTGCCAAAAAGATTAATGTTTATCATTGGAATTTTAGAAATTAATTTGATGTTGAATATTTCTAGTTTTGAATCAAAATAATTTATTCTTAAAAGTTTTACCCATTGACATATACTTCAAAACTATAACTATAAATATTAACAGATAAATCTAAAGAAAAAAATATAAAGTTTTATATACTGAATTATCAGATGATCATTAATAATATTTTGAATAACATGGATATTCTTAAAACGTATCTGTTAAAAAGATTTCACATTTAATTGTCTGGAGATTAATAGCTAAAATATATTCTCTACACTAGATGATAACCTTTGGTAATTAATTAAATAGTGAGATATTTTGTAAACCAATAAGACAAATTCCATAGAAAACGGACATCAACAGACAAAATAGAAAACTCTTTTGACCTTGAACGAGTCTTCATCGACCACGTGTCAACCCTCACACAAATACCTCGCACGTGCCGGATCTGTTATAAAAACATACACAAAGTTCTTCGAGTCCAATCTCAGTTTTTCAAACGTACCCGATCTAAAACCTCTCTCTGTCTCTTCTCCAAAATCATCAAACCATGGTTGAACCGGCGAATACCGTTGGAATCCCATTGAACTACGCCGCGTTGTTGAAGGATGAGCTCGACATCGTGATCCCGACCATCCGTAACCTCGATTTCCTCGAGATGTGGAGGCCTTTTCTCCAGCCTTACCATTTGATCATTGTCCAGGACGGAGATCCGTCGAAGACCATTGCTGTTCCTGAAGGGTTCGATTACGAGCTCTACAACAGGAACGACATTAACAGAATCCTTGGTCCGAAAGCTTCGTGCATCTCATTCAAGGACTCTGCTTGTCGCTGCTTCGGTTACATGGTGTCTAAGAAGAAGTATATCTTCACTATTGACGACGATTGCTTCGTAAGTTTTCCGCAATTCTTAGTTTCGGTTTTGTCTGAATCTATAGATCTGTATTCATGTTGTGTTGTGTCTATGCGAGATCTGGTTACAGTGTCGGTAGATTTAACAGATCTCAAACTGTTGACAAACTCTGTTTTGACCTAGATCTGTACATTCATATGTTTACATGGTTCTTGATCTGTTTTTCTATATTGCAAATTGTATAGTTCAGCTTTGTGGGCATTGATTGTAATGATCTCTTAGTTTTAGTGATGACATTGTTGTTGGACCAATCTATCTATGTCATAACAGTTAGCTTCTCAAGATTCTTGCATGTCATTGTCTGTCACATGTTTTTTTATTACAAAGGCAAATAAAAGTCCAAAACTTTTAATTCCTCTGTCTAAGGAAGTGTGAGGCTTGTCCAAGAATTTGAGTTTGCAGTTACGTCATGCTAGTGGCAGCATTGATTTTACTTTCATTATGTGTTGGTTTGATCACGTGTAACGTGTTGTTCATCATGTTTTTTTATTTTATTTTCTGGCTTCAGTTAGATTTGAATAATATTTAATTTATGTATTCTTTTGTTTGTTGTCATGTGTTATAGGTTGCCAAGGATCCATCTGGAAAAGCTGTGAACGCTCTTGAGCAACACATCAAGAACCTTCTCTGCCCATCGTCTCCACTTTTCTTCAACACCTTGTACGACCCATACCGTGAAGGTGCTGACTTCGTCCGTGGATACCCTTTCAGTCTCCGTGAGGGTGTTTCCACTGCTGTTTCTCACGGTCTCTGGCTTAACATCCCTGATTACGATGCTCCAACCCAGCTCGTTAAGCCTAAGGAAAGGAACACAAGGTAGTACTTTTAACATCCTTTTTACTTCTAAATTTTACTCGATCTTTGTTAGCTAACAATATGCTTAAATGGAATGACTTTGAAGGTATGTGGATGCTGTGATGACCATCCCGAAGGGAACACTTTTCCCAATGTGTGGTATGAACTTGGCCTTTGACCGTGAGCTCATTGGTCCGGCTATGTACTTTGGTCTCATGGGTGATGGTCAGCCTATTGGTCGCTACGACGATATGTGGGCTGGATGGTGTGTCAAGGTACTTTCTTTCCCATTCTCCTTAACTTGAACTATACTTGAATACTTACCTGTCTCTTATGTGCCTTTTCTTTAGGTGATCTGTGACCATTTGGGATTGGGAGTGAAGACAGGTCTGCCCTACATTTACCACAGCAAGGCAAGCAACCCATTTGTGAACCTGAAGAAGGAATACAAGGGAATCTTCTGGCAGGAGGATATCATTCCTTTCTTCCAGAGTGCAAAGCTCTCCAAAGAAGCAGTGACGGTTCAACAATGCTACATTGAGCTGTCCAAGATGGTGAAGGAGAAGCTTAGCGCCATTGATCCTTACTTTGACAAGCTTGCTGATGCTATGGTGACTTGGATTGAAGCTTGGGATGAGCTTAACCCAGCCACTAAAGCTTGAGCAAGTTAAAAAAACCACCACCGCAGTTTTGGTTATTAGCTTAACCTATCATCTATCTTCCTTACCTCCCCGTTTTGTTTTTTTTCTCAATTTCCCGGCGATTATTCAGTTGGTTTTTAAGTCGCCAGGGTTTATTTAAATAGTGATGGTGTAGTTCTATTTAAGATGGAGACAGTCTATACTCTGAGCTTTTTGTGTTTTGTTTCAATAATAAAATCATCTTTGATGTTATAAGTGCAGTCTTTGTTATGATCTTTGCTTCCTGGTTTGTTATGTTACTTTGGTAACCTAATAGCAAGTGAATTTTATTTTGGGCCTTATATGGCTTGAATTGTATAAAATCTGGACTTCTTATAGTGGTTTTGGGCTTCTAGTTGTCAAATGATTAGTGAAATCAAAAGGAATATCTAGTTTTGGATTACTGGTCAGTTAGTCCATAAGAAAATAGATTACTGGTCTACCCTTCAGTCATGCTACAACTTTTATTAGCCAAGATTTTATGATTTTGCCCAATGAATAGAAGCCCAAGACCACTAGAACATTTTTATTTTATTATTAGTATCTTCTTCCTCATGTTACTCATCTGATATTGCAAGTCTGAAATGGTTTAGGGCAGGTGAGATCAGGCGTTTATGAGGCTCATCAGTTATAAGGTTGATTCATTGGAATCAGAGGAACTTGTCGATCTAATGCGTAAGGATTATACTGGACAACAAAAACATAAAAAAAACTCTCATTAACTTTGTAATACTATAACTGAGCAAAAACTTAGACACCCTATGTGCCTTAATTACGACTATGCTAAATGTTTGTGTAAGTTTTTTAAATGTTTGTAAGGTTTCAGGTTTGTTTATTCGTATTAATCATCACTTAAATATGCAAGAATAACAAGTGAGTTGACATTCAGTGTTTTATGTCATCGTAAATAATGATGACATGAACTTATAACACTTTTTAACAACTATTTTTTGGAATATAATTTTAAAACCGAAAGTAATCATATTTTAAAATGGCATCCACACCCACAACAAGGCCACAAGGATTGAATCGGAGGACCCGCCCTCGTGTCTCAAAAAGAATATACTATCAAACAAATTCTACAGAATATAGTATGCTAGCTTTTTGGTACAAGTTTAGTTAAACGTTGTACAAACCAAGCATTTTCAGTAAACCCATGATTAAAAAGATTTTTGGAACTACAAAATGAGATGCTTTATTTAGAAACCCTAAGCATTAAACAAAGATTTATTAGTAACTCAAACTCCAATGTTACTTTAGGGCACTTAAACTCATGAAACTTCCCCATGCCATATGCCTTCTTGATTTCTTCAAGAAAAATCTTTGTCTTTTTAATTTATACTCCATGTCGGTACAGACTTTCTTGATTTACTATTTTAAGTTCTTTAGTTTCAATTCTCCCATTTAGAATTAGGAATGTTCTTTACATAAATTTACAATATTTCATTCTTATACAAAATGCTCTTTTTTCGTTAAAGAAGTTAATTTGATCGTTTAGCATTAGTATCATGTTCATTATCTAAATTATTTTATCCAGATAGCTTTTTTGTAAGAGATAGCAAAACCAGTTGTTGATTTTTTTTGCTTTCATACATTTTTTTCTTAATTTGTTTGACCATTTCTGAATGTTTGTTGCTACCTGAAATTGTTTTATTTTATATTATTTGTCGCTGGCATAAACAATTACCGATGATAAGTTGCTTTTTGTCTTGCCTATGAAATTGTCGGAAAACCCTAGCTTCCACTTTTTCTGATTTCAGAAAATCCTACATAAGTATGTATAGATAACCCTTGTATATAAATGAGCTTCACTCACATCAACTAAAATCCTAATCGCTTCGTTAACATTGACAAAGGCAAACGAGATGAAGAACACAAACGCAAAGTTAATCACACTTGTTCTAGGGTTTCTCGTCCTCATGATGATGATGATGAGTTTTCCTCATGCGCTTCAAGGTTTGTACGATGACAAAACGATCTTAGTTTGTCTCCTCTTATTTGTTTTTCTTCTTTTCATATCTTCCTCATGTGTAAGTGTGTGTGTGTCGTCTCTACATATGATAAGTATTTCTTTAGTTCCCTTGAGATATGTACAAGTTATGTAATGTGTATGTGTGTGTGTGTGTAATTCCTTTATTTTTAAGATAGTGATGCATATATGAGTGTGTAAAATATATATGCATCTCTTATCACCCATACAGTGTATGTGTGTATGTTGTCTACATATACCCATATGTGTTTCTCTTGTCCACATACCTAAAACGTATGATGGTGTAAACAAGTGAAGCTGATGCTGTCTTTGTGAACTTACAGGTGGAAACATAGATGTAGGTGGTTCTAAATATGAAGACTATGGTCTTATGGTAAGCGGAAGTGAGACTCTCTTGATAGGACGAAAGGTACACAAAGTTAAACTTTGAATCAATGCTTTGACTTAATCTTAACTATTATATACAAGTTTTATTATATATAATCCTTTTTGGTTGTACATATGTTTTGTGGCAGTTAAAAAGTCTAAAGCCTATCGAGTCTGGAAGAAAGCAATTAGGTATGGCGTCAGGAGATTCAGCAAAAGAAATTGATAATCTAATGAGAAGCGACTATCCTTCACGTATGAAAGGAAGGAAGAGGACTCCAATACATAACTGATGGCATTATGGATCATATGCATGTAGTTTAAGTAACGTAGGAGCTCATTATGTGAGAAGAACTGTTAATCAAGCCAATATATAATATATGTTTACAAATATAAGGTGTTTTGTTACTTTTTAGTTTTTGTCTTCAAACAATGTAGTCTTACTTAAGCCTCATATATTAGAAACTGTAACCCTTGTTTTGTACAATGCATAATGAGTGACTTCTACGATTCTATCTCTATGAAGTATGTCACTGTAACCCTAACAATAACATTGAATCTTGAATCGAGAAACAATGGGCTTTAGACAATATGTGTGTATTTTAAGCTTCTTCTTCTCGCATCTATGGGCCAATATCACTCTTCCAACGGCTATATTGGTTTCTGAAGAGAAAACGATTGATGAGACTATGATAAAGATACACGACAAATGCCTCCATCGGGGACCAAATGATATGTGAAATTCGAAAACAAGAAGTATATAATAACAACAAGTTTTCTTTAAGTATTTGATGACAATATATTATATATATAATCCTTTGTTTTGTTGTATATTGGTTTTGTGATAGTTGAACAAAGAAAAGATCAACAACAGCCTCAAGAGATTTAGCAAGAGAAATTGATAATTAATCTAATTAGAACCTACGACTATGCTTAACGTATGAAAGGAAGGAAAAGGACCTCCAATCACATAATTGATGACATAGATGGCCATATGCATGTAGTTTAAGACACGTAGTGACCAAGAAGTTTATTATGTTAGAACTAAATTATCGTTACTTACTTGACTAGTTTGGATTTGGGTTTTGTTCAAAGTGATTTACATGGTGGATCAAACAGATAATCGGTCACTCTTTGATATTAGTTGAGAAGTATTCCAAACTCGGAATCAGTCAGTGTAGTAGTTAGTCCATTTTATAATATTAAGTGTATTTTTTCTGGGACCAACCGAATCAATCGATAGGATTTATGGAAAAATATAATGTGTTTTGCATCTTTTTTTGTGTTTCTCTTCAAACAATGTATTCTTACGATAGGCTCATATATTATAAACTGTAACCTTCGTTTTGTACAATGCATAATGAGTGACTTCTACAATTCTATCACTATGAAGTGGATCAAACTTTTGTTTTCTTCTGATAACGACAATCAACCAAACCTTGGAGAATCTTTTGTAGGTAAAGTTCTCTCGATTCCCCTCAAAAAATTGAATCGATATCAACTTTTTTACAACAATAACATTGAATCTTGAATCAAGAAACAATGGATTGTAGACAATATTTTTGTAGCTTAAGCTGGTTCTTGAACTGTGGCTCGTATCAATAGGCCAACATCAGACTCTCAACGGCTATAGATTTCTGAAGAGAAAGCTATTGATGAGACCATGAAGAAGATACACGACAAAAGCCTCCATAGGGGACCAAAGGATAAGCATATTCCTAACCAAGTATATAACAAGGAGTTTTCTTTTCTAGATCTGGTGGCAATCTATTTGTGTCAATACAACCAAATTTTTTTTTATTCAAAGATTCAGTGGTTGCAAATAAATGGATCAAAACTGTTTATAATAATGTGTTTTTTTTACTAGGGCCTTGGGGACCTTCATGTTATATAGTTTGTGACAATCTAACCATATAGTTTCCGATTCGAGTTTATATGTTCTGTGTGACTGTGACAATCTAATATTATTCTTACCCTTTGATGTAAATTTATTCAAAAGAAAATTGAAATGAAACACTTATTTATAAATCATTATGTCAAATAATAATTATAATAATTATACAGTGCACTTTTAAAATTTATTTTCTAGATACCAAAACTGCAAAACCATGGATGATGATGATGCCAAAGGATAGATTTGCAAACTTTACAATGAAAGCTCGAACCTATCTTCTCATCCACGGAAGCTCTTCAGAAGTCCCTGTACACCAAAGAACCCTAACTGAGATTGATGATATACAGTCCCCATAGATAACTCCATTATTCACCCATCCATGTCTTGCATCACCCTGCCACGCCTTATCTCCATGGTGGATCAGTTCATATGGTTTCTTCTAGTGGATCACCATTATTCTCATGTAAAAGCTGAAGACATTCATATGGATTAGCATAGAAGTAGTCTTCTTCTTTAGGTTTATTAGGAATCACAAGCCGCTTCTTGGGACCTCCCATTCTTGTAGCGTGAAAGGCCTTCACCGTGGTAGAAAACACTTCCCAGCTCAGCAGTCCTTGGTAGTATTCATCTATTAGATTAACCAAGAACTTCCTGTTTAGCTCAATCGTCTTCTTGAACCCCAAGAACCTGTATGCGGAGATTAAGTGCATTAGCCATTGATAAAAGAAACATTATGTTTTCTTTAGATGACAACAATGAACTATAATGATGATTCACCTGCGATGACCTTCTACGACTTTAGCCATGTTCCCATAATAAGTAGGAACGAATATATCACTTTCGAGAGAGATGAGGTAATCAAGAGCAGCCATTTGAGAAGAATGGTTCTGACAGAAACTCAAATCAGAGGAATCAAGCAGAGTTTCTTTCCTCACCTGGTTTTGAAGTGAACAAAGGTTTCATCAGTTACTGACTATAAGTGAATCTTAACAGGACAATAAGCTACTAACCACATTCGGAAAGACGTCTGTTAAAGCCTTTAACCTCCTTTTACCACCGTATATCTCTCCTGCAGCTATGTAAATCTGAACATTACGGTCAATGCCTAAAGCAGATAGTGTCAGAGCTGTTTCTTCTGGAGTCAATGGACAAAGACCTTCTTTCCTCTTCATCTCAGAGTTTATTACCTTCTCCTTCCACCATGGATAAGCATATCTAAGCAGTGAAAATGAATGATAACATCAATATTATGAAGAACTTTTAACACTGAGATGAAATGTTGTTTTTTAACCTCATTCTTGTCAGCTCTTCCTCTTCGTAGCGATTGCAACCATGAGAGCAACCAGAGAATGCCAACATATCCATTTCGTATCTGAGATGTAGGACCAGAAAGGGACCTTTCTCTCTCAGAATCTTGACTACTCTTCTACCCAATTCTTCAATCTTTGGAGTAAACCTAAGTCCGTTGAAGTTTACTCGGCATCTCAGCTTCTGAACCTCAATAGGGAGTTCGTTATTAGCAAGTCGAGTATCGGTCTTGTTTAGATGTAAGACCTTATGCTTCTTCACCAGGGGAAGAATCTGTTTTCAAAGGATTAAAGTACAAGAAGCCATGAGAAACCATTCCAGTAAAACAAGAAAAAGACTAATCTCTTGGAGTAACTGAGAAAATCAACCTGGTCTTGGTAGTAGGACATGTTGGACCAGCTGATAGGAGGCATGGTGTGGTACACACCGAGCTCTACCCTTCTCTTAAGCCTTGGAGGAAGCTCTTTGAGTATACGAACCTCATCTCTCAAAGATGTTATGAAGTGATCCACATCGAATATGTCTTTGAACTCACTGCTCACATAAGAATCCGATCAACAACTTCAGGAAAAGTAAATCAGAAAGAAGCTCTGAGTGTGAGATGGATGGCAATAATAATATACCTTGGATCATTCCAAAAAGAGGTCTTGTCAAGCTCTGGGACAATAAGTGTGACATTCATGTATCTTGCAATAGTAACCATATCACATATCTGAAGAAAAGAAAACAGAATCCCAAAGTCATATCTAAGCTTTTTGGTAAGGATTATTTGACAAGGCAATAAGATTAGTTATGATCTTTACCGCTGCTCGCATTTGGTTGAGTCCTCCATTGCAAGAAACCATAAGATAGCCATTGTTCTGATATATCCCTGAGCGAAAACAAAGACCACACATAAACTACATTACCAAGTGTTGCAGTCAAGCTACATAAACATAACCAGAAGATAAGCTTACTTTTAGGTGGGAGAGCGATTTTCATGGGAAGAGAAGCCATTTCTTCCACAGCCATTGGGAAGTCATGGTGATGGAAACAAGAAGGCCAGCCTTTCAACAATCTTGGTCCCCACATCTCACCCAAAGCAACCAAATGAACAAAACAACTCCATAGCAACAGTATGGTCATAGCACGAATCATCCATAAGCTCATACGAGACCTTGAAACCAAGGAGTTCTTAAACTTTACAATCTTGCTATCTCCTAGAAACTTAACCTTCATCTCCCAGAGCTTCCTTTGGTATAAAGACTTCTCCGACTTACACATTTCTAAATCCTATAACTCCTCACAGGAGAGTTTCATCAAAGAGATTCTAAGCTTAGATAACTCTCAACTCACTACACTTTATGAGCTACAAGCAAAAACACAGATCTCAAATTCGATTGTAGATTTGGAAGCTAGCTAACTCTCTCCAAGTTCCAAGGAAGCTCTGCAATGTCGATCTTTGGAGGTGAAAGTAAGTTAAGGAGCAATCAAAAGGTGGAGACTTTTGAGTTGGGTGGAGAGAGAATGCTTGTTGAGATTGTCGGCGAGATTGTTTATTCGAGCAGATCCGGTCGGTGATCACCGGAAACTGAATCGAAGCTCTCGTCAGAGAGATTGGGAAGAAAAGGGAAGAAGAAGATGAGGACAAGAATGTGCAGAAAGATAAACACTTTCTCAATAACAAATGAACTGTCTTTTTTTTTTTTGTCGGTTGTCTTTTTTTTTGGGTTGTGACCGTTTTGTTAACCTTTTCTGTGTTAGACAGTTGCAGCCATTGTTATATAGCTTCATCACAGTATATAGTACTATAAATAAATAGAAGAAAAAAAAAGAAATTTGTGAGGGAAATAATAATCTTCAAATTTCACGGATCTGTGTTTTTTTTTGTTATCTTATATATAAAAATTATTAAATACTGCATTGACATATTTTTCTTATAATTTTAAGTCTTGTAGTATTGATTATTTATTAGAAGAAAAGAAACATATGTCTAGTCTCAATATGAAAATTCTTTGTTTGAATTGCCTATAACAATAATAATCAGTTTCCTTAAAAATGACCATAATCAGTAGCCTTTTCAGAAAAGAACTTTATATTGTAAAAATAATCATCTAAAGATATGTAATTTTGCTCGAGTAATTCTCCTTAACGAGTTTCACAAATTAATCTAAAAGAAAATTGCATGAGTACATGCTAAAACAAATGGATATATTTTCAGAGATGTTTTACAATCACAACAACTGTTTCTCAATTAAAATATTAATAACCAATTACGAAGTTACTAAACCTTTCTGGTTTCTTTTCTTCTCACAAGTTACGTATGGTTGACAAGAGTCAACCTATGAAGTGTGTTTCACCAAATCATTAATCAATTATATTCTAAACACCAAATTCATTATTTGTATTTAAGTAGTATTTATTAGGAAGTCCGGTAACGAATTTTCCTGAACCGCATCAACAAGTCTTGTCACAACTCAATTCCTTCATTGAATATAACAATTGGAGTAGTTCTAAAACAAAACTTAACTAAAGTAATAAATATTCATTTATAATAAAATAATTTATTTATTAACTGATATATGTTATATTGATTAGTTATTACTCGTTAAATATTAGTATGCATATAAGTTTTGGTTGAAATAAGAGAAGCGTAAAAAACAAATTACATTATGTAAGAACAATACATTTAACAAAGTGATGTTTCATTATAAAGGTTATTCAATTAAACTCTTGAATCATACAATCAATGTTTAAAGCTTACACAAGTAGAAAGCAGTAGAAAAGAAAATGAACATACATTTTAGATATATATGAATAGATTATAGAGGATTTAGATGGTGCAAGATTGAAGCTGAGGTTCTAGTGTGGTATCTGAACATGCTAGCTATAGTAGTGTCATAGTGTCATATTCTTCCCGACCTCCCTGACCTCTTCCGCATTTTTTGGAATGATTATGTATTATCATGAAAGTAACTTCAGCTTGTTTCAGATGCTA
This sequence comes from Moricandia arvensis, assembly GCA_905132765.1. NCBI lineage: Eukaryota > Viridiplantae > Streptophyta > Magnoliopsida > Brassicales > Brassicaceae > Moricandia > Moricandia arvensis. Next base: position 80,067 of record CAJHQP010000314.1, on the reverse strand, counting down.
AGTCTCACTGGAATCAGAGTTATTAACATATATGTTCGAGTGTCTGTAGAATATGGGTATAACCACATTCATGCATAACTGCATATATGTGGATACCAAATAGTTTTACTTCACGTGAGATATACTTTTCAGTATATGATTTAGCAGACTTCCTATTGTGGAGAAACAAAAAATAGAAACAGAAAGTAAATTAAAAACATAGTTGATATGAGAATTGAGAAAAAAATCGTCACAATAATAGATAAAGGACAAAGACCAGTGACCAGGAGAGTTGCTTGTTTTGTTTTGTTTTGTTTTTATTTTACTATTTTCTCAAGTTACAATCATAGAAACGTCACATTAGTGAAAACATATATACACACATTTTCCCTATATTATATCTCAAAAAAACTGTAAACTCATCTTTAGAAAATACTACATCTGTTTCATTTAAATGTCATAGTAGACTTTAAAATTTGTTTCATTTTAAATATATTTTTATAGTTTTAATGTAAATTTTTTTTTAACTTTATCTTTTAGCTCATTAAATAAGAAAAAACAAATAAAAATGATGTATTAATTAAAAATATAATAGAAAATATAATATTTTTTAATATGTGTGTAAAAACATAAACGACATGCAAAGCGAAACGAAAAGAATATACAACATTAAAAGAATATGCCGGAGTATAAATGCTAATTTTAAAAAATTCTGAAATGCACAAAGAACAAATTAATTTTAAATTTTATGTTGTCGACTGACAAGGATTTGTTCTAGTGAGTGAAAACAAATTTATGATGGATTAGTTTGTGGTTAGAGGTATAGCAAAGGGGTTTAATATGAAAGGCACACGCCAACGAACTGATGTTTGAGGTCTCATCATATAATAGTACTACGATACATGAAATGGTTTATTACTTGTATGCATTAAGTGTTTTTTTGGATGCATTAAGTGTTTTTTTGGATGCATTAAGTGTTGATTCCAAAAATTATTATCACCGCACCGAAAATTAAGAAACCAAATAAATGCAAAACCCTCTTCTTCTGTGTGTGTGTGTTGACCATTTTTAAAACATCATTTGAGTTTAACCTTTTAAAATTTTGGAAAAGGGAAGAAAAATACTCTAATAAATTTTATTGTTGGGGATGTTAAACTATTAAATAAAGGAAAAGCAATTCTCAAATAATGTAGGTAGAAAAAGGACACTAACAATTAATATTTCCACGAGCATAAAGAAAGTTGTGTCGGTGCCTCTATTGCAATCATGACGTGCCATTCTCAAGTTTTTTTTTGTTTAACCTTGGGGGTATCCCAGCCTTTGGCCAGACTAATTCCCAAAGGGGTGGTGCGCCCCGCGGATAGAGCCTCATTCCAGGTATTCAAATGAGTTTTACCAACACAACTCATATCCGCGTTTGATGAGCAGAAGTGGCAGTTCGCCTCAGGAGGATCGAACCCGCGAACATGACGATTGGCCAACAGGGTTCTTTCCAACTGAGCTACCTCAGCCGCTCGCCATTCTCAAGTTAAGGCAATTATTGCTGTCTATTTTCATTTTTGTTATTTTTATTCTGTCAGTTACAAAAAAATTAAGACATTAAAAAGATATATATTTTATATTTTCAGTGCATTAATTAATAATAAAATATAGATTTTAAAAGATTTATTAAAATCTTTGGTTAAAAGTTATACGAAATAATTAACTACAAAAATTAAGACATTAACAATTAATTAAATTTTTTTTAATAAGTGTGAAGATTTTAAAACATACATTTAGAAAGCATCACTGTCCATATATACATGACGTGCCATTTGTTATTTTTATTATTATTTATTGACTAAAGGCTTATTATTTTTTATATTTAAACAAAATTTTATAGTAATTATTACTAAAATATTAGTGTCTTATTACAAAATTTAAAGAAACATATGCCTGATGTCTTTAAAGTTGGAAAAAGTAAACAAATGATAATTTTTAAATTTTTTTTGCTCAAATAAGCCGTTACACGCCTAAATTGCCCGATGGATGCGTTGTTATCACTTATCGTCTGGAAAAAAACTAGTCTATAGTATTTTTAAGCTTTACGAGCTAAACGTGCTTATAGGGCGCGACCGAGAATATATACGTAAACAGATATACATTCTCGTCTTGTTACACTTGAGCCTACTGCCAGATTTATATAATAAGCCCACAAAATAATCTTATAAGTAATCAAATAGATTTATAAGTTTTAATTAAGCCCAGTTATAACCTAACTGTTCATATTGGCTTTGGAATCCCACGAACCGACTATATCAAAAGCTTCGTGTAGATCAGTTGCAGAGTTGATGTCGTGTCGAGCCACTAGATCAATCTTGTGAGAAACCAACCAAATCTTTCACGTTGAGCAACTAATCTTTCATTACAGTCTCCCATGGTTCAAGCTCTACACCACCACTTGATGTACCTTCTTTCTTGTTCGGTTCAACATGGCCCATGGGCCTGTTTCATTGGTTTGAAAAACTGTTGAAGCGGTTCTATCATCCCCGTGTAGACCAGACCAGCATTGGCTTGGCTTGAAGATAGAGAGAAGTGCATCACCGGTTAAGGTTTTCTGCGTCTTGGGTTTTGCCTCCCGAAATGGTTGCTTGCTGCCGAGTGCCCACCACTAAAGTGTTGCATGAAAGTATATTCCCTCTATCTCAATATGATGTATATTTTAGATTTTTTACACATATTAATAAAATATATAATAAATACTTAATTTTTTTGTTATATATTTTTCTCATAAATATAAACTAGTAAGAATTCAATAGTACAATTAAAATTTTTGAAGTTAATAATTAATTGATAAAACAAACATTGAATATAAAAAATGTATTATTTTTAAAAAATATTTTTTCGGAACTTTACAAAATGGAGGGAGTATATAGATTTAAATGTTAAATTTTTATTTTATATTGTCGAAAAATAATAAGTTAACATTTTTTAAAGAGAAATATCCTCAGAGTTTTAAAAAAATTTGTCTCCAAAATAACAATTAAAGAGAGAAATGATAAAAGTAAATTTTATTAAATGGTGTAAATATATATTTATATTTCTTGGGTTAACTAATCTAGACCTAAAGTTTACAGTTATAAGGTGAAGTTTTGGAAGTGATGTATAAAATTAAAAGAATATTAAAAAAATTTAAAATAAAAAATTTATTTTGATCATAAAGTCTATTTTAGTGATAAAAAAATAAATTTGTCCTTTTTAAATATATACTGGGCTTATGTAACGAAGCCAGCTTATTTGGGCTTCCCATGATGTATCTGAGCCTTTTGACTTTGACGGTCTTCTTCGTTGACTTTTGCATCTTGCTTTTCCCTTGTACAAGGAACACATATAACCGACTTTTTTTTTCTGGGTTTTAATCGATTTTTCCGGTTATCAATTCCCTAGACTCAGCTCCGGAGGTGAAGTGGCGGCGATGGGAGAAAAGCAGAGGAAGCTCCTCGTGTTGTATGCTTCTCAGACCGGAAACGCTCTTGATGCTGCAGAGCGTATTGGCCGCGAAGCTGAACGCCGAGGTTGTCCTGCTTCTATCGTCTCCACCGACGAATACGACCCGGTATGTGAGATGGTGTTAGTGATTCAATCTGATTTTGAAGATTGTTTGAACGTTTGATTGATATGAATTACAATTCCTCTGTTTGATCACCATAATTGTTGATATGTTATCTTCGTACCAATGAATCAGCTGTTAGATTTGAGTAAACATGTAAAAGTGATTTCCTTTATTATTCAAAGTTGCTATTTTGTTTGCTGCAGAGTTCTTTACCTCATGAGGAAGCTGTTGTTTTTGTTGTGTCAACTACAGGGCAAGGAGACTCTCCTGATTCTTTTAAGGTTCGTTGTAATTGACCACTACATATAATGCAGTTTTAGTTTATTGTGTTGTACCTTATTGTTTGTTCCTTGTCTTTCTTTTTAATCACTGAAGGCGTTTTGGAGGTTTCTTCTTCAAAGAAACTTGGGGAACTCTTGGTTGCAACGAGTTCGCTTTGCAGTGTTTGGACTAGGTGATTCTGGTTACCAAAAGTACAATGTAAGTGCATCTGCCACTTTATATTACGCTTGACATCCGGTTCTGTTTTGATGTATTCATCAATATGAAAGAAAAAAAGTAGGCTTTACCGAGGAAGAAGTATATTAGCACCACAACCAGAAATTTGAGACTTGTCTGAATAATTTTTTTTCTGCCACAGATTTTCGTGACATTTTTTTTTTCTGATGGCTTTAGTTTGTAGCAAAGAAGCTTGACAAAAGATTACTAGATCTTGGGGGCACAACCATCATTGAGAAAGGCCTGGGAGATGATCAACACCCATCAGGGTATGGAGCGGTATATTATTGAGGAAAATAAATATTCTATCAATTTTGATCCTGCCTTTATTCTTTGTGATAGCAAATGAACCATTTGATCAGTTGGATACTAGACTTTCATGTTTCGTGTTTTCTTTATTTTTCAGGTATGAAGGAACTCTTGATCCGTGGATGCTGTCTTTGTGGAGTACGTTATATCAGATCAATCCAAAATACTTTCCTAAAGGTCCAGATGTGATGATTCCTCAAGATGAATTAATTGATCAGCCCAAATATAGGATTTTATATCATAAGCAGGAGACACTAGAGCCTGAATTGATGGCAGAGTCAGGTAATACCAAAGTTTTACGCCCATCATGTTCTTGAGAAGGGAACTCATAGTGTGGATACTTTTGCTTCATTCATGTTAGCATAGGACTACGTTATGCTACTTAGCAGTGAACTTTCTGTCTAGTTAATAATGGTAATTGCTAGAAAAGATGTCAACGTAGAGAATGACTTTGAATGTTCTGTTTCGATTGGGTCGTGAAAAAAGAAACTCTCTTGCATCATGGGAAATGTTATGTAGCACTTCACCTGTTCTGGGAAATTTCTCTTGCGTAATATGCCTCTTATGTTTTAGCAGACATCATACAAAGAGCCCGTGGAATGTCACCCGGAAAATTATCCAAGGACAAAACTAAACCAGACTGCTTTCTCAAGATGGTATGCATATTCCATTATAACTTTTTTTCTGTTATATATGCTATGCAACCTCACTGGCTATGCTATTTCAATGCTATGTTTACCTTGAATATGGTTGGTTTTACTCCCTTCCAATCATGTAGACTAGAAATGAAGTCTTGACGAAAGATGGAAGCACCAAGGATGTCCGCCACTTCGAGTTCCAATTTGTTTCTTCTGTAAGTAACTTTGCTATCACTTACTTTTAAGTCGTCATTCAATCAATTTTCTGCTCTTTGGTGAAGTCTTATCCTCTTTGGTTTTCTCCCCATTAAAGAGTGTCAGATATGAAGTCGGCGATGTTGTTGAGCTTCTTCCAAGCCAAAATTCTTCAGCAATAGATGCGTTTATAGAACGCTGTGATTTGGACCCGGAAGCATTCATCACAGTAAGTAGCTTCACTCTGTTGACATAATGATCTCAGAATGTCTAATTGAGATTTCAAAGTAAGTTTTGAGAATTAATTCACTTTCAGGTTCATCCGAGAGAGACAGAAAATAGTGGTTCATGTGGAGAAGTAATTACACATGTCCCTATTAAGCTTAAGACGTTTATAGAATTAACAATGGATGTTACATCTGCTTCACCTCGACGATACTTCTTTGAGGTAAGAGCACTTAATCCTAAGCACTTATATCAAAAAAAAATTATGTCATCTTCATTGAGTTTATGTATGAAACAAGTATTTGATGGAAGTCTTTACAATGTATCATCTCTGTTCAGGTTATGAGCTTCTATGCAACAGCTGAACATGAGAAGGAAAAACTGCAATACTTTGCCTCACCTGAGGGACGGGATGACCTCTACAATTACAATCAGAAGGAAAGAAGAAGCGTCCTTGAGGTGCTAGAGGATTTCCCTTCCGTGCAGATGCCTTTTGAGTGGCTAGTACAGTTAGTACCATCGCTAAAACCAAGAGCTTTTTCGATATCTTCATCTCCTTTGGCCCACCCTGCTCAAGTACATTTGACAGTAAGCATAGTATCATGGAGCACCCCTTATAAGAGACCTCGAAAGGGTCTCTGCTCTTCTTGGCTTGCAAGCCTCACACCTGATCAAGGTTAGCACTTTGTTTCTTCTTTACTATAACTGACTCAGTTCTTTGTTTCTATGTATTATCTTACATTTTGTTTTCCATTGTGTTTAGAGATAAACATACCGGTTTGGTTTCACAAAGGCTCTCTTCCTGCTCCACCACAGTCGCTTCCCCTCATCTTAGTGGGACCCGGAACCGGATGTGCCCCTTTCCGTGGATTGATAGCTGAGAGAGCTGTGCAAGCTCAGACTAGCCAGATCGCACCAGTCATGTTCTTCTTTGGTTGCAGAAACAAAGACACAGACTTTCTATACCGAGACTTCTGGGAGTCTCATGCAAGAGAAGGAGGCATGCTCTCTGAAGAAAAAGGCGGCGGATTTTACACAGCGTTCTCTAGAGACCAGCCCAAGAAGGTTTACGTGCAACACAAGATCCGCGAGATGAAGAAGAAAGTGTGGGATTTGCTATATGATGGAGCCGCCGTTTACGTGGCAGGCTCGTCCACGAAGATGCCTTCTGATGTGATGTCGGCTTTGGAGGAGATTGTGATGGAGGAGACCGGAGGGTCAAAGGAAATGGCTTCACGGTGGCTCAAGGCTTTGGAGAAGGCTGGGAGGTACAATGTTGAAGCTTGGTCTTAAAAAAAACTTCATATCATGTAATATTTGATCCGTATTATGAAGCTTTGGGCTATTATTTAAATTGATTTGATTTTTTTTTTATCATATTCACATTGAATGGTTGATTGTATGGATTTACTACTTTTATGTATAATTTAATATTTATTTTATATACAATGATAGGGTTTTTACCTTTTTATTATATTCGGATATGGGATGTGTTTCTCTCTGAGGTTTATTATAGAAATCTCTTTCAATATTTTGCTGTAATCAAGGTCTTTTGCTTTGGTCATTGTTTCTTTAGAGAGTTAAAATCATATTCAAAGTGGGCTTAGCATTGTTTAAGTATTGCCAAGATGAGCTGGTGAGTGAAGTTTCCCTTACGACCTGCAACTTAACACTCACTTAACAGAGCATCTTCCTTTTTTCTTAAATGTATCCCCACATTAACTTAGGTAAGACTACCGTTTGAAAAACTCATACACGCTCTGAAAACTTACTAAAAAAGATGCAATGAATCCGGATACCTTATGTAGATTGCATATCTGGTCGATGTTGAGATGTTATAAAATGAATAAAAAATCCGGAGAATGCCATATTAATATCAGGAATAAATAAAATCAGTTGATTATAAAAATTAAAGATGTTCGTCTAAACAAGGTCGTCTAAACAAATATATTTTTAATAAGTTTTGTGGTTGTCCAATATGATTTTCTCTGAATGGGAGAGGTCTTTCAAAACTTATTATGTGGTCGAGTTTACGATTTTCAAGTGTGGATGATCGTTTAAAGTGTAAGGTATCTTTTCTGTATGTTTCCAACTTGTCATTCCAATCATTGTGGAGCTTCTTCTCTTATATAGCAAAAACATGTTTTGTATTCTAGTGGAGTCATCAAATTGTTTAAGGGGCGGACCTGATTTTTGAGTTTATCACTTAACGGACCCTTGTGCTAGGCCCAACTCCTTGCTTCCATTGGCGTACCCCGTTAAGGTTATCTTTCTCTTTCGAAGAATGGAAGCTTACTCTAGTGTCTTTCGGTTTAAATAACTCTACAACTTTTAACAGATAGTGAGTGAATGAATCAGATTCACGATCTTACTTCTCGTGTAACTCGTGTTTGTCATTTAGCGGAGCCTTTGAGAATATAAAATAGAATTTGATTCTCTAGGCCCACGTTACGTGTCATTAAACGAATATTAAAATAGAATTTGATTCTGTAGGCCCACGTTACGTGTCATTAAACGAATATTAAAATAGAATTTGATTCTCTAGGCCCACGTTACGTGTCATTAAACGAATATTAAAATAGAATTTGATTCTCACCTCGAGTTATCAGCTTAAACGAGTCACGTAGCTTAACGTGTCATTAGTTGATTGGCTTGTATTCTGTCTTGTGTGTAATCTGGTGACGTTGTCAGATAATGCAAAAATAGATATTCAAAACAATTATAGAATTAAATAATTTTGCTACTGGCAGCTGGAAAATCAATTAAATACTGTAACTATTTTAATTTTAGCAAACCTTGAAACTTGATTCGCGCACCTAATGAGAAAAAGGTTTATTTCAACTCTTACATTTCGATTTTGCCATATATAATCCACACGAACCTAAGGAAAAACACTAAAACTGTATACAATAGTGTATTGTTTTAACACCCAAGATTTCACTTTTATATACTTACATTATTTTTTCTCTTCTTCTACATCGTATTTAACATATTTAATTTTATATTTTATAATAGTTTTGTTTTTTAAAAAACCAAAATACTTTATTTTCCTTATTTCATTATATGTCAAATCAAATAAAATAAGTTTCTATTCATAAAGTTTATTTTTAAAAAATTATGTATAAATATTATATAACCTAATATTTTATTATAGAAATTTTTATTCTAAATAACTAGGGAGAACTAGAAAAACCCACAATCACAACAAATAATAACAATATGTCATGTGCCATTAGAGTATCTCCAATAGTGATACCTTCACTAGAGTTTTTAAAACTTTTTTTTTTAATTTTTTTTCTTTTACAAATTAAAAAACATATATCAACTAATCGCGGACCGTCACGTATCGCGGATGCCTGCAAACAGTGCAAGAATTCACCAAAAAAAATTCTTATTTAGGGATTTTAAAGATCGAATCCTTAACTTTAGTAGGATTCACTGATTATTTAATTATTTTTTTCTAAAGATACTTTTTAATGACTCCCGTTGGAGATGCTCTTGGTGCTCTCACCTATTTTCATTCAACGTGTTGAAAGTAGCCTCAGGTGACACATCAGTTGGTTATGTTCTGTTTTTTTTTGTTTCTTGTTTAGGTTTCTTAGAGCACCTCCAATGGGGAGTCCTTAAGGGGAATCTTTAAGGAAAAAATAATTAAATAATTAGTGAACCCCACCAATAGTTAAGGATTCGATCCTTAAAATCTTTAAATAAGGATCGATCCTTAGGGAATCCTTACACTGTCTACGGGCCCCCGCGACATGTGGCGGCCCGCGATTAGTTGAATTTTTTTTTTTTTTTTAAATCTGAAAATGAAAAAAAGGTGAATAGTTTGTCATACCTTTTCCAAAATTGCATGGATCTTGGAAGCGTCACAGGACCTCTGCTTGGAGTTTTTCTGCTACCACTGGTCCAGTGGAAAATTGTTGCTTTGTTTAGAATATCTCCAATGTATAATTTTATTTTTAAATTTATAAATAGGGTAATTTTATTATGGAGTTGAGTTTACTCGACCAAACTGAAGGTCTTTCACATTTGCTGGATGTAGCAGAAAGAAATGGTCTTCTGGAAGGTCTTCGTTTCTCTGAAGAAGGGCCCTCGGTTCATCACCCCTTCTTCGCGGACGATAGTTTATTCCTGTGTAAAGCTTCAGCAGATCAATGTCGCAATCTGGACCGGATTCTGAAATTCTATGGTGAAGCGACTGGGCAAACGATCAATTACCAGAAATCCTCCATATCTTTTGGTGTTCATGTGGCAGAGGAAGTGAAGTTCATAGTGAAAGGCATTCTGAAAATTGAGAACGAAGGGGGAACCAGCAAGTACCTCGGTTTACCAGAATGTTTCTCAAGGAGGAAAAGAGATTCTTCTCAAGACGACAGCCTCGGCTCTCCCGGTTTTTGCCATGTCTTGCTTTAAACTTCCTAAGACTCTGCTCTCTAAATTGTCCAGCCTTATGGCTGATTTCTGGTGGAGTTCGGATTTGGGACTAAGAAAAATCCATTCGGTCGCTTGGGATCGTTTGTGTTTACCCAAAGATCTAGGAGGCATGGGTTTCAAATATTTGGAGAGCTTCAATCAGGCATTGCTTGCAAAACAATGTTGGAGGTTACTTTGTCAATCGAACTCGCTGGTGGCGAGATTCTTAAAAAGCAGATACTTCCCTCAAAGGGAGCTACTGTGAGCTGCACTAGGAGTTAGGCCTTCCTATGCTTGGAGAAGTTTACTTTTTGGCAGAGAAATTTTGGTAAAAGGCTTAAAACATGAAGTGGGGAATGGGAGGAATACGAAAGTATGGCTGGATGATTGGGTGGAGGACCCCCAGGAGGGCCTTAGACGCCCCTGGATAAAGAACATATCCTTCGATGTCAACCTGCGGGCTTCATCTCTTATAGACCTTACAACTAGAAGATGGGACAGCCAAGCTCTACGTGAGGTGTTTGTTCAGGGGGACGTTGACTTGATAATCCAAAGGCAACCAGTAATCTCGTTGGAAGATTTTCACTCGTGGAGATTCAACAAGAGTGGGAAATTCTCTGTTAAATCAGCATACTGGTTGGCGTGTAACATCAAAACTAAACTCTTCCAAGCCGATGCCTTGATGCTCCCCTCTTTGAATCCACTTAAAGAACAAGTGGAAGGTGTTGGCGCCCCCAAAGTTAAAGATTTTCTTATGGAAATCTTTGAATGAGGCGCTCCCGGTGGCAGACTTGATCCTTAAAAGAGGCATGAAAGTTGATGACAGATGTCAGCGATGCGGAAGGGAGGGTGAAGACATTAACCACCTGCTGTTTGACTGCACCTTCGCTCGCCAGGTATGGGCTCTTGCGGATATTTCATCACCTGAGGGAGGTTTTTGTGGATCCTCTGTTTTCGAAAACGTAAATTATCTATTGAGATTGACCAAACTCAGAAGAGGAATTTTGGAAAACAAGAGATCTTGGCCTTGGGTTTTATGGACACTGTGGAAGAGTAGAAACGAATGGTTTTTCCAAGGAAGAAGATGGAATGCTCTGGAGATTTCTAGGAAAGCAAAAAAAGATTCTGAAGAAATGGTTTTTGGCTCAGGTTGTGGAAAGAGAACTGGAACTGGTAAACTCCCAAGTCCCAAAACCCTTGAAAACGGGTTGGGATCCACCACCAATAAATTGGTTGATGTGCAATATTGCCTTTGATTGGAATAAAATGAATAGATCACTGGGAGCAGCTTGGGTAGTAAGAAATCACAGAGGAGTGGTGCTATGCCATAGTAGACGAGCTTTTGCAGAGATAGCTTCTAGAGAAGAAGCTAATTTATGTATAGTCCTTTGGGCGGCAGAAAGCATGACGAGTCTCAGGTACAACAAGGTCATTTTTGCTGGTGAGTTTGTGGAGATCTTTGGAGCTGTGCTGAAAACGGAAGCTTGGCCTTCTTTCCGATTTCAGAGAGAAGAGACCTTGCAAAGTCTGCGAGGAATCATGGAATGGGAGGTGAAAGTGGTGAAGAAAAGAGCAAATAGAGGGGCGTCTTTCATCGCCGAAAGTTTTAACTCACATGGTCTTGTTCAATCGTATGTTGCAACGGGTCATCCGTCTTGGCTATGTGAATTCTTCGTGAATGAAAGCCGCCACCTCTAAGACTGTTGTAGTTTTCTTGCTGAGAGTTTCGTTAAGCTTCCTTATCTTCTGTTACTTAGTTGTTTGTTTGTTATGTGGTGTTTTGGTTTTTTTGGTGCTTGTACCAGGTGCCTTGTCGTTTATCCGTTAGGCATCATTTGATGGTTTGTAGTCCCTCTCGGTTTCTAGTTATTAATCAATCTTTGACGGAAAAAAAAAAGTTTACTCCAATTCTACTTTAGTTTAGATAGGAAATTGGAATAATGAACAAAAAAAATAAAATTATTATTTTATTTATGGAACAATTTTATATCTTACTCTATAATGTGGAGCAGAAAATGAAGTAGAATTACATTATTTTTAGGGTAAATCTTTCAAATAGATTTTTTAAAATTTTTTTCACAAAAATAGACTTTAAGAAAAAAATGATCAAAATAAATCTTTTTTTATTTTGAAAATTTTAATATTTTTATTTTTTCTAATTTTAAACTCCACCACCAAAAACTCATCCAATAACTATAAACCCTAAATCTAGATTAGTTAATCCAAAAGGTATAAAATCTATTTTGATCATTTTTCTCATTGAGTGCTATTTTGGAAACAAAAATTTTTAACGTCTATTTTAGTCATTATCTCTATTTTTTATTCTAAATTCAATTTTAGAATGAAAAATAGAGTGATATTGGAAATGATTTTGTCAACCTTTTTTCTTTGCTTTTTATTTTGTTAGTTTGAGTCTTCGCAACATTGTAATTTCATTGAATCATGTTGCTCTTTAGTTTGGTTTTCATTTTGATCATGAACCTTACTTGGTTTTCACTTCAATAATGTCGTTCTTTATTTGGTTTTAGTTTAATAATGTTATATATATATATATCTATATATATATATATATATATATATATATATATATATATATATATGAGTCATAACGCCTTGGAAGTTTAAATTGTTGTGCCTTTTGACTTGGAGGGTCATCTTCGCAGAGTTGGCTCCGGTGATTGAAGATATTAGCTTGTGGCGCAGATGGACGAAAAGCAGAGGAAGCTGCTCGTGCTGTACGCTTCTCAGACAGGAAACGCTCTTGATGCGGCAGAGCGTATTGGCCGTGAAGCTGGACGCCGAGGTTGTCCTGCTTCTATCGTCTCCATCGATGAATTCGACCCGGTACGTGACACGTTGTTGTGAATCAGTTTGATTTTTTATAGTTTCTTACTGTGTTTTGAAGATTGTTTGTGTCGTTTATGGGATGCTTAACAAGAAGAAAACCGTTACAATACCTCGGATTGATCCCCTTTGTCGATATGTTCTCTTCAACATCAATATATATTACTCCTTTCATTTCATACTAAATGTCAAAATTTTTCTTTACATTCAATGTAAAATTTATTAACTTTATTCTGAAATTTATTTTTCTATTGATTGAAATATGGTTAAGTGTATGTGTAATTGTGTTTCTATATATAAAATATACAAAATTAATTGTTTCTTTACTCCATGTGGACAAATCTAAAGTGACACTTACAATGAAATAGAGGGAGTAGCTGATTAATTTTCGAGTAAAAATATATTAGTGTGAACTACTTGTGATTCAAAGTTGTCATTTTCTTTGCTGCAGAGTTCCTTACCTCATGAGGAGGTTGTTGTTTTTGTTGTAACCACAGCAGGGCAAGGAGACTCTCCAGATTCTTTTAAGGTTCATTGTAATTTCAACTACAAATAATTCAGTTTTAGTTTATTGTGTTGTACCTTATTGTTTGCTCCTTGTCTTTTTTTTTTTAAATCACTGAAGGTGTTTTGGAGGTTTCTTCTTCAAAGAAACTTGGGGAACTCTTGGTTGCAACGAGTTCGCTTTGCAGTGTTTGGACTAGGTGATTCTGGTTACCAGAAGTTCAATGTAAAGTCCATCTCCCACTTTATATTATCAGTTTCACATTGTTTTGAACATGACATTTTATTCCCGAGTTCTTCCGGTTCTGTTTTGATGTATTCATCTATATGACTAAAGTAGGTTTTACCAAGGAAGAGTTATATTAGCAAACTTTGGTTTTTGTTTCTCTTTGGGAAAAATCCACACAGCCAAAAACCTTGAGATTTGTCTTGATTATTCTTCTCTGCCACAAATTTTCGTGACATTGTTTATTCCGATGGTTTTAGTTTGTAGCAAAGAAACTACACAAAAGATTACTAGATCTTGGGGGCACAACCATCATTGAGAAAGGTCTGGCAGATGATCAACACCCATCAGGGTATGGAACGGTATATTATTGATGAAAATAAAGTATCTGTCAAATTTTGATCATGCCTTTATTCTTTGATAGCAAATGAACCATTTGATGAGTTGAAGACTATATCCAGTTTCCACTTTCTTGCTATTGCTTGTCTACTACTTTATTTCTGTTTTTGTGCTCTCTTTATTTTTTCAGGTATGAAGGAACTCTTGATCCGTGGATGCTGTCTTTGTGGAGTACATTATATCAGATCAATCCAAAATACTTTCCTAAAGGTCCAGATGTGATGATTCCTCAAGATGAATTAATTGATCAGCCTAAATATAGGATTTTATATCATAAGTCAGAGACACTGGAGCCTGAATTGATGGCACAATCAGGTAATACCAAAGTTTTACGCCCATCATGTTCTTGAGAAGAGAATTCATAGAGTGTTATGTTAGAGATAAGCTTCAACATTACTAAAGAAAAAGTCAAATAAAAAAGGAAGTTATCATTAAAGGAATTAGGATAACTAAAGTTATTAATACTAGGGAAAAAAAATACCTAATACAATGTGTAATAGGATAGAAATTTTTTTTAACTCGTATGTATATAGTCATCGACTTGTGATGAATAATAAAAAAAAAACAATAGCTTTTGTTTAGCTTCTGAAAAGTTTTCTAAAGATTAATAAAGAAAAAAATCTTTATAAAACTGTTTGTTCAAGACCGAAACTATGTTTAAAGTATTCACGTTTTGGTCTGTTATTCATGCTAGCTTAGGACTTAGGAGTTAGGACTATGTTATGCTACTTAACAGTGAACTTCCTGTCTAGTTAATAATGGTAATTGGTAGAAAATGTCAATGTAGAAAATGACTTTTTCATGTTCTGTAGCACTTCGTCACCTGTTCTGGGAAATTTGTTATGAAAAGAAATTCTCTTTCATCATGAAAAAATGTTATGCGTCTAATGTTTTAGCAGACATAGAAAGAGCCCGTGGAATGTCACCCGGAAAATTATCCAAGGACAAAAGTAAACCAGACTATTTTCTCAGGATGGTATGCCTGCATAATCCATTATAATATTTATTGTGTTATGCTATTTCAATGCTTTGTTACCTTGAATCTGGTTGGATTTGATGTTCCTTCTTGGTCTAACATTCTAATCAATCATTATAGACTAGAAATGAAGTCTTGACAAAAGCTGGAAGTACAAAGGTGGTCCACCACCTCGAGTTCCAATCTGTAAGCAACTTTGCTATCAATCAATTTATCTCCTACTTGGCGAAAGTCTGATCCTCTTTGGTTTTCTCCTTCATTAAAGAGTATCAAATATGAAGTCGGCGATCTTGTTGATATTCTTCCAAGCCAAGATTCTTCAACAGTAGATGCCTTTATAGAACGCTGTGGTTTGGACCCTGAAACATTCATCACAGTAAGTAACTACACTCTGTTGATTTTCAAAATAAAATTTACCGAGAGTTAATTTTACTTTCAGGTTTGTCCGAGAGAGACAGAAAATAGTGGTTTATGTGGAGAAGTAAAGATACATGTCCCTGTTAAGCTTAAGACTTTTGTTGAATTAACAATGGATGTTACATCCGCTTCACCTCGACGATACTTCTTCGAGGTAAAAGAGACCTTTGTTCCTAATGCATTTCGTCGTAGGGAAACAAGTATTTGATGAAGTATCTGTTCAGGTTATGAGCTTCTATGCAACAGCTGAACATGAGAAGGAAAGACTTCAATACTTTGCTTCACCTGAGGGACGGGATGACCTCTACAATTACAATCAGAAGGAAAGAAGAAGCGTCCTTGAGGTGCTGGAGGATTTTGCTTCCGTGCAGATGCCTTTTGAGTGGCTAGTACAGTTAGTACCATCACTAGAACCAAGAGCTTTTTCGATATCTTCATCTCCTTTGGCCCACCCTGCCCAAGTACATATGATCGTAAGCGTAGTATCATGGATCACCCCTTATAAGAGAACTAGAAAGGGTCTATGCACTTCTTGGCTTGCAAGCCTCACACCTGGACGAGGTTAGAACATTGTTTCTTCTTCACATGTAGTGGAAGCTACGGTAGATCAAAGATCAGTTGATTATAAGAATAGTTTTCGCGTCTTAATCAAAAGCTCTTTCATAAATCACTAGAATAACACTATATAGCTTAATATGTAGAACATTGTTTCTTCTTCTTCTTACCATAATTGAGTCAGCTCTTTGTTCTTAGAGCAATTTTCTAGGATAACACTAAATAGTATTTTAAATAAAAAAATTTAAAATAATTTTCGGATTTCGAAATAAATTTCTATTTTTTAAAGAAAAATAAAAAAGTTCGAATTGAAAACTTTATTATTCGAAATAATAAAAATTCTTTATTTTTATTTTTATTTAAATAATTATTTATATTTATAAACAAAGATAGAAAGTCTTTATAACAAGTAAACTTATTTTATATTTCTATCCATTTTTTATATTTTGTTTTCCATTTGTACTTAGAAATAAACATACCGGTTTGGTTTCGCAAAGGCGCTCTACCTGCTCCACCACAGTCGCTTCCGCTCATCTTAGTGGGACCCGGAAACGGATGTGCCCCGTTCCGTGGGTTCATAGCTGAGAGAGCCGTACAAGCTCAGACTAGCCCCATTGCACCAGTC
Organism: Moricandia arvensis; assembly: GCA_905132765.1. Lineage (NCBI taxonomy): Eukaryota > Viridiplantae > Streptophyta > Magnoliopsida > Brassicales > Brassicaceae > Moricandia > Moricandia arvensis. Next base: position 63,669 of record CAJHQP010000314.1, on the reverse strand, counting down.
CTGTTCTTTTTTGGTTGCAGAAACAAAGACGGAGACTTTCTATACCGAGACTTCTGGGAGTCTCATGCAAGAGAAGGAGGCATGCTCTCTGAAGAAAAAGGCGGCGGATTTTACACAGCGTTCTCTAGAGACCAGCCCAAGAAGGTTTACGTGCAACACAAGATCCGCGAGATGAAGAAGAAAGTGTGGGATTTGCTATGTGATGGAGCCGCCGTTTACGTGGCGGGCTCGTCAAAAATGCCTTGTGGTGTAATGTCGGCCTTGGAGGAGATTGTGGTGGAGGAGACTGGAGGATCAAAGGAAATGGCTTCTCGGTGGCTCAAGGCTTTGGAGAAGGCTGGGAGGTACAATGTCGAAGCTTGGCCTTAAAAACTTCACATATCATGCAATACTAGTGGTACCATTTGTGTTATTGTTTGTTGTATAAATTGTCATGTTTTTGTTATCGGTGTTGATGTGGACGTATTCTAATAGTGTGGTGCGATTGGTTCATAATGTGCCAATCCAATCAGTTGGTGTGAATGTTAAATTAATAACAAAAACTTTCCTGTCTGCAGCAAAGTGAAACATAGATGAGATTGCATTGTCTATGAGATTACAAGCTAATATATTTTTAGTTGTTCTGATTCATTCTGTTTATAAAAAAAGGCTCCCATTTTCCGAATTTTCTTATGTTCCTTTCATGGCTTCTTCTAGTTTTATCTGCCTGAATCTTTTCCTGCCAGGTGATGGAATTCAAGGTAACACCGTGACCATCCAATCATTGATCATTGATCTGTGTCCTGCCTCTGAACTGAAGCGATGTTTTGTAAATTTGGCTTGTTGGTTTTGTGAATATTGTCAATTTACATGTGATATAACTCCTGTGAAGCAGGAATAATTGCAAAACAAGAAGCAATGTTTTCATACTTAGATTTTCCCATTGTAGAAAAAATGTTCTTAGATGAGCTATGTTTGTCTTGAATCATTGAACTATTGAAAATGTAGTAAACCAGAAAGTCCATTCTAGCTGAACTCTGTACCCTATTACATCAGGACATACTTCATTTCCTGTCCTGTCTCTGTAAGATCCAAAGATAATGTAACTACCTGTTATGTATACTTTAGATATAGAAATAAAAGCTGATCTTGGTGGCATTGTAAAGTGTTTAATCTCATTGTTAATCTTAGAGTTTATTAGCTGTTTTGAATTATATAAATCCATGATATAAGTAGTTAACCAGATGAAATATATTGTTATTACTATTAACATTTCACACATTGTAAAATTCAATTTTATAAGGTTCCAAAAGACACAAACATCTGCTCAAACAGAAGATAGATGATGTTCAAGGCTATGACAGCTATAGCCACTTATAAATGATAAATCAAAAATCTTATTGGGTTAGCAGTTACTCGGTTCGGTTGTTTACGTTTGCGTCAGTGGTATCAATGGCCCGGCGTTAATTTTTCCCACACGTCATCACTTTTTCCCATCTGTGACACGTCATCATATTGCTGAACACACGACATTGTGATGTTTTACGTCATTTAGTAGGAACTGCGTGTCGTTTGTCATTTAATTTCAGAATGGATTTTAATTCTTCATTTGGCCCAAACATGGCCCCTTATACCGAACCCATATTAGTCGAGAAACTAACAAGTATAAGGGTGAGACTGTGAGTTTTTAGAAGATTGAGGGGTGTAAACTTAAAATATTTTATCACTGTACTAAATAAAATTAATTTGAGTATTTAATTAAGGTTATGATTAATTACATTAAGTGATTAACGTGTCTTCTTCACTAAATGTCCTGAGATCTATCCGTCACGTCACTCTCCAGAGGTTAAACTCACTCATCTTCTTCTTCTCTCGGCCAAGCAAGAACCCTACCTCACCGACGAATCCAATCGTAAAATCCCGATCCAGTAAAGGTGAAGAGTATCACTCGAAATGGCGGTGGCCTTCCGTGGAGGCCGAAACGGCGTCGGATCAGGACTCCGCAGCTTCTTCTCGTACCGGATCTTCATCTCGGCTTTGTTCTCTTTCCTCTTCCTCGCCACTTTCTCCGTCGTCCTCAACTCCTCTCGTCATCAACCTCATCTTGATCACGTAAGCTTTTACAATTCGATCAAATTTAGAAATGAAATCCTCTGAATCTAAGCTTCGATTTTTGGTGTTTTAGACATTGCCGAACGCGCATATGCAGAGGACGTTCTCAGCTTTACAATCAAATCCATTGAAAACTAGGTTAGATCTGATACACAAGCAAGCCACTGATCATCTCACGCTCGTGAATGCTTACGCTGCTTACGCTAGGAAGCTCAAGCTCGACGCTTCGAAGCAGCTTAAGCTCTTTGAAGATCTCGCTATCAGCTTCTCCGATCTGCAGTCCAAACCTGAGAGTGGTAATGTTGTTATTGAGGAGGATGCGTTTAAGCAGCTTGAGAAAGAAGTTAAAGAGAAGGTCAAGACGGCGAGGATGATGATTGTTGAGTCCAAAGAGAGTTACGACACACAGTTGAAGATACAGAAGCTTAAAGATACCATCTTTGCTGTTCAAGAACAGTTGATGAAGGCTAAGAAGAACGGTGCTGTTGCGAGTTTGATATCAGCTAAGTCTGTTCCCAAGAGTCTGAACTGTTTGGCTATGCGGCTTGTTGGGGAGAGGATCTCTAATCCTGAGAAGTATAAAGATGCTCCGTTTGATTCAGCTGTGGAGGATCCGAGTCTTTATCACTACGCGGTTTTCTCTGATAATGTGATTGCTGTGTCCGTTGTGGTGAGATCTGTTGTGATGAACGCTGAGGAGCCGTGGAAGCATGTGTTTCATGTGGTGACTGATCGATGAATCTTGCGGCTATGAAGGTTTGGTTTAAGATGCGTCCTTTGGAGAGTGGAGCTCATGTTGAGATTAAGTCTGTGGAGGAGTTTAAGTTCTTGAACTCTTCGTATGCACCGGTCTTGAGGCAGCTTGAGTCTGCTAAGTTGCAGAAGTTTTACTTTGAGAACAACCAGGCGGAGAACGCGAGTAGAGATGCGCATAACATCAAGTTCAAGAACCCCAAGTATCTCTCGATGTTGAACCATCTGAGGTTTTACTTACCGGAGATGTATCCGAAGCTGAACAAGATCTTGTTCTTGGACGATGATGTTGTGGTGCAGAAAGATGTAACTGGCTTATGGAAGATTAACTTGGATGGTAAGGTGAATGGAGCTGTTGAGACATGCTTTGGCTCTTTTCATCGATATGGTCAATACTTAAACTTCACTCATCCTCTGATCAAAGAGAGCTTTAACCCCAATGCTTGTGCTTGGGCCTTTGGGATGAATATATTTGATCTCAATGCTTGGAGGCGCGAGAAATGCACAGATCAATACCATTACTGGCAGAACTTGGTAAGTCCATGGTGGTTATGGTTCTTCCTTAGTAACTTATGCATTCTTATCTTGTGTTGATTATATGTTGTATCTGAGCAGAATGAAGACAGAACTCTCTGGAAATTGGGCACTCTGCCTCCGGGACTGATCACATTCTATTCAAAGACGAAATCACTGGACAAGTCATGGCATGTGCTTGGGTTAGGCTACAACCCGGGAGTGAGCATGGACGAGATAAAAAAAGCAGCAGTGATACATTACAATGGAAACATGAAACCATGGCTAGACATTGCTATGAACCAATACAAGTCTCTCTGGACTAAATACGTCGATAACGAAATGGAGTTTGTGCAGATGTGCAATTTTGGTCTCTAGAGACAGACAGACAGACAAAAACCAAAACTGAAGAATGAAAGATATTGGTTTAAGAGGTAACCTCAGAATCGATATGTTTCAGTCTTTTCAGGGAATTCTTTAGCTGATACTTTTTTTTTTTACCTTTTATATTATATAGGGTTACAAAGTGTTTTGCTTGTTCGTTCTGTCATAGTTTTGTTCTTATTTATATTTTGTGTAACTCTTTCACAGAAAAAAGCGTTATCAAAAACTACAATGTGTCTGCTTTTCTAGCTTTGTTTCATGCCAAGCTAACCAAATTACCAAAATGTTTAAATAACTTTACTTAAGCTTGCCAAGCTTTCTGACCATTTTATTATTTTTTTAGCTTTTCTAGCTTTGTTTCATGCCAAGCTTTCTGACCATTTTATTATTTTTTTTTAACAAAAAAAACTTTTTAATTAAGCTTGAAATATTAAAAGAAATAGACTAGAGATAAAACGCAATAAAGGATTTTATCATATGTTGACTTAGTTACATTTTATTATAATCATGATAATTTAACTTCTTTATAACCCAATAAGATTTTATACACATAAGTGGCCAGAGAATTAGATACACTTGCAGAGACAGTAAAGAAGAAAGAAAAGTGAAACCCGTTTTGGTAAAAGGTAGAGTTAAATAACTTAAACATAATATCCCTCCTTAAACTTTATGGATAGTGAATACTTGCAATAACAATTTACTTTTTGGTCAAATACTATGAATTGTACTCGTTTTGTTTAGAATTTTATATATGTTATTAACCTATCCTATATTTCTATATCAACTCACATCTTGTTTGAATTTGATAGAAAATCATTGATAAACGATCATTTGAAAATGAAAGTTATTGGTCCTAGTTTTATTACAATTAACTTATATTTTTTTTTAAAAGAGAAGGCATTTAAATTTAAAATCTAAAAACCTACATTATATTAACTATAAAAATTATATGAGATATCCAAGATGTTGTTATTAAAATAGCTGTTATATTTTATAACATAGCTCGATGCATTGTAATAAAATTAACAGATGTAAAATTACATATGTAATGAATTTATAATATTTAGTACAAAAATAAAATACTTTTAAGAAATTATAATTTTGAAATGGATTTTCACAAATAAACAAATAAAAAGCTATTGATGGGCTATTATTGAAAACGTAAGAGCATGTACATCAATGAACCCCAAGGGGGGGGTTTACTGGAATTTTTTATGTATTTAATGGTGGGCCGTGAACAATGTTGAACCCGAACCAAATGTGCTTCTCCATCAATGAACCTCAAGTTCGGGTTCATACGAATAAAATAATATTTTGTTGGAAAAAAAAACAAAAATTTTGAAAAAATTAAAATTTTTTTTTTTTTTAAGAAGTTGTAATTTAATACATTGAGAATTCATAAACTTACTACATATTTTTAATTATTTCTTAAAAGGTTTTATTCAATACATTGGAAATTCAAGAACATACAAAATATTAATCACTACGATCACCAAATTTTGCCCATACATTTTCAACTAAATCAGCTTTCAGACGCTGATGAATTTGTGGATCCCGAACGTGGTTGCGAATGTTAAGCATATCAACATTCACACTTTCTCTCCTTCTCACCTTCGAACTTCGGCTAGATTCTCCTGACTCGAACTCAGATGTATTAGCTAGAATGTATCCTTGTCTTTCGTCCTCTACTATCATATTGTGCAATATGACACATGCTCTCATTACCTGTCCTATCTTTTCTTTGTCCCATTTAAGAGCAGGGTTTTTAACAATTGCAAACCTCGATTGCAAGACTCCAAATGCCCGTTCGACATCTTTTCTGGTCGATTCTTGACATTTTGCAAATGCCACTGCTTTAGGACCTTGAGGAAGCGGGATGGATTGGATAAATGTTGCCCAATTTGGATAAATCCCGTCGGTAAGATAGTAGGGCATACGATAAGTGTGGTTGTTGACTTTGAACTTCACTTTAGGAGCTCGACCTTGTAAAATTTCATCAAAAACCGGTGACCGATCAAGAACATTGATATCGTTGAGGGTACCTGGTAATCCGAAAAATGAGTGCCATATCCAAAGATCTTGTGATGCCACGGCTTCTAAGACAATTGTCGGTTTTCCCGAAGCACGTGTGAACTGACCCTTCCAAGCAGTTGGGCAGTTTTTCCACTCCCAATGCATACAATCGATGCTGCCTATCATTCCCGGAAACCCCCGTGCCTCTCCAGAATCAAGTAGTCTTTGAAGATCTTCAGGTGTTGGTTTTCTTTGATAATCATCTCCAAACACTTGTATTATCGCTTCCGCGAAATTCTCCAAACATAAAATTGCAGTACTTACCCCAAGTCGGAGATATTCGTCATTCGCATCTCCAGCACGACCGTAAGCCAACATTCTCATAGCTGAAGTACAATTTTGAAGTGTAGATAGGTCGTTCCTTCCATGACCATTTCTCCGTTGTTGAAAGTATGAAACTTCATTACCTAGACGTTCGACAATGCGAAGGAACAATGACTTGTTCATTCGAAAACGTCGCCTAAACAAGTCGTGTGTGTATGTCGGATTTTCACTGAAATAGTCCTGCCAAAGTTGAATGTGTCCTACTTCCCGATCTCTTTCGATATAGACTCGTGTCTTCGGTTGTTTGGTAATAGCATACTCGATGTAATCATCAATTTGTTCGTCGACCATTTCTTCAAATACTTCATATACTTCATCATCTGAGTTGCTTGACATTGTTCCTGTTTTTATAACATATCAATAAAATTATTGAATATTTTTAAAATCAACCTTCAATTATAATTATTGAATATTTATAATTCTTGAATAGACAAAACTTTGTATTTATGCATAACTTTGAATAATTCTTGAATAATTATTGAACAAATATTTAACCAAATGTGTATAAGTGTTTGTTTAAAACATACGTTTGTCTTCAACGTTGATTCTTCTTCTTCTCCTTCGTTGCTTCTTCTTGTTCTTTGTTGCTTCTTCTTCTTGGTGGTTGTTTGGTTGCTTCTTGTTGGTAGAGAACAAAGATGTTTGGTTGCTGCTTGGTGGTTGTTTGGTAGCTTCTTGTTGGTAGAGAGGAAGAAGTAGAGTTTGAGTTTTGATTTATAAAAGCATACATCAAGAGAGCAAGTTTATATAAAGCATCCGAGAGTTACATAACCCGTGATATCAAAAAGCATTGTTAAAACATAGTACAGACCGTGAAACAAAGCAACATCAGTGTACAAACCAACAAAAAAGTACACTGCATCCGATAGACATAAAACATCCGAGAGACATAAAGCAACAGACACCAACCCGTGAGACAGCAACATAAACCAACCCGTGAGACAGCTACTCCTGACATAACCTGCACAACAATAACGTGACAACATATGTTAATTACTACACCTATTGAGGCAAAAAAAATAATGAATACACAGAGATTCGATCAAGCAAGTTAACCAAATCAATCAAGGAGTTCAAATATGAGTTTTTGTTTGAGGGTTATTTCGTTAGGGGATAGATCAGTCTCAATTTTGGCTAGTAGAAGTTGTAGGATTTTCTGCTTCGAGATCCTTTTTTCTCAGCCATGATGGTCTCTATTTGATCGAATGCAGCTTCTTTCCCGTGCCTCTTGCGTTTGGCTGCTTTAGCAGCCTTAACACCAGCTGGTCTAACCTCGTCCTCAGCCATTACCTCTCCAGCTTCCTTTGTTTTCTCCTTCCCGCCATCTCTTGACTTGCACACTGACTTCCACTTCTGATCATGTCTCAGTTCCCTCCAACAATGTTCCATAGTGAATTTCGCTTGGTAATCATTGAAGAAAATCTCATGGGCAGCCTTCATCACATCATCATCATTTTGACCACTTGATTGCTGCTTCAAAGCCGCATCGTAGCTTCCTACAAACTTGCACACTTGCTCATTGACCCTTCCCCACCTCTGCTTACACTGACTCCACTCTCTTGGAGGGGAGCCAGTGAGCAGAGGGCTATCATTCACGTACGCCTCTATTCTCCTCCAAAAGGAGGTGATCTTCTGCTCATTACTGACAATAGGGTCCTTGCTCGTATTCAGCCAACCACTGATGAGCACAAGGTCCTCATTAGTTGACCACTTCCTCTTGGAAGCCGCTTTCACTAACGCAGGAGAGTTAGGTCTTGGACTGCTCTGCAAAGCTAGTAGGGAAATGAAACCGGAGGTTTGTGTGGAAAAGGGTTCCATGGTTTTCGTTTATGTTTTAGTTATGGTTTAGGTTTATTTTTTTAGATAATGGGGTTTTGATACTCTATTTAAACTAGTTTTCACGCAGGTAGTAGAGCAAAATTAAATGCAACCAGCCAAGCATTCAATATAAAGCCTAATAGAGAACAACAACTCCACACAGAGAAATTATAATACACATCAAATCAACAACTTCATGGTATCAACTACTTAAACACAAATTTAATTCCATTGTACTTTTCTGAGCAAGGCTAGTCTTACTAATAAATACTTCTAGTTCAGTTTAGTTTGATTCCAAATTAATATTTATAGTTCTAGTTATCAATCCACGAAAACACATTCCACTCTACATTCCAGTTCCAGTCTACATTCCAGTCTACATTCCAGTTCTAGTTAGAACATTTACCTCTCTATTTCAGTCGAAGCACACCTTCTCTAGCGTACCGACCTAAACTGTGAGGCTTCGAACCTGTTCCTGGTCATGGAAACAACAAGAATACAGTGTTAGTTACTTATTAAATATTAATAGAGGACATACATATTAAAGTAACAAAAATAAAGTAAGCTATTGTATTTACCTGCAGGCTCTCAATCTGGTTATTGAGACTCCACACCCCCTTGATAACCTCCTCAGCCTCATCCAGACGATTCCTCAGCCTTTCCATCTCCTCCTGGACACCAACCACCCAAGGATGACTATAATGCAACCCATTATCCTTGTTCACAACACAAAAAAAAAATATTAGAGACAGTTCGAGTTGGATAAAGTTTTATGACATAGATGAAGGAAAAAATACTTACTTCATAGTTTATGCACGTGAAGTAGCGCTTTCCAGGATGACTGTCGTAGTCTTCCTTCCCCCGTACCTCATCAATCATTCTCCCGCCGCAAGCACACCTTCTTGGAATACCGTACGTTGAATCCTCCACGAAGCCTAACATGTCGTTGTACTCCTTTTGTTTCTTTGAATGTCTTCGTTCTTCTGAGGGATCCATCCTGCACCAGAAAACTCTTTGATTAGAACAAACTAATGAAACACAAATCTCGACTCTATTAGAACAAACAAATCCTAACAAAGAAACCCCCTTTTCAAATTCATATTGACTCTATTAAACCCTAAAAAAGAAACTCTCTAATCGATTTCAGCTAATAGAAATCTCTCAGACTCGATTTAGAACCCTAACGAAGAAATCTCCTAATTTATTTCCCCTAAAGATCGATTTACAACCATAACAAACAAACCCCCTTATCGATTTGTCTAAAACACGCGATTGGAGGAGAAACCCCCAAATCGAATTCGTATCGACGCTTTTCAACCCTAACAAAGAAAGAGACTGAGAAGAGGGAGGCTTACAGAGGACGGTGAAGTTGATCCGGACACTTTCCCTCGTCGATTTGATGGAAAAACAACCTCTCGATCGTCGTCGCTACAAAAATCGCCTGAGAACTCGCAAACCCTAGCTTTTGGAAGAGAAGAGGAAATGAGGAGAAACACGCGAGGGGTTGCTGTTCCGCGTCGGATGTCCTCGCTCGTCTACCAAATCATCTGCCGACACGTGTACTGAACTCGCTTCACAACGGATCACTCGAGCGGCCCGGTTCACTTAAAATAACCCATTTTTAATTTTCTTTTTGGATTTAAAACCTGTGAAACCCAGCCCATGAACCCCTAATAATCTCTTGATGTACATGCTCTAAGGCCCATGAACTGGAAGGAGGGTTTCCGTATGTTTAGCATCGTTTCATTAGATTACGACAATGCTCAACATTTCAAATTTCTCACTCTCAAGAGACGCTCTTACTCAAAACACACGATGACTCCGCCATTGCTGAAGCTCGCGTTCGTCAAGGGACCACGAGACGGGGAAAAACTAGAGTACAAACCCGGATCCACTATCCGGATCGGCCGAATCGTTCGTGGTAACGAAATCGCCATCAAAGACGCCGGAATCTCCACCAAACACCTCCGCATCGTCTCCGATTCCGAGAACTGGATAGTCCACGACCTTGGATCTTCCAACGGCACGATACTCAATTCGGAAACTCTCGAGGAAGACACTCCAGTTACTCTCCGCCACGGAGACGAGATCAAGCTCGGTGAGTATACTTCCATTGTGGTGAGCTTTGAGACTGATGTTGCGGCCGAGGAGGAGATTAAGCTTCCCCCGAGGCCGAGAAGGAATAACAAGCGCCTTCCTGTTTCGGATCCGGATCCAGATCCGGTTCCTGCGGAGAAACCTAAACGCAGAGGTAGATCTGCGAAGCAAGAGGAACCTGAACCGGTGAAGAGAACTAGGGCTACGAGAAGTAAAGTAGTGATAACGAAGGAGGAAGAAGAAGCTGTTCCGGTGGAGAAGAAGGGCAACTCTAGGGCTCGGGGAGGTAAGAAGAACACTGAGGCTGTTTTGGATTCAGTCAAGTTGGAAGTTGAGGATACTCCAAAGGGAGTGGAGATCTCAGCGATGAAGAGAGCGACAAGGAGGAGGAAGATTGTGAATGTGAAGAGTGAGGATATTGGTTTTGAGGAGGAGATGGGAAGACCTTCAAGGGCTACAAGGAGCAAGAGGAAAGAGATTGGTGGAGATTCTCTTCTGGAGTTGGAGATGGTCTTGAGCCAAGCGCGTGCTAAGAAGAAGAAAGTGGAGCAGAAGATCGTTGTTAAAGAGATGGAAGCTAGAGATGACCATGTTGAAGAAGATAAGGGTGTTAGTGAAACAAGTGATAAAGAAGATGAGGCACCTAAGAGGGTCGAGATTGAGTCAAGAGAGAGCACATTAGGAGAAGAGGATGTAGAAGAAGATAAGGAAAATGAAAAGGATGTTAGTGAAACAAGTGATAAAGAAGATGAGACATCTAAGAGGGTGGAAATTGAGTCAAGAAATAGCACATTAGGAGAAGAGGATGTTGAGGAAGATACGCAAAATGAAAAGGATAAAGAAGATGAGACATGTAAGAGGGTAGGGCAGATGGAGATTGAGTCAAGGAAGAGCACATTAGGAGAAGATGGAGAGGCAGAGAACTTGCAAGATGCAGTTGAAGAGGAAAGAGACTGTAAGCGCGATGAGGCTGGAGTTGAGACATCAGATGGTGGGTGTAATGAAGAAGAAAAGGCTGAGCAGGGATCCAGGAATGAGATGAAGAATGCAGAGAAGGTGGATTTAGAGAAGATGACATTAGGAGACTGGTTTAAATACATGGAGGTGTACCTGCGTAAAAAAATAGTGGATGAGACAGAGGAGATGATAGAGGGCATGAGAGCTAAATCTCGGAGAGTTCACCAATATATTGCAGAGCAGAAGGGAAAAGAAAAAGAAGTGCAAGTTACTTTGTGACATTGTTAAGACCCATCCCGTGAGAGAACTAGGACCCTCCTTATTTAAGTTAGGTGGCTAACATCTTTTATCGGCTACTTCTGGTATGGCATGAATCTCTTGTATGAAATTGTTTAAGCGCAAGCACCTGTATCTATATATAACTCTCTTGGTGCTAATCCAAATGATGATTTGTTTGATCATTTGATTTTGATCGAATCACCCCGCTCATGTAATAAAATATTATAGATCTTACTGAGTTGCTCACGTATGTCTAAACTAGTAACCAAAAGAAAGTCAAAATCTTTAGTGGCAACAATTATATTTCATAACCATAAAAACGTACAAAGAGAAGAAGAATCTACTTTTAACGGTGAAAGCTGAAACGAAACATAAGGCAGTTGAAAGCTAAACTCTTGTTTTGTTTTTATGGGTTTCAAAAGTCTCCTCTGCATTTTGTTGGTTTTTCACCTGAACCACCATCTCTGAACGGCAGTCACCGGAGTATTCAAGAAGGGAGCGTAATGTTGGATCATCGGATTCACCATCCTTCCGATTCTGCTCCATGTGCTCTGGTGGTAACCTGCTGTTACTGGTGCTTGATACATCAGCTTCAATAGCTGCCAGCTCAAAAACAAAACAAAACTCCGGTTTACTGTTGACTCGAACCAAAAGTAGAGTACGAAAAACATTTGAACGGACGTACCTGCCAGTACATGAATGTCTGTATAAAGTTGCGTTGCCACCTGCAGTAAGTAAAAGGACAGTTTTGATCAGATTAGTGAAAACAAGTAAATGCAGTTCTCACCAGAGCACTGATAAGATTCAGTTATGAACTCAAGTCATTTCAAAGGGTTCTAAGAAAACTATTGCTAAATAACTATTATCTTTTCTAAAAGGAAGATAGAGCGTACGAGAGCAGAGAGATAGCGAGAAGAAAGCCAATGGCTATCTCAGCCTGCGATGAGAGAATGTTGAGGGTAGTTGTGTTTGACTCCACCCACACACAAGGGTCTTCCAAGTACTTTCTGATTAAACATAACAAAACAGGACACAGGGAAAGAGTAGAACATCAGAAAGAATCCACAGATGAAAAGGAGTAATACAATCAAACCTGCTAATCAGTAAACTACCTGTATATGGTGGAGCGAGCGAAGTTACGCCTCAAGAACTTGGCCACTTGTTCAAGTGCTCGACACAAGATGGGAATCAAAGCAACTGCGACAAAATGATAAGAAGACTCTAGTCATAAGAATGTATGTAATCTGAAGAACACAAAAAGAAGAAGACAAATTAATCAGCAGGTCTTACACTTGAGACAGAGATTTGAAGTGACAAATGTAAGGCAGTAGATGAAATAGATGAAATCCTTTGCTCCTACAATTGATTGAAAATAAACTTGCAGCCCTTGCATATTCCATGCCCTTGGCCTCTGCAGATAACAAAAATCAGCTTACAAAAGAAGATTCGACACCGTATGGCTCCTAGAGAGTAGAAATGGGATAATCACATGGCTTACCCCGTAAAGAGAGTACACGGAATATAGAGATGAGCAGGCAGTTCCCATGAAGGATAGACGATAAGCCCTATTAGAGAGGTACTTTGGTACTAGAGGTAACACTGCCAGCACAGCTATAACGAAAACCTGCAAAACATGAAACTGATTACATGACTTGAGACAAAAACAGTACAGTATTCAAGACAAAACACATTAGTGTTCATTAGTTCATATCTGAGTACACCACACACATTAAGACATGAGAAAGACGACGACAAACAATGCACCATACAACATTTCCTTACTGTTTGAGTAAAGGAGTCAAACAGAAGAAAGCAACAGTAATCCCAACTCAGAGCACTAAACAAGAAGCTAGATCTTTTTCAGAATTGTAAAATACTGATTACTTAAAAAGATTCAACAATACGTCTTCATTGCATAAGGAGTGATTCTGATCAATAAAACATTATCATACCCAAGCATTGATAGAAAACTGGATAGTCTGCTGATCCCAGCGCACTGAACTTGAGTTTGTACCTGCCGTCGCAGATGGTCCAGAGGTTCGGGGAACCGATCCTGAGGCACAAAAGCTTAGTCAGTTTTTAATAGTAAGAAGAAAGCTCGCTTCATGTAGAAATAAATTGAAAAAAGAGTTCACCCGAGTTGCGTGAACGAGCTTGTTCAGTTGCATTCCCAGACGCAGTTGAGGATGCAGATGGTCTAGCAGATTGAGAAGATGCAGATGGTCTAGCAGATTGAGAAGATGCAGACGAAGAAGACGACATAGGCTCCACAACAAGATCAGGATCCTACACAACAAGGACATAGCAGTATAATAAGCAACCAGATTCAATCAGCAACAAAAATCAGAACCAACACGTTGTGAAAATTCATAGCGATGATGAACCATATCAGATCTTCAAAAGTCCCAAACAAAATGGTATCAACAAATCTAGCACAAACTTTCAATAACCTAATCACTAAGCCAACTGCAACACACTAATCAAACCTAAGTTGACCTGAAAATCCCTCAAAATCAGTAGCTACTCGAAAGTATTTGAAGAACAGAGAAGTTAAAGATGGTAGGGACCTCGAAGCGTTGATAGAACTTGCGCTTGTAATGGTCGATGACCTCGGGACGAGAAGCCATGTGAGGAGGGATGAGAATATTGGACCAGTAATCCTTCCATCGAGCGTCGTTCTCGTAGTCGTATGCTGCCGCCGCAATCTTCTTCAATCGCTGAGGATCTTCCGCCATCGATGCGATCGCTCCTACAAACTCTCTATATTTGCGCCGGAGAGAGAGATTCGACCTTTCTGTGGGTTTTTCTTTGGTCTAATTTTCCTACTGTAGAGGAATCTTTTGGAAGCGACGACGTTTTGAGGAGTCTGACTACTTATCAATAATGTTGCAGCTTCTTTCACAAGCAATGTCGCAACATTACACGATCATTCTTCTTTTTGATTGCTTTCTAGTAACGTCCTGTTCTCCAAACTTATTTGATATGTACATCTATTCCTGTATTAACATTATAATGTAAATGTCTTCACATAATATCTTACAGAGAAGCTGCATGATGTTGTTATATTCAGTTTTGTAGTGATAGCTGGGGATATCTTCCATCATAATCTGTCTTATTTGGGTCAGCTCTAGCTCTAAAACTGGTAAAGATGTATAAAGCAAGCAACGCTGTTCATCTTCAAAGCTAAGCTTTGCTTCTTGTTTACTGATGGCATGAAAGTATGAAACCTTAGTAGCCAACATCGTGCTTGATTCAATTCTACTCGTTTTAGAACTAGGATGGGATGCTTGCATTAGTTGTCAAGAAGGCATCAAAGATATTTGTTACTTGATCAAATAAATAGGATTAATTAAAGATCCTCAACGGCGTCGTTTCGTGTGGGTTGCACTTTTCTTTCATCTTCCTTTTGCCTCACAACATTTTCTCCGATCGGATGAAAACTTCAACGGATTGGGTATGAGTTCCTGAACGTTGTATCTCTTTCATTCTCTTTATCTTCTTCGATCCCATCTCGATTTTTCAATCGATGATTCACCTTGTTTCATCGGAGGCATCGAGGATTTGAGTACGAATCTTTTGATCGGATTAAACGTTGGTGAGTGTTAAGTAGTAAGAGCTGATATCCATGGATGTTGCTTCCCTTCTACGTCACATCATGTCAGAATCCTTAGATTCATGATTCTGTTTTCGTTGCTTTCATGCTCTTTTGAATGTTAATCTTAAACTCTTAGTGAATGTCTTTGGGTTTTGGAATGTTTACTCAGACGTCTGTCTATGATTGTGTGACGTTATCCAGCTTGATCCCAATCTTGTGAAGAAGGAGACTGAGATTTGTCTAAAACCAATGCTAGGAGTCTCTTCTTCAGGTTAGTAGAATGAGTAGAAAAAGAACAGAAAATGAAAATGGGTCAGGAGCAGCCACTCCGGTGGATAGGTTTGGGTTCCTGAAGCAAGAACATGCCAATTCTCCAGAACGTTTCAGCAAGGCCAAAACAGCTGCATCCACTGACCATGACAGGTATGTCCTGACGAGAAATTGAGTTAGAGAGGAGACAGAGATAGGATTGATAGTGTGTTCTTGTTGTTGGTTATAGAGAGGAGAGAAAGGTGAGGAAATGGAGGAAGATGATTGGAGTTGGAGGTAGTGACTGGAAGCATTACGTTAGAAGGAAACCTAATGTTGTCAAAAGGCGTATTCGAAAAGGGATCCCTGATTGTTTAAGAGGTCTTGTTTGGCAGCTAATCTCAGGAAGCCGCGACCTTTTGCTTATGAATCCTGGTGTTTATGAGGTATGTTTCTCTGTTTTTTTTTATCGTTACATATGTTACATATTCTGAAAAATCTAACAAATTTTCTGTGCAGCAACTGGTGATTTATGAGACATCGGCATCAGAACTTGATATCATTCGAGACATATCCCGTACTTTCCCATCTCATGTTTTCTTTCAGAAGAGACATGGTCCTGGACAAAGATCGCTGTACAATGTCCTTAAGGCGTACTCAGTTTATGACAGAGATGTTGGATATGTTCAGGTCTGTCTTCGAAATATATCACTTGTTACTTGATACTTCTTTTTTTTTTTTGAACACATATCACTTGTTACTTATTTTATTTTCTTTTGGTACTAAGATATATTGTTCTAATAACTTCAGGGCATGGGTTTTATAGCCGGTCTGTTGCTTCTTTATATGAGCGAAGAAGATGCATTCTGGCTATTAGTTGCGTTACTCAAAGGAGCTGTTCATGCTCCAATGGAAGGATTGTATCATGTAAGTCTTTTAATAGTCGAGGGGAAAAGGAACTTGACTATGCGTGAATTATAATTTGTGATTCTTATGAAAATTGTCATTTCTATTATGAATGGACTATCCAGTATCAAAGGCTATGTATTGATCTTACTTCGTTCCTATCGTGATTTTGAAACTTGTTGCATGTCAAAAATGTCAACATTTCATCTATTTTTATTAACAGAAAACCTTACACAGGTTATGGTATTCGATAATCTAAGAGCCATTGCTTGTGGTGTAATGTAGGCAGGGCTTCCTCTTGTACAACAATACCTGTTTCAGTTAGAAAGCTTGGTAAAAGAGCTAATTCCAAAGCTGGGAGAACATTTTACCCAGGAGATGATCAATCCGAGTATGTATGCAAGTCAATGGTTCATTACTGTCTTCTCTTATTCATTCCCTTTCCCTTTGGCTCTTCGGATATGGGATGTGTTTCTCTCCGAGGTAAAACTATTTCACATCTTTAAATTATCTTTCAATATCTTGATGTGATCAAAGTCGTAGTCTTTTATTTTCTTTGGTCATTGTTTCTTTAGGGAGTTAAAATCGTGTTCAAAGTGGGCTTAGCTTTGTTGAAGTATTGCGAAGATGAGCTGGTGAGTGAAGTTTTCCTTGCGAACTGCAAGTTAACAGAGCTTCTTCTTTTTTCTTAACTGTATCACATATTAACTTTGCAGGTAAAATTACCGTTTGAAAAACTCATACATGCTCTGAAAACATTCCCTGAAGATGCAATGAATCCGGATACCTTGCTTCCTTTGGCCTACCCCATTAAGGTTCTCTTTCTCTTTCGAAGAACGAAAGCTTACTCTATTATCTTCTGGTTTAAATAGTTCTGGAACCAGGCAGTGAATGAATCAAATTCGATGTCTTGCTTGATGAATGATTGTATCTTACTTGTAGTGAGCAATGGATGCATTGATGTTGCTCATTCTGTTTAGTAAATCTATGAGTTTTCTTGAGTTAATAAAAACAGTGGCATTAATTCTTAGTTTGTTCATGCCAGGTATCAAAGCGTTTGGAAGAACTGAGAGTGGAGTATGAGAAGACTATTGCCAAACCGGTTCAACCGTAAGAAAATTTTGGTTTGGCTAATAACCGGTACACACAAGCTTGGATTCGAATTCTTTACTGGTCCTTTTATCTTATCTTGTTGGAACATATCCTTCTTTCATCATATATGTCAAGTTGGGTGGGAATCTCTTATCAGAAACCCCTCTGATTCTTCTTAGCAACTACTGGGAAAGAAGAAGGTATATACCCCAGCTTTGTGTAGACTAACTTGTGCTTTGTAGAAAAATCTCATTATTTTTAATGTGAAGAATATAAATCATGTTGTTAATACAAAGCATATGCTTTTACCAAATCTAAAAAGTTTAATTCCACTTTTTGAGTTGAATAATTAATTGTTGATTGGACTAACTTTTTGATAATTTATTTATGTTACTGTTATACAAATGGGTTCATGAGTCAGGAGGGAGTCACGGGAGGGGTCGTTTATTGTCACTTAGCGGAAAGCCTTTGAGAATAGAAAATAGAATTTGATTCTCTGGGCCCACGTTACTTGACAGCCCACCTCGAGTTATCCGCTCAAACTGTGCACGTATCTTAACACGTGTCATCAACTGATTGGTTAATATTTCTCTGTCTTTAGCGTAATCTAGCAATAATGTTGGTTTATTCTAGGCCGAAGATAATGTCAAAAATAGATTGTTTAAAACAATTGCTAGAATTAAAAAAATTTCTAGTGGCAGCTGGAAAACAATTAAATACTAGTATATAGGTAATATTAATTTTAGATTTGTTGCTTGATTTATCTGTGGTCAAGAATCGTGATTCACGCACCTACCGTTTCCACATAATCAAAAAGGGTAATTTTGGTAAAACAGCAAATTGTTGAGAAAAACAAGATAAAAATCAACGGCTCAGGAGAAGAGAGCGTTACGCATTTGTAACGCGGAAACCTTTTCTCTAAGGGTAGAAACGTAAATCTAAGTCTTTAGGGCAACTGCTATATAAAGAAGTGTTCCTACGTTGCTTTTCTCTTCACGAAAGCTTCTCATTGCCTCATTATTACCAAATCATCATCATCATCTTCCTTCTCTCAAATTAGGGTTTTCTCTTCGGGTTATCTGAATCTCGTAAGCTTTTGGTTTCAATTCTGCTTTCGTAGATATGATCGTTGTTCTTTTTCACGCAATTGTTTTCTTAATGAAAAATTCTTGTTTACTTTCAGGTTTGAAGGTTTCGTTCGATATCTGGAAGAAGGGATTCGTAACTATTGGTCTTGATCAAAATTCATATATATACGTAAGTATCTCTAACCTGATCTACGTTGTCGATGGATCTACACATATTTGATTGATTTTTGTATAATCGATTCATCATTCTGAGCTATATTTATATTTATCTCTATGTTATGATTGATTTTATATCTGGATCGAACGACTTAGGGTTTGATTGACAGACAACAATTCGTATTAAAGATTAACCCTAATCTTAGATTCATTATAGTTATAGATCTAAATAAACAATTTGACGTGTCTCATCTGATAAACCGATATTGCTGAATGAAAAATCGTTTATTTGAGATATGTCATTGAAATTTTAAAGCTTTGAGCAATGTGTCTCTGTTATGTTTGGTTCCTCTTCACCTAACCTTGTGTTTTGTTTATCCTAATTACAAAATTAATATTCATTTGCATGTTACGAGTGACTTTATATGTGGATCAAACGACTTGGGTTTTGATTGACATATAATTGTGTTACATATATATTACAATTCGTTTTTAAGGATTAGCCTTAACTTATAGGCTCATACTTGTAGGTGTAATGAAACAATTTAATCTTATCTCATATGATGAACCGATATGTTTGTATGAGTAAGCGTTTATTTTAGATATGTTAATGAAATTTTAAAGCTTTGAACATTGATGAATGTCTGGTTCCTCTTTTACTAACCATATGGTTTGGTTTTGTTCTTTTAATGACAGAAAGCGTGAATGAGATTATGATGGAGTCGAAAGGTGGTAAAAAGAAGTCCAGCAGTAGTAGTTCCTTATTTTACGAAGCTCCCCTCGGTTACAGCATTGAAGACGTTCGCCCAAACGGTGGTATTAAGAAATTCAAATCTTCTGTCTACTCCAACGTAAGCCTCTTCCCATTCGAGTCATGTTCCTTCACGACAGTATCAAGTTTCTTAACAATGTTTTTGTTTGCTTTGCAGTGCGCTAAGAGGCCATCCTGAGTTGTAGCGTGCACCGAGTCTCCTACTATAGTTATAGCTATCTTTAATTTCCAGTTTATACTTTACTTTCTTCTAAGCTCCGTTTCTGCTGGTTCCCAACTCCAATCGTTCTCTCCTCCTACTACTAGTTCACACAACAAGGCGACATGGCTTTGTCTGCAATCGGTTTCGAAGGTTACGAGAAGCGGCTCGAGGTCTCTTTCTTCGAGCCAAGCATCTTTCAAGACTCCAAGGGACTGGGTCTACGTGCTCTGACCAGGTCCCAGTTGGACGAAATACTCACTCCTGCTGCATGTGAGATCGTTTCTTCTCTCTCCAACGATCACTTGGACTCTTACGTCCTCTCTGAGTCCAGCTTCTTTGTCTACCCCTACAAAGTCATCATCAAGACTTGTGGCACCACGAAGCTCCTCCTCTCTATCCCGCCTCTTCTTAAGCTGGCCGGTGAGCTCTCTCTGAGTGTCAAGTCTGTCAAGTACACTCGTGGCTCCTTCCTCTGCCCTGGCGGCCAGCCTTTTCCTCACCGGAGCTTCTCTGAAGAAGTCTCTGTTCTTGATGGTCACTTCACTGAGCTGGGTTTGAACAGCGTAGCCTATTTGATGGGTAATGATGATGAGACTAAGCAATGGCATGTCTATGCTGCCTCTGCCCAGACCTCCAGCAACTGCAACAACAATGTCTACACGCTCGAGATGTGCATGACTGGTCTAGACAGGGAGAAAGCATCTGTCTTCTACAAGAATGAAACTGGCGAGAATGGATCAATGACTGACAACTCTGGAATCAGAAAGATCCTCCCTAACTCCCAGATCTGCGACTTTGAGTTTGAGCCCTGTGGCTACTCTATGAACTCCATTGAAGGAGATGCAATCTCCACTATCCATGTGACCCCTGAGGATGGGTTTAGCTACGCTAGCTTCGAAGCTGTGGGTTATGACTTCAACACTATGGACCTGAGCCAGCTGGTGACAAGGGTTCTGTCTTGCTTTGAGCCCAAGCAATTCTCTGTGGCCGTGCACTCGAGCGTTGGAGTGAACGCGTACAAGCCGGAGATCAGTGTAGACTTGGAAGATTATGGGTGCAGAGAGAGGACATTTGAGTCTCTAGGAGAAGAGAGTGGAACTGTCATGTATCAGACGTTTGAGAAGCTTGGCAAGTATTGTGGATCGCCTAGATCTACCTTGAAGTGTGAATGGAGCAGCAACAATAGCTGCAGCAGCGAGGACGAGAAGGACGAGGGAAACTAGCAGAACTATTTATGAGCTTTCTGTTTTTGCATTTTTTTTTTCAATAATAATGAATAATGACTTGTGAAGTTGAGGTACTCTCCTTCACAAGCAAGTGTGTTGTGTGTTTCGTACTATAAAAGTTTGGGTTTTAATATTTGAAAGACTATTATGTTTGCTATTACATTAGTCTCTTGTCTTATCTATTTGTTGTCACGATCTAATGAAAAAACAAGAGGACCATTGATTTGCATCACACTGCAATGCTATTGATCTCGAAGTTCAGAACATGTTAATGTCATACAGTGACAATCGTGTGTGTTCCTTATTATAAGATCGTTCACCTTATCTTCAAGAGGGGAGATTGAACTAGTTCCAACTGCTCTTTGAGAAGCTGATAGAGATGAGAGATGGAGTTGTTGAATCTGATCTTGTTGTACATCTCAGGTTCCTCAAACGCCATCTCTAATCACACTCCCATCTCGATAACTTATGAATCATTATTGGCCACATGAATCTAAGCGTGCATGCAAAGTTAACGACCGTGTCGTTCATCTAACAAAAGTAATGATTCGTTCATCTAACAAAAGTAAAAACCGTGTCGTTTCCGGATCAGAGATCGAGAAAACCACGTACGTAAGAAGCCTGGTCTAACGCTTAACTAACACGTGGATGCACCACGTACCGACGGAAGCAATAGTGTCGAACCAACCCTGCTGTCCTCAACACGTGGAGGCACGCAAGCACGTACCTTACGGTTATAAATTATAACTCAAACTCCAACACTTTTCCATCATCAAAACACAAAAACAACCAATCAATCACAGTATCAAATTAAGTTTAATCAAAGACGAGAGAAAGAAAATGGCAGACAATCAGCAAAACCTAAGCTACCAAGCCGGGCAAGCCACTGGCCAGACTAAGGTCTCTCTCTATCTCTCAACTCTTGCACTAAATCTTTCATAATAAAGCTTGATATCATGTTATGCTTTCGATTCTGGCCAGTGTTGATAAATGTTATCTATCAAATGACCTGACTACGCAAATGCATATGGATCCAAATATTTTTTTCTTCTTTGAACGAGTTTTGTTGAATTAAATCAAATTTGGCAAAAAAATGTTGTTGTATATTATTAATGTGTTAAGAATGTATGAAAATAGGAGAAGGCAAGTGGGATGATGGACAGGGCCAAAGATGCTGCTGCTTCAGCTCAAGACTCCATGCAACAGGTTCACTTTTAAAAAATTCAATCTCTCATATTATATATTTGATTTTTTGAAGAGTAATGTTAAACATACACATATATACGGTCCTAACCGTAAACGTAATTCATAGGCTGGACAACAGATGAAGCAGAAGGCACAAGGAGCTGCTGATGTGGTCAAGGACAAAACCGGCATGAACAAGAACACCTGAACAACTTTCAATTTCCTTTCTTATATATTCCCCTCTTATGAGTTATTCAATAAATTTGGGAGGGGGTGATTCTCAGTCCTGTGTTCTTCTGATGTTATTTCCCTTTTTGTATGTTTATGTAGTCTTCTAAAATAATTAATAAACATCTGGTTTTCTAATGTGAAATCACTATATGTTGCATACGAAGGAAAGAAACACAGATGAATCATGGTATATATATATAAGTCCAATAATTATTTAAACAACTGAAAAACATAATGTGAAATCATGATTGAATCACAGTATATAACTCGTCAATTTGAATACATGGTATATAGTGATCAGTGAAGAAAGAGAGAGATATGGTAGTGATACTGATAATGTTGGCATTGGAGCGTACGATGGGGTGATTATCAATCAAATTGAGAAAGTCACGGCTAAAATCGAAAATTTAAAAAGCTTGTGGCACAAAATCGAATTTAGAATCACATATATTCCCAAAAGAAGATCTTATCAACCTTCGGACTCACTCAGAGGTTTTTAGTTTTAAAATCGAAATTAGAAAGAAAAGAAAAGTCTCCTGTCTAAAACCCTAAACATTTTCCACCAAGCTTCGCCATCACTGCTCATCTCGTTTCGTTCAAAAGATCCGAACTTTTGATTCAGATCGATCTAGTAAGCGAAACCCAATTGAAATAAGGATGAGGTATCAATGGCGGTTGGTTCTCTTACGAAGTTACCGTTCTTCTACTCGTCCTTCACTTCCTTCTCACTGCTCCCGTTTCCAGGTAATCTCCAATTCGGCCCAGTCTCTCACTTCTTTCCTCCACGAACGTTCTGGGTTTGCACCTCTGCAACAAAGCCACTGTCTTTACCCCTTTCGACCGAGCTTTGTTAACCGTAGCTTTTCATCTAAGCCCGTGACTGTAGAGAAGAAACCTTCTCCTGAGGCCGTTGTGATTGATGTTTTCACCAGATTGAGTAGTAAAGATGAGATTAATAAAGAGTTTGATTCGAACGGTATTGTGATTAGTCATGACTTAGCGTTAAAAGCTCTGAGATCACTTGAATCAAGCCCTGATGTTGCAAAAAAAAATTTCCACTGGGTTTCAGAAGCTTCTCCTAAGAAACTTTCATCCAAGAGTTACAACACGATGCTGCGTATTCTCGGTGTTAATGGACTTGTTGATGAGTTTTGGAGCTTGGTTGATGATATGAAGAAGAAAGGGCATGGTGTATCAGGTAACGTTAGAGACAAAGTAGGTGAGAAGTTTAAGGAAGATGGGCGTGGAGGTGATTTGAATAGGCTGAAGGAGGTTTTTGCTTCGGGTTCTATGGATAATTCGGTGGATAAGGTTTGCAATAGAGTGTGTAAGATTGTGATGAAGGATCAGTGGAATGCTGAGTTGGAGAAACAGCTTAGGGATTTGAGACTTGAGTTTAACAGTGATCTGGTGAAGATGATTGTGGAAAAACTTGACGTGGAGCCGAGGAAAGCGTTGCTGTTCTTTAGGTGGGTAGATGAGTCTGGCGGTTTTAAGCATGATGAGAAGACGTATAACGCTATGGCTAGGGTATTGGGGAAAGAGAAGTTTCTTGATAGGTTTCAGAACATTATTGAAGAACTTAGGAGTGCTGGTTACGAGATGGAGATGGAGACTTATGTTAGGGTTTCAGCAAGGTTCTGTCAGACTAGAATGATTAGAGAAGCTGTGGAGTTGTTTGAGTTTGCAATGGCGGGGAGCAACACACCCACAGGGCACTGCTGTTGTTTACTTCTCAAGAAGATTGTCACTACTAAGAAACTGGACATGGATTTGTTTTCAAGAACTGTGAAAGCTTATACAGGAAGTGGCCACGTTATGACGGATCCGATGCTTCAGAGTGTCATCAAGTCATTGAGAAGCGTTGATAGGTTTGAACAGAGCAATGAGGTGTTGAAAACGATGAAAGAAGGTGGTTATATTCCTAGCGGTGAGCTGCAGAGTGTGATTGCATCGGGGCTTAGTCGTAAGGGAAAGAAAGATGAAGCCAATGAACTTGTGGACTTCATGGAAGCCTCTGGAAATCATCTGGATGACAAAGCGATGGCTTCTTTAGTTGAAGGGCATTGTGATGCCAAAAATCTAGAGGAAGCTTCAGAGTGTTTCAAGAAGATGATTGGCAAAGAGGGAGTCTCTTACGCCGGCTACGCATTTGAGAAGCTAATACTTGCTTATTGCAACAGTTTTCAAGCAAGAGATGCATACAAGCTTTTCACCGAGCTAGTAAAACAAAACCAGCTGAAGCCTTGGCACAGTACGTACAAGATTATGGTGAGGAATCTATTGATGAAGAAGGTAGCAAGAGATGGTGGGTTTGAAGAAGCTTTGAGTCTTCTACCTATGATGAGAACTCACGGCTTCCCTCCTTTCGTGGACCCATTCTTAGATTCCTTATCTAATAGTGGAACAGGAGCAGAAGCTTTTGCTTTCCTGAAGGCTTTGACTTCTAAGAAGTTTCCATCTAACTTAATGGCTCTGCGTGCATTGGAAGCTATGTTGAAGTCTGCAAGGCATAGTGAAGCTCAGGATTTGCTGTCTCTATGTCCCAGTTATATCCGTCGAAATGCAGATGTTCTACAACTTTTCAGTTCCATGAAACCTGATCAATGTTCTTTAGAAAAACCTTTGCCTGCACCCGCTCAAATCGAAGCTTAGGCAGAGAATGTTTGGCATGGTGAATTAAAAAGCTCAGGCAGAGAATGTAATAGAGCAGTTAGATTTTCATGAACTGGATGCACTGAAAGATCAGTTCAAGGTACTCTTGGTTTGTTCTATCCTTGAGGAAGTCTTGAAGCTTCATCTTTGGCTGTATAGAGAGCTAAACTCTTTGTTTTGTATTTATGAGTTTGAACAGAATTAGTCTTTTGTCTCGGATATGAAAATGTCATACTGTTTAAGAGTATTGATATAGAAATTGATATAGAAATTGATACGCTTGTTAAAATCCCGAGATTATTTTTTGAAGGATACTTTTTTTTTACTATTTCTATCGGACATGAGTTTCTATTATTGGACTTGTATTGATCATGATTTTGTTTCTGATTTAAACTAAGTGTAATAACCATTTTTAATCTGTTTTTAAATCATCCATTTTCTAACTTGTATCGCAATGATCAAAGTTTGTTTTAATATTTTATAAAAATATATTTAATTAGATATGTTACTTATAAAAACGAAGCATAACTGACTGAATAATCCGCTGAAAATGATAGTTTAAAAAATATAACTCTAACATAATTCATCATATAATCAAATATAATATTTATTAATTTTAACAAATAGTTTTGCTAATTTTTAATAATATGACTTTTAAAATGTATATTTTACAAATAAATTAATTCTTACTATAAACATTTCTTCTTTAATATTATGTTTAAAATTATATACTGTAAAATATAAACAAAATATGTTATTTTGTATGTATAATTACTTAAATATAATTTTCTTATTTATAGAATAATTAGTCTAATAAGTTACTTAACTACAATATATGGAGTGTTATTATTTATAACTAATACTTTTTATATATGTTTTGTGCTACTAATATTAGGATTTTTTTAATATTATAAAATATTTAATACAGAATATGGAGGGATGTTAGCAAATGTAAAAGATATTTGTAGTTTCTGAATTATAATTAAAAATCTCAATAAAAAAACTTTTGTCATTTTGAGCTTAGCATTCAATATTTGATTCTAGTATGCTATTATTTTAAAACTTTCGATATTACTTTAGAACACAATCCATCTGTTCAAAAGTATCATGTCACACAAATTATCTGACTTAAGTTTCAAAAAAAAATATCTGACTTTACATACACATTATATATATCATGGTATAAAACAAATAGTCATGTGAATAGTATATGCGATCCTAGATGCTTGAAAAATGCATAGTGAATAATTACTGGATGTAACCAAAAACTATAACAAAATTATTAAATTTTATAATATTTTTTATGAACATATTTTATAATATTTTTTAATGACAAAGAAGAGGTAGGAGTCATTTAATGTTATCTAAGAATTATTTATTAATATGAGAGTAAAAATTAGAAACTAGTTGGACTAAACATCTATCAGTTCTGTAGAAATTAGGAATTGATCTATCAATATTGACACATTTACCAGGTCAAATTCCTTCCCATTACTTACCAAAAGTATGAGTAAGCGCACGTCCAATATCCAATATGTTAAATTTGCCAAGATTGTAAACACGAATATGTTTTCAAATAGTTGAGAAAACCACTCAACAATATGTCAAATAAAATAATTTCATATATTTTAAGTGGACTTCTCTACTATTTTAGAAAACTAATTAGTTAAGTATTATTATTATTTTATTTTATTGAGTTATTAATATACTTGAAATATTTTCATTATAGATACTAAGATACTCTAATTCATGATCTTGAGAAATTTATAATTAAATAATATTTAGTTTATATATTATACATATGTTTATTGAGAATTTTATGTTGAGAACTCTCATGATCACACAACCAGAAGGGTTGTGTTTTTTTTTCCAAATTGTTCCTTAGTTTTTGCTGCATTTTTACTTTTTTTTTTCTAATCTCAAGACTAAAACAAAATAATAATAAGAAACTCTAAGATATTAAATGGACTAATACGAAAAGGAGTCAATGGAGTAATAATACGACAAGTCGGTGAAGAAATGAAATGTAGAAGGATTTTGAGGAAGCTGCATACATATATACATGCAAGATGCGAATTGATTAATGAACTATACGTTGTAACACTGTTCCCAACATAAGAATTATACTGTACTATTCCCCATACCTCGAAACAACCCTATAATACTATGAAAATGCAAATGGCCACTTTTTATTCAATATTTTTCATGTATTTTCAGATACATGAAGCCATCTCCTCCTTTGAAATTAATGTATAAATTAAACATGCATATTGTTGCTATTAGTAAATTAAACATTTTCGTATCTCCCGTATTTTCAAGATTATATTTTACTATACGCACAAATAGCTATGAGCCTGCTTAAGATTAAGAAATCTCTATTTTATATTTTAAAGATACGATAAAAGATGAAACACTCAATCATGTTTGTAGAGTAACACGTTTCTTTTTTTTTTCATTTACAAAATTTCGCATTAGGGCACAAACATTGCTTTACCCTGATTTATGAACACTCACACACACACACACACATATATATACACGTACATGTATATATGTTTGTACATGTTACATTGTTTCGTAATGAATAAATGAATCAATCACGTGAACAAAGGAGCATCATCACACATCTTCTAATGATGTAAATCCTCCCTTTCTGTTCTTTAAGATACTTCCCAAGTCTTGATCTACTTTGTGATTTCTTCTCCTTTCTCTTCATGTTCATGATGATGCCTTCCATATTCGCTTTGTTTTCCTTGAATAACCGGTTGATAATAAGAACGATAATCAAAGATGGTGACACTTAGTACGATGAATCCCTTGAAAGAACTTGTTTTAGATTCTTTCCAAGAGTTATGAATCTTCTAGAAGATTTAGTTGGAGATATAGAGACTGTGTTTTTTGTGAAGAGAGAGTTGAGCTTTAGAAGGTTAAGGTGATTTGATGGTGATAAGCTGCTTGTTTGAATGAGTTTTTATAGGGATAAGTTTATGTCTGCATTGTACAATTTTAAATTATTAATAAATGAGTAGATACCCATCAACAAAAGATTATTCTAATTCTTATGGTTGAGTCATGTCACCAAACTTTACATAACAATGTGAAAATACACCAACCAAGATACATTGGTCGGCCATTTGGTTGCATGCCTTATTCTTTTATGCACTACAACAAGAAGTGACAAAAGAATAAACAATTTAATTGATAGGAGTATATAAATTTTCTTAAAGAGCTGTAAATCTTATATAGCTCATGTAGCATATTCATAGTCTCTTTTGAATAGATTATCCTTTTGTGGTATATGGTAGATCAAAGATAGCATACGTGTAAGTGCTTTGTCATTTGCTTTGTTTTATCAACAAAATTGACTTATTCAATATAATTAGAGCCATTTTGCATCAAATGAGTTAAACAAATCCCACAAAAATGGGGATGCTTTGAGTCGTTTTTACTCGAAAACCAAAATACAACCACTTTCATATGTAACTTTAGTTCATTTATCTAATTTGATTTATACTTAGGTGTAATATACATTGGTGTGTACACATTTATAGTTTCAAATGGATGTCACAGTGATAAAGATGATGAATGCACCAGTGGCATGGTTTTCCTTACCATTTAGCACGAATTATACATTGAAATACTTGTGTGTTTGTAACGAGTATTTCACGTTTATTGCTTTATAAAATTGGTTAAATTGTGTAAGCATGTTTTAATAGTTATTTCCAATTAATCTAATCTATTAAAACAGGAGTACAAATAGGAAATACCCCTTAGTTTTCCACAAAAATTACAATTCTCTGCCACTGATATTATCCCTATATCCAAACAAAACTAAATCACTTCTTACATGGATATATGCTCATAATAAGCCCATTACTAATTTGTTTGACCCAATAATTATATTTTGTATATTTGTAACCATAAAATGAGTTTTATTATTTTTTTCACCAGAGTCTATATCGCTGCATCAAAACCATCTTTAAATTATTAAATCGAGAAATATGACATTAAATGGTCAAAATCATATATTCTTATATTCTAAGATAATCATTTTTACATATATTCTTCAAAACATATATCTAAAGTATAATTACTATTTGAACCCTAACTTTTTCATTATTTACCATTGAATGCAATAAACTTAAACACAGTCATTTAATAACTTAACAACCAGCCCAATTTTTTTACAAAACCAAGTGCACCTAACTCACGTGCGTTTGTTATTGAATATGCCCTTTGCAGTTTAAAATTATTCTGCAGAAATTTCAAACATGGATCAAATACCAAAATATGACACGGTCTACAGGGCATCAAAACCATTAATAATTCTTAGTTCTGGTATCACCCACATATACAACAAACTGAGCAATCCTGAAGATCCAAGTCGTCCATTGCCTCACCTCACATCATAAACCGGTTCAAATAAGCCACAACAAGGACATCAACAACTTGGTGTTAGAACAGATGGCCATCAGAGACTACTTGACAAGAAGATCAGGTGTAGAGTCAGGCTGATTGGAATGCTATGAATCAGCCCAAGGCGTGGAGTTAGAACAGTTACCTTCTAGTTGGGAAGCTATGGATCAGCTTCTACAAGGAGTTAGAACAGTTACCTTCAGTTGGGAAGCTATGAATCAGCCCACAACACGTGTGCATGTACCTGGTTGATAAAGCTTCAAGGAGCCGAGTACCGTCTTATCAAGTGGGGAATTCAAGTGGAGTTCACTCCCCACCATTCTTAAGAAAGGGAAGCACATAAAACTCTCATTTCAATTCGTCTATATGATTATTACTTGAAATGCTTTGAATGATTATTTAGTGTATTTTCCAAAGAGCTGATGCACCTGTGGGATAATGTATCAGAAAATGAAGATGAAGCTATCCTGGTTTAGGCAGTGGCGTGTCTAGACAAGAAGCTTGGTGCGGTCATGAAGCAATCCTCCTAAGCTTGACTTATTCCACATGGTCAAGCTTGAGGGGGAGTATTAAGAAGCTTCAATGATATGTGAAGATGGATTCCTTGGTGGTTATTCAATAAGAAGAAGCAACCAAGGCTGAGAAATAAGATGGTACCTTACTTGAGACTCAAGGCGCAAAGAACCGGTCCATCCTTACCTTTCAAGATGGCGAGTAGTCAGAAGAGAGGGGGAGACTAAAACCAGGGTCTAAGAAGAGTCCAAGATACTGGTGTGTGCAAGATGTGGAGTTCACACTTGCAGCAAAAGTTAGGCCACGATCCAGAGCCTAAGGACTCCACCATGAGTTACCCGAAGTTCCTTAGGCTCACTGGCCAATCCCTAGGCTTTGAAGAACTCTACTCTTTTCCTTAGTTGGTTTTATCCCAAATGGGTTTTCTGGCTAAGGTTTTTAATGAGGGAGATTCTTCAAGGTTCCAAGCTTGTCCAAGGATCTCCTATGGTCAAGCTTGAGGGGGAGTGTTGGAATGAAGATAAATAATGTGTTGAGATCAAGCAATGAAGAGAGACCTAACGTGACTTGCAAGCAAAGAAGAGAGGAGTGACCTAACGTGACTTGCAAGCAAAGAAAAGAGGAGAGGCATTTGAAATAAACTAAGAAGACTATGGGGAGATGTAGATCACGTGAAGGAGACCTAAGGGGAGCTACTTCACGTGCATAGACAAGGTCAGAAGCACTCACTCACTTGCAAGACAAGGACCACTCAGCAACTTGCTCATCCCCCATGCTAGCCAAGCACATGCTGTCTCCTTTTGCTCCTCTCACTCCAAACATTAGATCTAGATCATCATGGGTCTCTTATTATATTATTTCTATTGTTTATTCATGTATGGGAAGTAGGCTCCTCTTGGTGTCTACTTAAACCATTGTAACCCCAACATTCAAAATCAAAGGGAAAAGAATCCTTCCTCATTCTCTCTATTCTCTCTAGCATACAAACTACTAATCTCTCTCTCTCTCTGGTCACGAATCATACTCACTCTCTCTCTTGTGTTCTTCACAATATTCTTCATATTCTTACAATAATAAGCACATTACTAATTTGTTTGACCCAATAATTATATTTTGTATATTTGTAACCATAAAATGAGTTTTATTATTTTTTTCACCAGAGTCTATATCGCTGCATCAAAACCATCTTTAAATTATTAAATCGAGAAATTGAATTAAATGTCAAAAACATATATCTTATATTCTAAGATAAGTCATTTTTACATATATTCTAAAACATATATCTAAAGTATAATTACTATTTAACCCTAACTTTTTCATATTTACCATTGAATGCCAATAAACTTAAACACAGTCATTTAATAACTTAACAACCCAGCCCAAATTTTTTTACAAAACCAAGTGCACCTAAACTCACGTGGTTTGTTATTGAATATGCCTCAGTTTAAAATTATTCTGCAGAAATCAAAACATGTGATTCAATACCAAATATGACACGGTCTACAGGATCAAAACCAATAATTTAAAGTTTGGTTCACCACATAAGAAAAAATCAATTTGTGTAAATACTTAACCACTTGATTTCGATGCAATATAAATCAAGATTAAAAAAATCATTATCAATGAACTGGTTTAGCAAACATGTCATTTATACACAAATTAATAGGCTATCTGCAAACATGTCGAATACATAAATTAATATTGTAAAAGAAATAATTATAAGATAGACTATTATCAGCAAATCTACCGGTTTAATTCTTCATTCAAATTTTAGTTTAACCCACCTATATTTCGTATGTACACGATATTATTTGCAATATATAAATATATATAAATTATAAATTATAAACAAACTAAACGTTTTTGGGTTATCAAAATCTTCTATATCTTACAAAAACATTCCTAAAATATAGATAATCAATTATTTTTTTCTAACTTATCCGTATTTGACAAATATTCATAATCTTTTCTGTTATCACTAATTATGGTGAGTATGTATTCTATAAATGACAAACGTTATATCCACACTTTGCTCATGCGATCTTAGCAATTAATTAACCATATATTCTTTTGGCTAAAATTTACAAATATATGCTATTAATTGTATTTGTTTTAAAAAGAAATATTCTATTATAAATGTATCTCAAATCTAGCCATCTATACTATTAACTTATGTATTAGTACAAATCATGGACACATTATACATATAAGGGCCTGCCTAAAATGACGATACATATTATCATAAAGAGAATAATAATTTAATTACTTACCATTAGCTAACTTATTTGTTAAAAAGTAATCAACAAAAAAGAAGATGAGAGAAGTTGTAACACCAACAAAAAGTAACAAACAAAAAATTAGGTATAATTTTCTTAAAAAAATGTGTTTGCCAATAATATTTAGGTTTCTACAAAATTTAGTTATTATTCTAGCCCATCTTTGTTACAATTTTTATCATAATTACCCATTTTATTTATTTGTATTATCAGGTGAGTTTAGTACAATTATTAATATCATAACTATTTTGTATGTGTATATAGATCTTACAAATAACAAAACAATGAAAATATTTTATAAAATATATTTTTTGATTATAACATATTGAAGGAAGTAACTGTTTTTAAGCAAATACACCTCCAAAACATATTATAGTTTTAATATCTTCATAAATTTAACATATATTATATAGATTTCATAATAACAAAGTGTAAATATTATTTTACATTATTATTTATATAACTAAAAATTATATTTTAAAAATATTTAATTTTATATTGCTAATAAATTGTGGAATTTAGTGTCAACGTATTTATATTAGATTAATTATACCAAAACATATCCATAAATTGATTCTTAGTAATATATTTTTCAATCATCAGATACCAATGTAAAACAAATTTATTCAATATATTATATGAAATATATGAAACAAAGCCCAGTTTTAAACAGTACATGTTTTGTAAATTTAACAAGATACAAGTATTTATATTATAGAACGTATAATTATATAATGGTGACATGAAAAACAAATATCAACATTTAACAAAAAGTGAAAACCATCAACCGCGCATACGCACATATCAATCTAGACTTTGATTAATTTAATACTCATCTCTATCTATGGAGGATAATATCATGATTTATTGAGTACAGTTTTATTAAATATATAATAAACTTTCACAGTAAAACAAAATATAAACTATATATTACTTGCTGTATAAACTTAATTTTTTCTTAGTTATTTTAAAATTTATAATATATTTTATTAAATAAACTCCACTTTCAAGTCATGCACAGGTTTTATATTTTTTTATTTTAATTTAAAAAAAATCATTTATGTAATGTTCTATTTTGTAAAAATACATATATATACACACATGTTTGGATTTAAATTCAATAAAATATTTTTTTTAAAATATGTGAAATCAATGTATTAATACATAGTTACAATTTTTTTAAAAAGAAATTACATAATAACTGATCCAATGTACATCCAATAAAAAAAATATATAACACAATACAATAATGAAAAATATAATTTTAACAAGTTGCTAAAGTAACACAAATGAAAACGTTAAAAGAAAATAAAATTGATATGTTTTGAAATATTTATAAGTATATCGAAAACAAACATCCGCGCGGGCGCGCGGATCCGATCCTAGTTTTCTTTTTAGTAGTGTAGCCAATTAAGATAACCATCTCTACGAAACTTCCTAAGCTAAATTACTATTTTTTCTACTGTCACAAGTGACTTGAAATTTGTGACTTGTTAGCTTGAACAAAAGTTATAATTAATCACAAGGCCAAAACACAATCCCACATGTCTTTTCTCGTGTTCCACCACCAAATCAGCCGTAACTTGAACCTGGCCTGCTTCACTCAGCTCCCACTGAATCAGTTCACATAATATAACTCAACCTCTCTTATTGTATTGGTTAATACAGCTGTTTTATTTAACTTTACTTAATTACTGCTCAAATACCAAAGCCCTGCGCATATTATATTAGTTCCTTAATTCTTGGAAGTTGTTTTGTGTGTCCCCTCTACATATTATCCCTATGCCATGTTCCAAAACAGAACATTTTGATATTCTAAATGTTGTTACATATACATGCGTACTTCAGTACATGTCCTACCATAGCTCAGTAAGTAGTCAGTACGTATGTATTATAAGTTTATAACCAAGATCCTAATAATTAATGTATATTTTCAAGAAATTAAAAGAAGAAGAAAACAACTACTAATGTTTAAAATTTTCGTCAATCATTGCTATTATTATAACATCTTTTAACCAAAAATAGCATGTTTTTACTGAAAACATAAATTGAATTCACGCGTGCATTGTCGTAAAATGGTACTCTCACATATTGAAAGGCATGATATTCAAATAATAATAAAAATAGTTGATTGTTTAAAATAAAAGACATGAAGTCTTGAACTTGTGTTGTCTTGGTAGTTGTTTGCATCCAATTATTTCTAATTTCAGAACAAGATAACAAAGCTAGAAATATAAACTAAAAGAAACATGTAGAGCATGCCACACGTGAAATCCGCATGGCTAAGGGGTTACTGTTTGGCATAATCTAGACAACCTTCGTTATCTTGTCTCCTTAATACTATATTATTCCATTCATGACAAGCTTACCACATTAAAATATATGATTAATTAACAAATAACTTAAACACAATTAAGAATCATTAAGCCGTATCTTGGTCTTGGATGATTCAAAAGATAGTGGCCGTAATTAAACACTTGTCCTGTGCAACGCATCAAGAAGTAGTTTCGACTTTGTATTTTATTAATTTACTAATCATTTCAATTAAGGTTGATTAGTTTCTCACTCATGAAGCATCCAATATCTTGGAACTAGTAATCTAATACAATAGTTTTACAAGTCTATATCAATTCCTATGTTGACCCTATAATTGTCTTTAGTTGATTTCCTTGTGTGTTGATCAGATGTATTTTTAATTAAAGTTTCATTCCAATAATTGTAGTGTTAGATTGATTAGGGAGACGATATAAGCCGACTAATTAGTCTAAATGAGTAAAATATAGTCCTTTTTAACTATTGTTTAATTCAAATATTTTGACTTTAGAGATAGTGATGGGGATATAAGTATATTGGATTCGAAAATCTATATTAGATGTGATAACTGAAGAAAAGAAAAACATATTATACTAGGATAAACCCGCCCTACGGACGGGCAATTAAATAAACTACTAATCAATTTTATTTTAAATATTTAATTTACTTTTATTTACAATAGCAATAATGTGTTTAATTAGTTTACAACATTTTTAACTATTCATTTTACTATTCATTTTAGAAATTATATACTTGCTTAACTATAATAGAATATTTTAAAATATAACTATTTACTTTCTCTCAACGTTTATTTTCGTTAGTTATATAAATAAGTCACAAAAATTACTTTACTGTCTCTCGATAAAAGTAAGTGAAGTTTTTCAAATGACCTATTAGGATTTTTGTTTAATATATTTGCTAGTGCAACTGTAATTAAACTTTAGTGTTTGAGATCATCTATATAGTCCATTTACAAAGAATCAAATGAAATCAATATATTCAAGCTTAAACCTGCTTACATGTTGTAAGGAGAGAAATTATTTAGTGACGTGTCATTGCGCGAGATTTCATAATTGTTTTGTAGTTTTGTCTATCATTGCCATCCTTTAAATTTATCATTATTTTCTTAAATTTATTTATTGCAAAAGAAATGTTTTCATTATTTTAACACTTATTTTTAGCTTAAATATCTTTTTTTATTATGTGTGTATTAAATATTTTTTATAATGTTTGTCAAACTTTTTCTAGTTCAAAAATTTTAGTTATATTATATGTATTTATCTTTATTTTTGTATATCATTTTGTTTACAATGATTAAAATGAAACTAACATATCTATAGTATAATCTTGGATTTGGGAGGAAGGGGAAAACCAAAAGTGAAGGCTTTATGATGGTCTTTGTTGGACTTTCAATTTAATGGGCCAAGAGTAATTATTGATACTTTTCGTTTTATATAACATAATAGGTTTTGAGTATTTCTGGTCAAACTTGTCCGCTCTCTATATAAAGAATATTAAAGTTCATGAAACTAACATTCAGTGATGAAAAGAAATTTAACTGCAACTTGTCGTCTTGTCCTTAATCTATTTGATGACATGGAGGAAGGAAGAATGATAAAAAATGTTATATATATATAATCGTTAATTAGTAAAATAACTATTTTTTAGTTAACTAATATAAACAACTTTATATTTCTTAGTAATGAAAACAAAGCTGAAATCAAGCAAACTAAAAATTTAAAGATAATAATTGTGGGAAAAAACGACTATACTTACAAAGACATTACATTTCAAATTATTTAGAGAATAAGAATTTGAATAGTTTACAAAATGTGTCTTGTAAATTTATATCTTCTCGTATTGGTCTGTACAAACATGTGTCTTTAGTTAAACGTATTTTAAAATTTGATTGACCATGCTTTGAGGAGTCTTTCTACTTTCGTGCTAACGGTTTCTGTCCTTTCAGAACCCAGCTTCCTCTTTTTCTATTTGATAGGTTTGAAAGTGGAGTTTACCTTTTTAATATTTTATCATTATTTTAAATTAGGTATGCAACTTGAAAACCTAATACTAATTGTTAATATTTATAAATATACATGTTTTTTTGAATTTAGCATAAATTATTATAATTAATTTGAAAGTAAACCACGTTATTCGAAGTTATTAAAAAGAATTTATTGATAATATATAACAAATTACTATATCTTATCATTAAATTTTGATAGTTTTATTTTATTTATTAATATTCTGATAGTACTTAAAATTAATTATGTATATATAATGCTAAACGTATCATTAAGCTTTTAAAAAGATAAAACTTACAGATTACCATAAATATATTATCAGAACTAATTTATTAATTATTATTAATAATAAATTATGTTGTGTTTTATTTATGATACAAAATGATAATGACTGTTCATATTAATTTTAGTTTAATTACATGTATCTAAATTAAAACTTATGTATGAGTGTTCATGTTCTTTTCAGTTTATTTACATGTTTTAAAATTAGAAATTATGTATAATTTTTAATATTTATTTAAAATCAATTTATATATATTAAAACAAATACTAAAGTAGCATATATGTAACTGTAGATAATAACATTTCAAAATAATATAAATTCTTGAAAATTTTAAATTGTAAGTATATTTGTATAACCAAAATTTTAAATATCTTCTGTTAAATTATGTCAAATAATTATTTATAATTTAAAATTACAATTGATTTTTTTAATTTTCTTTAATTATAAATATTTATGAACTATTTAATATTGTATTATATATATGATAATACTAAAAAAATAGTAAAATAATGTACATGTAACTATAGATAATAATATTTATCAACAAAATAAATAATTTCTTGAAAATTTAAAATTGTAAATACATTTATATAGCTAAAATTATAAATATTATCATATGTTAAATTATGTTAAAATAATTTTTTATGATTTAAAATCTAAAACTGATTTGTGTTTAATTAGCTTTAATTATAAATATTTCTGGACTATCTAATATTGTGTAAATATATTTAGTTTAAATAATAATAATTTAAAAAATTTAGGACTCTTTATTAATACTTAAAAAATATGCTTATGTGTCAAGTTTATAGAGACTTAATTGATGAGGTGTCACCATGAGAAGAGAGACAAACTCTTCTTTATATATAGATAGATAGATATATAGATACGCTCTACGAGCCTTTAAATAGATTTATTGTGGACTAAGCTTAGCAATTCCTAAGTCCTGCAAACATGGGCTTAGACAAACCTTATTAACGATGTTTCAACCCGGGCTTAGATACACCTTATGAGATCACGGCTAGGCCTGAGAGTGCTATTGAAACAATTAAATGGATTCCATGCACTTAACATTATGAAAACCGGTCCAGTGCTAGGAGGCCTTTATTTACTGAAAGTAACCAAACTAGCTCGATCGGTTTACATTTATCTACACCATGAATAAGTGAATAGACACTTTTATCAACCTAAACCTCACTAATATAGCTCATAAATCCATGTATATATAATTAAATTATATTATACAACAATAACATCCTCCATGCTTTTATGCTGTCTATGATTTAAGCCTATATATATCGATGTTCTAAAAAATAATTTATTCGGTGCATAGGTTTCAGTCTATGTGACAAATTAGTTATAAACAGAATAATACAAATTTTCTAAACTAACTTTTAAAATATCAGTTTAGATAATGCTTAGATACCCGTCTAAACACCAAGACACTGATTACCATATATAAGTATTTCTTGAACATAGATATGTTTTTTTTTTCATGAACATAGATATGTATATTATATTTTACAGAAAGAATATAAGAGCTTGGATCTTTCACACAAGTAGATTGTTAATGTTCTTAGACGCAACTCATAAATTTCAGCCAGTTTTGATATGCAGAGAGAGATAGCTAGACATGTTAAATCAATCAATCAATCTTTTCGTACTAATTAACTCCACTATTTTGAACTGTCCCTATACGAATTAAAACATGAAAAGGAAAAAAAGGACTAAAAAGATAAGAAAACTAAGAAGAAAAAGTGGAACATGCCAAGAGAATTTGTTTCCCATATATGGATTACACCCAAAAACAAAAGACAAAAAGAAAAGAAAACTTTCTTTAAGATGTTTTCAATATACGTTAGGTGTCCAATTATAATTCAACATATAATATCTTCCACGAGAATTATATTAAAGATATAATATTTTATGTGAAGATCTGTAATCCCTTTAAATTTCAAGGTACATATTACCTCCCATCTTCCTCCTACTTGGCTTTACCTTTGCTCATTGTTCTTTTTTCAATGTCTTTGCGTGGCAAAGAGCTTGAGTTTAACCTACAAGAATGGAGTCGAAAAGGTCATTTTACTCGTGAAAACTCTAGTTCTAGAAGGTTTTCTGCCTCCTCCCGAGAAGATCACAAGTCTTCTCGAGCAACATTCACCATCTCTAGTGCTGCCTCTTCTCCTGGCTACTCCCTCGCAGGCAAAATCAATAACACATATTTCTAAATCATTCTATATGTGTTTATATGTTCATGATAATAATGTTTTCTTAGAAGCATGTTCTAAATATTTGAAGTTCTTTGGACAGAGGAGATTGACCCATCAAATTATTCATTCACTAGTGCACTCAAGAGTAAGCTGAAACTTTTGTCTGACCCTTTAGGCAAGCGTTGTTATAAGTAACATGGACAAGAACAGAGAACATGCATAGTGATTTTTTGTTTGTTCTGTCTTGTTCTTTTGCCTTATAGCATTGCAAGCAAAAACAATGTACAAGAAGAATCAAGATTGGTTAAAACCACAAGGTATTGAGTTAAACTCGAAATGGAACGAAGCAGAGAAGTACATTTGCAATCCTTTGTCTGGTGAAGTTCCTATGGAGTGTTTGTCTTCTAAAACCCTAAACTCAAGATCTTTCAGAGATGTATCCAACATGTTTACTCCACTTATGACTTTACCCTCTTATCATAATCTCAACAACCCAAGAACGACTAATCCTAACGTTAGAATCATCCAAGAAGATCATGTATCTACCGATCCTGTTTTTATTCAAGGTCACTGATTATCATCTTTATTAAATAATATCCATCTAGGCGGCTTTGTGTGGTTAGGTTTGTTTTTAACAACAAGAACTTGGGGTGTTTTGAGCAGAAAAGAAAGTTGTGGGGTTGAAACGAGATGTGGGTGTGCAGAGTCCACCGGTAAATGTTAGCCTGGAGAATAATACGCCACCGATGATGGACAGATCAACGAACAAACAAGTGAACGTTGATGATTCACCGGTTGAGTTTGCATTTAAGTTGAAAACTCAACAAGAGGTATGTATTGTATACAAACTTTGCTCTAGTTCTTTCTTTTTGATCAATTTAGTTTCTAGATTCTAGTTTTTAACTTTGCTCTAGTTCTTTCTTTTACATCTTTTTCTTTCACAACTTGATGTTGACACATTTAATATTAATTAAAAACGTATGATACATGGGAAAGTCAATCTGATTGAAGCCATATCAAAGCACATACGTAATAGTTGTTTTTTTGTTTAACTCGTTTGTGCAACAAATGAATTTAGATTCTTTCTTATAATAAGAGAAACACACAAATACATGTATGCAGTGTCTAATTTTTTAGTGTGTTAGAAAAGATAATGATAAGACTGCAGGTTTTGTATGTTTCTATATGTAAATATTCTTTCATGATATTGTAGTTTTGATACACTATTGTATTTTTGTTATGATTTAGATTCTTTCATGATATGTTATGAAAAAAGAAGGACTATATGTGAGAGTATCAATAATAAAAAAAAAAACTCATCCTGCAAATTTGATGTTGTAATTATTTCATTGGACCTCTTTGTTATGATTCTGTGTATTCCATATTGAAAAGGCTAATGATATATGTTTCACAGCTCACCAGCGATGTGTTCAAGATATCTTACCTGGTTGAACCATTCAAATTCAATCGATGCTTTGTATCTAAATTGTATAGTATTTTACAAGTGATTGCCCGCCTGATTACTTGCTTATATTATAAGGAATGTTTTGTGGTTGTCAAGGATGTGAAGTTGGAAGAAGAGAAGAAACATATGATGACAAAAGAAAATCAAGAAGAGAAGAAGAAGAAAAGAGGAAGTCGATTTATTTCATGGATGAAGAAAAGGCAAAGGCAACCAACAGAATCTAAATGCTTCTTTCTCATTTGTCTTATCAAAGCTTTTTGAGCTCCAAAACCAATAACATTATAGTAAAAACAAAATAAAATAAAGGTTAATATAGTGTGTAAACTAAAACATGTTTGAATAAAATTATATATTTGAAATTTCCCAGGAGATCAAAAGTAATTTAATCTATAAGATTATGCATAAGAAAAAGTTATATGAAATGATGAACATGTTTTATCCCCTTTCTGTTTGTAAATACTTACTCTCCTTTTGCCTTCTTTCCTATGGCAAATGTGTAGCGTCCACCGCAAACAATCGATGTAGCTAACCATTTTCCTTCTTCTTCTTCGTCTTGGTGAATGTGATTAAAGCTTCCAATAGTTTGTCGGGTTTCTTGGTTTACAAGGGACTAACCGAGAAGGTTCTGCCATCTCTTGTCAAAGCAACTGAATGTGTTATATATTATAAAGAATAAAACGTAAGCATTTTTCTTCTAATTTTTTTTTTTGTTTCTTGCCGGAGTTGAGTGTTTGATTGTGTTGCCGAGATACTTTAAAGATGGGTTTCACTTCCATAACAATAACACTAACAAACAACAAAGTAAAACCAAACGAAAGACTCGACAGCTTGAAAACCCCATAAAAAAAAAAAGAACAGAGTTTTGAGTTTCCAAAGAAGAAAAACCAAATCATGATCTTCTCTTTGCTTCTACAAACCTCAAATATCATGTTTTAAGAAACTAAAGCCAAATCCATGCCATACATACTTAGATATGTCTTGCTCACTCTCTTCAACATCTAAGCTTGTTTCCCTTCTTCAGGTTCGTCTTTTGACGCCTCCTTGATCTCATCACCACCCGCCTCATCCTGTAAAATGATGAGCATTTAGTAGATGAACTTTCTAAACACATTTAAACATGCTTTAAATTGTCTAGAAAGGACTAAAAAGGTAAGAGTCATGGAGGGAGATAGAAGTGTACATTGAGGTCAGAAGTCCAGAGGGTGAGATTGTCACGGAGAAGTTGCATTATCAGGGTACTGTCTTTGTATGATTCCTCTCCCAATGTGTCCAGCTCAGAGATTGCTTCATCAAAAGCCTATGAAAACAATTCGGTGAATAATAATATCATTCAGGTTTGGTTCGGGAATGCATATATGACATCCCACAAGGAAAAAACACAAACCTGTTTAGCGAGACTGCAAGCACGATCAGGTGAGTTGAGAATCTCATAGTAGAAGACAGAGAAGTTAAGAGCAAGTCCCAATCTAATCGGATGGGTAGGAGGTAAATCGGCAAGTGCAATATCCTACATCAGAGGAGGAAAAAAAAAAACACCATAAGCAATCATCAAGATAACTCCTTTTACTACCTCTCAAGATAAACCCTTTTTTACCTGAGCTGACTTGTAAGCCACGAGAGTGGCCTCAGCAGCATCCTTCCTCTCAGCACCAGTCTTAAACTCAGCAAGGTACCTATGGTAATCACCTTTCATCTTAAGGTAAAACACTTTAGACTCAGCCAAAGACGCAGCAGGAACAAGGTGAGAATCCAAAAGGTTCAATATTCCATCACAGATTTTCCCGAGCTCAGTTTCAATTTTCCCTCTGTAGTCCTTGATAAGAGCAACGTGATCTTCGTTCCCTCTGCTTTCTTCCTTCTGTTCAATGGAAGAAATGATCCTCCAGGAAGCTCTCCTAGCACCAATCACGTTCTTGTAAGCAACGGACAAGAGGTTCCTCTCTTCGACAGTAAGCTCCTCGGAGTCAACAGTCTTGGCAACTTTCTCCATGAACTCAACCATCTCCTCGTAACGTTCAGCTTGCTCGGCCAACTTGGCCAAGTACACATTCTCTTCCCGAGGAGACGACATCGTTTCGTAATCAAGGTCTTGTTAGAGATCCTGTTTTCAATAAAAATACGTTTCAAACTTCATTAACATCACTGTCACTAAGCTATTATCAACATCATTTGAGGCATATATAAGAGATGAGAATGTCGTTTACACATTAGACTTTGGTTTAGTTAGAACCGGTTTGTACCGGATAGATTATAATTATATACAAATTACAATCACTATTTCACTCTAAACAAAAACAGTATTCATTGATGTGAAAAAAACAAAAACAAAAACAAAAACAAAAAACAGTATTTATTATTTTCCAAATCCTCTCTGAGTTTTTCGTCCTCAGGAGAGTTTGATATATGTTCAAATCTCAAATTTACTAAAACGCATAACCGTACAGATCAACCATCAATACCAACAAATCGAATATGAAACGAACAGTAGAGGTCAACATAGACCAAATCTCGCGAAAAATACGAAAACCGATGAAAATCATTTGTAACTATGCTAGATCTCGGAATCAGAACGAGCACAGACAAGAAAACTAACAACAGAGTAATCGAAGTTCCGCAAAATGAAACGATAACAACCACGAGCAGCAGATCAGACTATGAGTGAAGTAAGGTCAGATCTGGAGGTGCTTACCGAGGGGGGAGTTTTGGAATTAGGGTTTGCGATTTCGAAGCTCGGGAGGCGAAATGAGGGCAGCGAGAAGATGAAATAAGGGGGAAAAAGGGATGGAGATGGGCTTTGAGATTCGGAGAGAGTAAAGAGAAAAGGCCCAATGAGAGTACGACAGGTGGCTTCCAGTGTTGACCCGTCAAAGACTTTATTTTTGCGAGAAAAATGAATTATTTATATGGGCCCTTATTTCTCGTGTATTGTCGAAAAATTTGATTTATTATTGTTTGTAAATAATTCTCTGCTGCCATTTTCCACTAGAGACCACAGTCAATAACAGTCTCCTGACTGCAAAAGCTAGGCCCAACCACTTCTAATTTAGAAGATAGGTCCATAGTTCTTCTACTGTTTAGAAGATAGGCCTAAGCCCACAATATTTTCTAATGTGTAGGCTATTTTCGTCTTTTCCATTGTTTTTGGCTATGCTTTGGCGATGGAAAAAATAAAATAAGACAGAACAGTAATAATCTCTTTATCCAATTTCAAATCTATCACCGTAAATAAGTTTGTACATGCTCTATTTCTTATCACCCGGGTAAGTGCAAATTAAAAAGTAAATATAGAGATGAAATATTTTTAAAAAAGTTATCGGCCCAGTTCGATGTTACGGCCCAATTGTATCACAGCCGAGTCGAAAGAAGCCGACGCGGGGCAAAACTGCTTAGGAAAAGTTAGAACAGAGCTTACAGCTTAAGCTCAGTCTTACACGGGCTCTCCTCTTGACACGTGGAGAACGCGCCGATCTTTCTCTTCTTCAGAGGTACCACGTGGTCCGCACGTGACACCGGCTCGAGCCCTAATGTTAGGTCAAGCTTGATCTCACCGGGACTCTGTACAGCCGGCGGCGAGACTGTCATCACCTCCGAGATATTGCTCTCTCCTTCTTGAGCAGCCACGACTTCAGACTGGTGACTCA
This sequence comes from Moricandia arvensis, assembly GCA_905132765.1. NCBI lineage: Eukaryota > Viridiplantae > Streptophyta > Magnoliopsida > Brassicales > Brassicaceae > Moricandia > Moricandia arvensis. The sequence goes on along the minus strand of CAJHQP010000314.1, from coordinate 19,885 downwards.
ACGACGACAAGTGACTAGCCTCTCCACCAGCTGACTTTCCCTCTGAATCTGCCGGTTTAGCGACGACGGCAGTAACTCGCTTAGCCCGGCGAGGTTTCGGCCGTTTCAGATCGGTTGAGCCAGTAGCTGCGGCGGCGGCGGAGTTCTCATCCTTGGAAATATGTCGGATGTCATACATTTTCAGCGGCGGTCCTTGGCCGTTCGTTGCCACATCTGTAGCCATCTCTGTGATCGGTTCACCTTTCATCACCGCCTCCACGGCGGCTTGGCAAAGCTGCCAGTTTCCCGACCATAACAAACCAACCGAACCATAGATCGGGTTCACGATCCTCCCACAAGCCTCATGCAACAACGACCGGAAAATCCCTGCCAAAATGTTCACGCAAAGTTCGTTTAACAGTTGTTGTAACTAAATGACCTTTCGTCTAAGACGACTTTAATGGAAATCAACTAACCAGGACGAAGATGATCGGGACCGGCGTTAATGAGGTTCATGAGTCCAGCGCGGCCATAGAACTTGGCGAGAAAGACGGTTGCGTTTGCTTGCGCTTCAGGGGATTTGATCCAAGCCAAACACGGTCGTATACTACAATCGTCACTACACCCTTTTCGAAGAACTCTGCATCCATTACAGCTCATCCTCATCTTGTTCTGTCTTCTAGATTTCGATTTCTGGGAGATTTTTGTAAGAAGGATTATGGAGATTCACTAATTATATAAGAAAGATAAATAGCTTTTAAGTGATTGCGTTTTGATGAGAATAAGCCCCTGGGTTTTTGGAAGCTGAGAGATCAACAAACCAAGGTAATAAGAAGAGAGAAGACAAATTAAAGAAGCTGTTTCGCTAGAGACGCCGCGGTTTTTTTTTTCCCTGGATCAACGTTTTACTTCTTGTGTTTCTTACCCCAGTTTTGTTCCAAACCCACTCTCAACCACCACGCGTGTGTCATACACGTGTAACAATACTTAGTTATGATTTTAAGCAACTTGTCAATAGGGGTGGGCACAATTACTTGCTACTCGGCTTGTACTCGCTACTTGATTCGTACTTGGCTCTTAAAGTCGAGTACTCGTTTTGTGCAAGTCGAGTATCAAGTCGTTTATTTCAATTACTTACAAGTACAAGACAAGTATCAAGTACTAAAACAAAAACAACTACTTGGCGTTGTTGGCTTGTTACTCGTGATTTATTACCTGATTTACTACCTGTTTTACTTGTGGACAAAAATATCTCTAAATTAAAATCAAATAATTTGTTTATACGATAAACAGATTAAAATGATATATTATAAAAATATTTTAGAGTTTTTATTTTATTTTATATATGTCATATATTAGTCTTAAAACATATGAAAAGTAAAGAAATATTTTTTATTAAAAAATTGTTTAGCTTAGAATTATAACTTACTAAATTTCTTAAACTCATATGCACAGTTTAAATAGATAAAATATTAAATAACTTATCGATAATTTATAAACTAATTTAGAAATAGCAAATAGTGAAACATGATAATGATAAGTACTTGCAAGTATTTGCAAGTATATTAAATTTTAGTAAGTACTTGAAAGTGCAAGTACTTGTTTTTAGTAAACCAAGTACAAGTCTAAAATTACATTACTCGAACAAGTCAATCCAAGTACCAAGTACGCCAAAAATGGCAAGTACTTGGCTTGTGCCCACCCCTACTTGTCAATATATAAAATCTGATATTTACTTTCGTCTAAATTGAGTGTATGATTGTATATTGGTGTAAATAGTCAGTGTGTATAGATCATAAAGTACTTTACTTGATGGAGTATCTGACCGGTTCATAATTTTTAAAAAGGAAGAAAATAACTGATAATTTTACAAATTTATTTGATTTTTCATCAAGTTTATTAAAATCTTGTTATCACTTGTAAATTTATATCTAAAAATATATGTTTTCTTTTATCAAAAAAGTGTAATAAAGGCAGAAACAAGGCACGTGTATATAACGCTCGCGCGTTATAAAATTAGGCCGACTCGCCACATTTGAGCCAGATAGGATTTGAGAAAGATGGGGCCCACTTTAACTCCTGGTTTTCTGGAAAAGAATCCGTTTTCGAATACCGCTTTATAATTGTCCGAAAACTAGCGCCTGGTTTCTGGTTTTTGGTTTTCTGGTTTTTATTTTTTTTCTTCTTGTGACTGTGGGCGGATTTTTGTGTCGCCGACGGTTTTGTTCAATAAAAAGTAATCTTAATTACCTTTAGCTTAATTTAGACTACCAAAATTCAGCTTTAATATGATTTCATTAGTTTGAAAATTTGCACATTTGAGATTAGTTGGGATCTTCTGTAATGTGATTTTGAAAAAATTATTTTCAAAATTAGTGACATAAACAGTGTAATGTAGTATATTATAAATGAAATAATCGTTTTGTCATATGAAATTGCATAAGAAAATAGCTAAGATTTTGTAATGATTGAAACATGATTAGGTAACCATTGTATCACTATCGTCATGTGTTATATAATACAGAACATTCAATAGTTATCGAGCTTTTCGAAATTACATTGTACAAAGATTGAGAATCTCCTCAAAAAAGAAACGTTACTATACCAAAAGAGCACTTATTAGATTTTACACAGACAAGGAAAAAGAATAAAAAGAGCAAAAAACACTCCAACTTGGTATAATATGTTACAATGAGACTCAAGATGACACATATTGATCTCAAAGACTTAAGTTTTGGTCTTAAATTCAACTCCTCTTCATATATAAACATCTGCTCCAAAAAGAATGGAATCTTGAGTTTATGTACACTGAGAATCTCTGTTCATGTTCGTTCTTTCTTTTACTAAGCCATGGCAGGTATGCTTGAGTTTTGGAGGTCCCTGTTTAAGCAATCGAATCCTTCTACTCTAACAGCTGCCGGTTTAATCCCAAACTTCACTCGACCACAACCTCCTCCTTTGAGACGAGTTGGAGATGAAAGCAATGGTGAGAGCAATGGTGAGATAAGGTTTAGTCTGTTATCTCCAAATCGCGCATCTTGAGCTAAAGGGTTTGATGCTCTGCACGGGGGAGACCCGAGGAAAAATGGAGGTGATGAAGCTACACCAGATAATGTGTCTTCCTACAGAGAAAGAACAAGACAAGTGAAACAAAGTTTAGATACTAAATCCTTATACGCAACAACATATATACGAGTTGGTTCAGCATGGAAAATGAAACAAGGGAGATGCTTTTGTAAACCATTATGTAGCAACTATATACTCTAGCGTTGACACAATAAAAAGATCAATGAAGAATGATTCTAATCATATAGCTGAAAAGCAAAGGAATGGCTCGATTCAATACACCAAGTTTAAGGAAAAAGACAAACATTTCTACGAATGATGTCCAAAAGATCAGCCCCAGCTTTAGAATCACGTACATCACCTGCTCCTGATTGACTGTTAAATCCCAAAGGCAAAGTAAAACCAGCATTTCGTTAATGGAAACCAATACGATCCTTGTGGGGCAAAAAGAAAAGGAAGAGACTTTATAATTACCCAGAATGCAATAATCTAAGCGGAGGAATAACGTTATTGGAGAGAACGCCAACACGTCGAGGCTTAGGACAAACAACAGACGAGACAGGGACAGGAACAGGAACAACAAATCCTCTGGATTCTAAGCCGTTCTGCCGAAGGTTACAATGATTCATCTTCGAACGCCTTAGCTGTTGCATCAAAATTGCAAACACGATGGACATATCAAGAACAATTTGAGGGACGGGTAATAAAAGTGGATCACATACGTTATGACTGGACTATAAACAGCAAACTTTCATACGAACAAACAAGATAAGAATTTAAAAACCTTTTAGATTTGCAACAAACCGTTAATGGAACTGCTAAAGAAAAGATAGAGAAGGAAGTGTTACCTTAAGAACGTATGACGAAACCGCGGCGATAAGGGTGAGCGAAAGGAGAGAAACAGAGTGGATGTGTGATAAGCACTTTATATTAAGATGATGATGATGAGAAAAAGGTTTTGTCTTTGCGAAACTATGTCGTTTTTCTACAGAAATTTATTATTTATACAAATTTGCTTATTGTCGCCATCGTTAATCCGTAATTTATACAAACTAATAGTGAAAATAGTACTAACTTGTAAGAAACCAACAAACATTTTTTTTTATTTTTTTTTGTTGGGTTTTGAATGGTGAAAGAGTAACTTGTTACGTTTATTTCGTAAGAGGTGTGAGAATATAAATTCTAATTGTTTGTAATACTGTGGTCTCTAGTTCTTAATGCTTTTCACGTTTTAAATGTGCTTACGCTCCCTTATTAATCACCTAAATACTATTTAATTCATTTCATTATCTTCTAAAAAGGGTTTTCGTCGTCATCATCCAAAAGATTTTGACCAACTTACATATATAAGCTTATATACATTGGGCTATCTCAAAATATGTTTATTCAGCCCATTAGTTAGAAGCCTATCAGCGGCCCAGTTTGGGTAAATTGCATCAGCTATGAGAAGATCTAGACCGTCCAAAATAGGGATCTCAGAAGAAACCCTTACTATTTAAACCACTGCTTCACCAGATTCGTGTCGCCTCTTGAACACGAAGCTCTGAAAAAGCTGGAAGCCGTAAACCTCTTAATCACTTTCCAGGGTTCTTCGTCGTTGTTAACTGGTACGGTTCAGTATACTGTTCTGCGAATTCGTGATTGCTGGTTCTGCTTTCTGGAGGCTAATCGTCGTTTTTATTAATCTAATTGCATACTCTGTTTGGTTAAAGTTATTAGCTTTTAGTGAGAGCTTGTAATCCATGACTATGGTTGCAATTAGAGTGATCTGCTGAATGATGTTATTAGCTTTTGTAACCAATTTAGAAATGTAGCTCATTCTCACTAGGGTTGTAAACTGTTTGTTAATTTGAAGCTATCAAAATGTTGATTGGATTATTCTTTGTTTTTTTTTTTAAATTGTTGTAGAATCTGCCAAGATGTTCTCTGCTCAGAACAAGATCCACAAGGATAAGGGTGTTGCACCAACAGACTTCGAACAGGAAGTTGCTCAGGTTCTCCCTTCATTCTTATTCTTGTGAATCTCGTGTTTGGTTTCTTTGTCTGCGTTTGCTTGTTGATTGAAATGTTGTTTTACTTATTCGCAGGCTTTCTTTGACTTGGAAAACACCAACCAGGAGTTGAAAAGTGACATGAAAGACCTCTACATTAACCAAGCTGTGTATGTGCTTACTTTTAAAGGCTGCTAGAGTCTTAACTTTGTCTGAAATTTCTCCTTTTTCGTTTACGTGCAGCCAGATGGATATTTCTGGTGGCCGCAAGGCTCTTGTGATCTATGTTCCATTCAGATTGAGGAAAGCCTTCCGCAAGATCCACCCTCGTCTTGTCAGAGAGCTTGAGAAGAAGTTCAGTGGAAAAGATGTCGTCTTTGTTGCCACCAGAAGAATCATGCGTCCCCCTAAGAAAGGCTCTGCTGTTCAGAGACCACGCAACAGAACCCTCACTTCCGTCCATGAAGCCATGCTTGAGGATGTTGCTTACCCTGCTGAGATTGTTGGAAAGCGTACCAGATACCGTGTTGATGGCACCAAGATCATGAAGGTAAGAAAAGCTAATACTTTTTGCTTGGTCTCTCATTGCTTTAAACTCGTAGTTAACATGTTTCAATTTTTGGCAGGTGTATTTGGAGCCTAAGGAGAGGAACAACACTGAATACAAGCTTGAGACAATGGTTGGTGTCTACAGGAAGCTTACAGGGAGAGATGTTGTTTTCGAGTACCCAACCGCAGAAGCTTGAAGAGATGAAAATGTTTGATTCTTTTTTTGTCTGGATAGAGAGCTTTTGATTCTGTTTTTGAGTAAAAACTCTTTGCAAAAGATTTCTTATTTAAGTTGTTGCATCTCTCAGTCTTCCTCAAAATATGTGTGTGTTTAACAATAGTTTTTCCTGTTCTCCAAATCTTCAATTTAAGAAACATTTCTCATTAAATTTGTAATTTCTTGGCACAAATTGCATTGACGTAGTGATGTATGGTCGACTCTTTGATCCCTTTAGGATTTCAGGAAAGCCCTGAAAAAATGAGAACTCAGTAACTACAATGCAACACGTCTTGTTGTATACCTTGTGTTTGTTTAAGTATTGGTAAGAGAGTATGGAACAAAGTGTTTGTATATCCAGAGGCTTGGAATGGAAGTGAGGCCAGCTCGTACTACGTTTTCTGATATCGCCATGACCTCAATGCATTCACCGAATAAGTATGCATGGGGCTCGTTTGCACCAAGGAACAAGGCTTCACCAGGAATGCAGATATGACCCCAATATCATCTGGATACTGCTTCTCTAGCTTCAAAACTAGAAATGTGGGGGTTGAGATGTTTAACTTGAAAGGTAGAAAGAAACGTGACTGATGTTAATAGAGTTCACTTGCTTTGCCGACGGATTTAACGTCCATTGTTTGTGGGCCGTTTGCCAGCTATCCACTTTGGACTGGAACGATGCCTCACTCTCACTTCTCAAATGCTTATATACTAGACTAGTTTGGGTCTTACCCCATTAGAATATGATGGATCCTAGGCCTTTTGAATCGTTCTGACAGCGCATGACTCGTTTTTTTCCACGTGCGTGCGGGCACGTTTGTCTGACAGCGCATGACTCTTTTTTTTATTCCACGCGCGGGCAAGTCGTGTGACAACCCATTACAGTATCAGCGATCCTAGATCTTTTGATTCGTTCTGACAGCTCGTGAATCTTTTTTCATTATTCCACGTGCGGGCAATTCGTGTGTCTAGACTCCGACCGGAATCCTTACAAAAATCGGATTCACATTTTGATTGAGTTTAATTTTTTAAAATATTAATATATTTAGAGCATTGTCTTGTAAATAATATATTTAATAATAGATGATGTTTTGATATTTTAATATTAATTTTAATTTTATTGAATGGTAAGTATTTGTTTCTATTTTGTGTTACTTTTTAGGAAAAAAAGGTATGTCTCACTTTAGATACTTCTAATTAAACCATAGTAATTAATAAATGTTGGAAAGTAACTTATAGAGCAAGGGAAACGAGCACATATAAACAATTACACATAGCGTTATCATCTAGCTATTATATATAGAGCCAGGAGTTTCTCTGTCTCTGTCTCTGTCTCATAAAAAGCATTATTAGAGAGTTTGACTTTCACATGGCGGCAGAGAATGGGTTTCTTACTCAGTTCGTAGACGAGACAACGTTTTACAACCGGATAGTTCTAAGTCACCTCTTGCCGGCGAATCTATGGGAGCCTTTACCACGTTTCCTCCAGACATGGCTCCGGAACTACCTCACCGGAATCTTACTTTACTTCATCCCTGGCTTCCTCTCGTGCTTCTACATATATTACATTAAACTCAATGTTTACGCTACCAGAGGTGACCTTTTTTTTGTTGTTTTCTAAAACCTATTAGTGACTACTCCAAGTTCCTTATACATTATTTACAGTTGAGGTTCCTAACCTAATGTGGAATCTTAATATTTTCTTTAAGCAAACATGTATATTACAACCTAAGTTCTAAGAATTGGTTTAGGCGGCGGTTAGGCCCCGTCTATGCGGAAACTCGGTATTATCCGAAAGGATTTTTCTAAAATTTGATTTATACGATTTAAATCGATTTAAACTATTCAAAATCGGTTAAAATCGATCTAAATTAGTTTAAATATGTTAATTTAAACAATAATGTTTAATTATTTTGTTTTACATATCTAATTTTGATATTTTATCACAATAATTTTATATTTTATTTAAAAGTAAAATATTTCATATAAATGTCATATCTATAAAAAAATAAATCAATAATTTGTTAACGCTTAGGCCTCGTCTAAAACCCGAATAATTTGCCTAGTCGTTAATCTTTTATAAATCACTAATTACCGTCTAGCAATTTATTGAACAAAACACCTCGAAAATGAAAAAGCCGGGATTTATAGTTTATTCTTTCCTATAATTTGTCTTTGTTTTTAATGAATCTACAAATTCACTTTCAGATTCAATTCCCAGAAAAAAGGAAATGATTATGCAAATATATGTGGCAATGAAAGCTATACCTTGGTACACACTTCTTCCGACAGTCTCTGAGTATATGATCGAGCGTGGTTGGACCAAATGTTACTCCACACTTGACCAATTCAACTGGTTCGTCTGTTTGGCTTACATCGCGCTCTATCTTCTTGTGATTGAATTTATGGTTTATTGGGTTCACAAAGAGCTTCATGACATTAAATTTCTCTATAAGCATCTCCATGCCCCCCACCATTTGTACAACAAGCAAAACATACTCTCTCCATTTGCTGGTAACTCAAACTCTCTTGCCTTGGGGTTTTACTGAAACTTTTGGCTTCAATTCGAGAATGTTGTATACATATAAGGGTATGTTCATTGCGGGGTTCTTAAGTGGAGTTTTTAACTTTTGATTTTTCATTTTTTCGTTTTTTTACTTTACGGCTAAGAACTCTTAAAACTCTTATTTAAGAGCCGGTTCTTAGTTTTTCTTAGTTAAAAACTAAGAACCGACTCTTAACAAAAGTTAAGAACCCCACCTAAGAACCCTGCATTAAACAACTTTGCTTAGAAAACGTTTTTGTTTTGTTTCCAGGACTCGCGTTAAATCCGTTGGACGGGGTACTTCAGGGTGTGCCTCACGCGATAGCTCTGTTCATAGTGCCGGTTCATCTCATAACGCATCTGAGTCTTTTGTTTGTTGAAGGGGTATGGGCAGGGAGCATCCATGGCTACATAATACATGATAACACCTGGCCTATAATGGGTGCAGGGTACCATACCATACACCATGTTACAAACAAGAGTAACTATGGTCATTATACCATTTGGATGGATTGGATGTTTGGCACCCTTGAGGTTCCTGTAGCCCAAGATGACCGCTTCGTTCAGAAAGTAAAGTAAGATTAATGTTCAACGTTCACATTTGTTTTCCTTTGCACGCATGTGTTGTTCTTCTCGTGTGTCTTAAAAGCTTTTTAATCACTTTATTTGAATGAGAAACATGACTTGCACTATTTTCTGCAAAGTTTCAGAGCTTTCTTGTAAATTTTTAAGCTAAAATATTGTGTTTGTATTTTACCCAAAAAAAAAAAAGAAAACAAATTGTGTGTATCCTGAAGCCCGTCTCTTTCAATGATTTAATATATAGTTGCAAGATGACATTTCAAAAACAGGATCTTTAGATTCAAAAGCTGAATGATTTGAGGTCTATGTGCTTTGTACCCCTTACATACTTTAGGCTTTTTTTTTTGTTTATGATTTGCGGTGTCATCTTACCACATCTTTGTACGATTACTAAAAATATAGCCAAAGTTTTAAATTGTTGAAGATAGCAAAACTATTTTTACTTTTATTGTGAGGTTGCTAAACATATAACACTATGTGCATAGTGTGTCTTTGTCATTTGCTGCAAGCCACTTCACAATAACATTAGTTGCAAATCCTTTCTGTTACGGAACTAGTAACCAAACAATGGCTTAACTCTAATAATAAAACATGAGGCTGAATCTGAATATAAGTTGGGGATGTTGTCTTGTAAATACTAATTAGTAAAATTTTGAAAGGAACTTATAGAGCAAGTAACATGAGCATAGACCGGGGTAGACGTTCAGAGTACATGTTCATGTTCGGTTCATGTCTGTTAGGATTTAAGATTTTCGCAACTAAAAAATTATGTCTCATTTGAGTATTCATAAATTTGGGTTTAGATCCGGTCGAATTCGGTTTATATACCTATATAAATTATGTAAAAATATTCAAAAATCAAATATATCTTAAAAGAAATAAAAAATAATTTACAACATATAAATTTAAATAATAAAGACTAAATACTTAAAATTAATATAAAAATTGATTCAATTTAGAGGATAGAGAACCTCTATGTATTTCAAATATTTCTTGTGCTTTGAACTTTTTGACTATTTTCGGATATTTATTTGTGAATATTTGATAATTTTTGAATATTTACTTCTGGATGTTTTTAACAACTTAAGATATTCTTAAGCGATTTAAATATTTATAAATGTTAAATCTAAATGATTAGTATATTTAAGTGTACAATTGTAATTTAAATATTTAGTTCAAGTTATGTTCAATTTTAATTCTTTGAATATATTTAAATTTTGGAGGCATCATAATATTTAATTAATTTCAGTTTGAATTCAGTTTGATTCTTTACATCTTGGATAATTTGCCAAACCCAAAAATATAGAACTCAATTACACAAAGCGTTAAAGTCTTCCATCAAGCAGTTTTGAGGATCATCACCATCAATATGGATCAATGTAGCCCATTGTGATTATATACTAATATAACAATTTAAATTTAAACAGTAAATATAAACACCAATTAATAGCTGACACAAAAGAAAACTATTTCTCCAAAGAGATGTGGGCTCTCTAGAGAGAGACGTTTTTATTTTTATTTCTAATTGGTTCCCTCTCTTACTTTATTATTATATTTCATTATTAAATTGTCAAGAGATTCAATAATTTGTCACGGATGGAGGTACCTTTACACGCAGAGTTTTTTTTCTCTCACTCTCATATTAAACACATTATCAGAGTGTTGACTTTCACACGGCGGATACATGGCGGCAGAGAATGGGTTCCTTACTCAGTTCGTCGAGGAGACAACGTTTTACAACCAGATCGTCCTGAGTCACCTCTTGCCGGCGAACCTTTGGGAACCTTTATCACGTTTCCTCCAAACATGGCTACGGACTTACCTCGCCGGAAGCTTATTTTACTTAATCTCAGGCTTCCTCTGGTGCTTCTACATCTATTACCTTAAACGCAATGTTTACATCCCCGAAGGTGACTTTATTTTAATGTCCTGCTTTTGTTGTTTTCATTTTTGAGGTTAAAGTCTGCGAGTTCTCAGTAAATTTTGCAAGTCCCCGACCTTTCAGTTTTAAAACCAAGCTAGAGTTTGACTTTGACCGCAAATGATTTTTTCTTATACACATAAATATTTGGTTTTTATTTTTAAAGCCACATAAATATTTGTTTTACATAATTAAAGAAACGTAAGTTAACTGTTTACAATATTATTAATTGTGTAACATTCAATTTTCAATAAAATAATTTTATAGTGCGCATGCAGTAACTTAATTTATTATTTCAAATTGTTAATGGTATGTCTCTTATTAAAACATGAACACTAGGAAATATCATTCAATTTAACATTAACTTTGATTTAATCTTTAAGAGTATATTTGTATTTTAGGTTTTGGCCATACATATATGTTAATCAAATTATTTGTATGATCTAATCTTTGACTCGACAACATATACTAAGTTTAATGCATAAAATGCATGTTTCATTTAAATTATTAAACCAAAAATTGTTGTGCATATTTGTTCTTTTAAACATATATTTCTTCTTCATTATCTCTATTTTATTGAGGTTTCTTATGTTGTCTTTTGGTAATTTATATTTTTTGGTTGTAACTATCCCAACACTCCTGAATCTAAGTAAATTGTAGATTCATTTAAAACAAAAACAGAACTAAGACAAATAGAAAACAAAAATCTATGATTCACAACTTTTTGTTTACTATAATTTGTCTTAGTTTTTGTTTTTAATGAATCTACAATTTACTTCAGATTCTATCCCTACAAGAAAGGCAATGATTCATCAAATACAAGTGGCAATGAAGGCTATGCCTTTGTACTCACTTTTCCCAACCGTCACTGAGTATATGGTCGAGCGTGGTTGGACCAAATGTTACTCTACACTTGACCACTTCAACTGGTTCCTCTCTTTTGTTTACATCGTGCTCTATCTTGTTATAGTTGAGTTTGGGATCTATTGGATTCACAAAAAGCTTCATGACATTAAATTTCTCTATAAGCATCTCCATGCCACTCACCATATGTACAACAAACAAAACACACTCTCTCCATTTGCTGGTAACTCAAACTCTCTAATTTCAAAACACACTCTCTCCAAGTACTTAAAACGTTTTTGTTTTTGTTTTTTTTTTCTCTCAGGGTTCGCGTCCCATCCGTTGGACGGGATACTTCAGGCTGCACCGCACGTGATAGCTCTGTTCATAGTGCCGGTTCATCTTATAACACATATGAGTCTTTTGTTTATAGGAGGGATATGGACAACAAACATCCATGACTGCGTACACGGTAACATTTGGCCTGTAATGGGTGCAGGGTACCATACGATACACCATACTACATACAAGCATAACTATGGTCAATATACCATTTGGATGGATTGGATGTTTGGCACCCTTACGGTTCCTGTAGCTGAAGATGACAACTTCGATGAGAAAACAAAGTGAGATTAACGTTACAAAGTTCACATTTGTCTTCCCTTGCATGCATGTGTTGTTCTTCTTGTGAGTCTTAAAGCTTTGTAATCACTTTGTTGGAATAAGAAACATGACTTGCACTATTCGCTACAGAGTTTTTGACTTTTCCTTTAACCATTAATGCTATAATGTTCTGGATATCAGTCTCTTTCAATGATTATTAGATATTTGCAACCTTAATGCCATAATAGTTGTGGTTATCAGTCTCTTTCAATGATTATTAGATATTTGCAAGATCACGTTTCAAAATTTGGATCTTTAGATTCAAAATCTGAATGATTTGAGGCCTATGTGTCTTTTACCCTCCTTAATTTTTTTTTTTTTAGACTTTGTGTAGGGATTTGCAGTGTCAGTTTTACCGAAACCTTTATAACGATCAATTAAAAGTCTAGCCAAAGTTTTACATTAGCCAACTCTTTTTTTTTGTAGAAAATAGTAAACCATATATACTTTGTGCTGTGGTTTCTAAAGATATAACACTATGTAAGAGGTATAGTATGTCTTTTTCAGTTAAGGTATAGTATGTCTTTTTCAGTTAAGGTAAGAAATATAAAAAGATGATGCAGTGTAGCCCTTAGTTTTTATTCAGGTAAACGTTCTTCTTTGTTGTTTAACAAGTCACCTGTATTATAGACAATCAGAGAAAAGATGATGCAGTTTAGCCCCTAAAGTTTATACATATTCAGAAAAATACCATAGAGAGCCAATTCTACACTTACTGCAACCTACTTTACAAATAACTGTTAGTTGCAATTTCTTTCAACAGAAGTTATGTTAACTAACAACCAACACAATGCCTTAACTCTAGTAATAAAAACATGGGGCTGAATACAAGTTGGGGGTGTTGTCTTGTCAATACTAATTAATAAATGTTTTAGAGCAAGAAACATGAGCACATTTAAACACCTCACAAAGCATTAAAGTCCCTCCATCTATATATAGATTTATACGCAGAGATTCTCTCCCACACACACACACATTCATAAAACGCATTATCAGAGTTTTGGCTCTCCCACGGTTGATACATGGCGATGGACAATGGGTTACTTACTCAGTTCGTTGACGAGACAACGTTTTACAACCGGATTGTCCTGAGTCACCTTTTGCCGGCGAACCTGTGGGAGCCTTTACCACATTTCCTCCAAACATGGCTCCGAAATTACCTTGCTGGAAGCTTACTTTACTTAATATCCGGCTTCCTCTGGTGCTTCTACATCTATTACCTTAAGCTCAACGTTTACATCCACCAAGGTGACTTTATTTGTAATTTCTGCTTTTGTTGTTTTCATTTATGAGGTTAAAGTTTCGAGTTCTCGAAAGATTTTGTTAAGTTTCTTGGACTTAAAACTAATTAGCGATAAAATGGATTTGGTCAACTCTCTTATATATTACTCATACATATCATATCCCTTCGAAAATTCAGATTTTTGGAAGCTTATTTTGTCACAAATTTTGAGCTAAAACCTATATAATAACACCTTGAAAATAAAAAAAAGCTGTGGATTGTAGTTTTTCCTTTTCCTTTAATTTGTCTTAGATTTTAATGAATCTACAATTTACTTCAGATTCTATCCCTACAAGAAAGGCAATGATTCATCAAATACAAGTGACAATGAAGGCTATGCCTTTATACTCACTTTTCCCAACCGTCTCTGAGTATATGGTCGAGCGTGGTTGGACCAAGTGTTACTCTACACTTGACCAGTTCAACTGGTTCCTCTGTTTTGTTTACATCGTGCTCTATCTTGTTTTAAATGAGCTTGGGGTGTATTGGGTTCACAAAAAGCTTCATGAAATTAAATTTCTCTATAAGCATCTCCATGCCACTCACCATATGTACAACAAACAAAACACTCTCTCTCCATTTGCTGGTAACTCAAACTCTCAAAATGTCTCTTTCAAAACACACACTCTCTCTCAATTTACTTAAAACGTTTTTGGTTTTTTCAGGGCTCGCTTTCCACCCCTTGGACGGGATACTTCAGGCTGCACCGCACGTGATAGCTCTATTCATAGTGCCGGTTCATCTCATAACGCATCTGAGTCTTTTGTTTTTCGAAGGGATATGGACAGCGAGCATCCATGATTGCATCCATGGTAACATATGGCCCATAATGGGTGCAGGGTACCTTACAATACATCATACCACATACAAGCATAACTATGGTCATTATACCATTTGGATGGATTGGATCTTTGGCACCCTTAAGGTTCCTTTAAACGAAGATGGCAGCTTCTATGAGAAAGCAAAGTGAGATTAGTGTTGAAATTTCACATTTGTTTCCTCCTTGCATGCATGTATTGTTTTTGTCGCGAGTCTTAAAAGCTTTGTAATCACTTTCTTGGAATAAGAAACATGACTTGCGCTATTTTCTGCAAAGTTTCTGACCTTTCTTGTAATCTTTAAGCTAAAGTATTGTGGGTATCCTGGAGTCCGTCTCTTTCAATGATTTAATATTGTTGCAAGATGACATTTCAAAAACAGGATCATTAGATTCAAAAGCTGAATGATTAGGTCTATGTGCCTTGTACCCCCCTTACATTATTTAGGCTTTTTTTTGTTATGATTTGCGGTGTCATCTTACCACATCTTTGTCTAACGATTAATTAAATTATAGCCAAAAATTTTAATTTGTAGAAGATGTTGACATAAAGAAAATATGAGAAGTTAGGCAAGCACTATCAAGCACTCAAATGCAAGTGGAGAAGTTAGGCAAGCACTATCAAGCACTAAGTTTCCACTCAACTCCACTCACCTTGCCACTCAACTCCACTTACCTTTGTTTATTTTTTTCTCTCTTGTTGCTTATACATTTCAATGTCTATAAATTAACCTTGTTTGTAACACATTTTGAATAAGGAAATAAGTTTCTCTCCTTCTTAGTCTCTTGTCACACAAACTATTTGTTCTTATTTGTTCTTGAGTGTTCTTGAGTGTTCATACTCTTTCTCTTCATAAATCATCAATTCTAACATGGTATCAGAGCTTTAAGCTCCTACTTCATTCCGCAAACCTTTTCTATCTTTCTCTTTTCATTCAGCAAAGCTTTTATGTTATTCTCATTCCGCAAATCATAAAAATGGAGAAGAAAAACATAATTTCCGTGACCCTTGAGGGTCCTAATTATCTATCATGGTCAAGAGTGGCCAGAATCACCTTGGGATGTCATGGACTTTGGGACAGCCATATCATGAAGGCTGGAACTTCAAAGAGGATGGCTGAAGAAGATAGATACGTGAACAACCACAACCAATGGGTTCAAGAAGACCAGCAAGCGCTGGCTCTCATCTGTAACTCCTTGTCAAAACCAATCATGAAGATCAATTCTCACATCAAAACCGCCAAGAGACTTTGGGAGAGTCTTCAAACCGCTTATGGGTGTTTATGGGAGAGTCTCCAAACCATCTATGAGAACGACCGGTTCCTCAGCTTTCTCCTACACCTAGACTCATCATTCAACACACTGATACATAATTTCTTTACTGGAAGAAAGATTCCATGCCTAGATGATGGTGATCCTCTCAAAAGCCAGCCGGATAAATGTAAACCCAAGGAGCAGCAAGCAATTCAAGGGAGAACCATGTATTCTGCTCACATGAGTGATTCAACTGAAGACATGTGGAGAAATCAAGCTGGTACGACCTCATCTGATGGTTTTGTGACCAGAAAAGACGCCAATTCCTTTATCTGGAGCACTGTCTTGGCTCTCATTGCTTCCAAGAAGGCTGGTACACATTCTCTTGACTCTAAACCTATCATAATAGATTCAGGAGCAAGCCATCACATGATTTGTGATAGGAACTTGATTAGTAATATCCAGCCTGCCGTAGGGAATGTAGTCATAGCAAATGGTGATAAGGTGAAAATAGAAGGGATAGGGAACCTTAGAGTGTTTGATAAGGAATCTACTGCCTTGTATATGCCTGGATTTTCATCTAACTTGTTATCAGTAAGAAGGGCTACAGTTGATTTGGGCTGCCAAGTTGTGTTCAGACCAGATGAAGTTGAGTTTCAAGACCTGAAGACAGGAAAGATCATTGGAAAAGGGCACAACCATCAGCAGATGTATCATCTTGAGAGGAATATGGTGCCGGAATCATCTATGCCTCATTGCCTGGCTAGCACCGTTAATGGCGCTGAGAACACAATATGGCATGCCAGATTGGGACATCCCCATACAAGAGCTCTAAACCTGATATTCCCGGAGGTGGTGTCTAAGAATGAAGAATGTGAAGCCTGCATATTGGGGAAGCATTGTAGGACAGTCTTTCCACGGTCTGGCACCACCTATGAGAGATGCTTCGACTTGGTTCACTCTGATGTATGGACGGCTCCATGTGTGTCAAGGGAGAATCACAAATACTTTGTCACCTTCATTGATGAAAAATCCAAATACACCTGGTTGACACTGATTCAGTCCAAGGATAGGGTGCTAGACGCCTTCAAGAATTTCCAAGCTCATGTCTCCAACCACTTCAATGCCAAGATGAAGATCCTCAGATCAGACAATGGTGGAGAATACACAAGTCATGCATTCAAACAGTACCTGGCTCAACATGGAATTATTCATCAAACAAGCTGTCCATATACTCCTCAACAAAACGGAGTTGCTGAAAGGAAGAACAGACACCTGATGGAGGTAGCCAGATCAATGATGTTCCACACCAACGTTCCAAAAAGATTCTGGAGTGATGCGGTGGTGGCTGCTACTTATCTGATCAATAGGACTCCAACTCAAGTCCTCAAAGATCTATCACCGTTTGAAGTCCTTAACCAGACCAAGCCGGCTTTGGACCACTTACGGGTGTTTGGATGTCTCTGCTTTGTGCTGATACCAGGGGAGCAGAGAAACAAACTGGATGCCAGGAGCACAAAAGCGATGTTCATTGGCTACTCTCCAACACAAAAGGGGTATAAGTGCTATGATCCAGTAGCCGGAAAAGTTTTAATATCAAGGGATGTGAAGTTTGTGGAAACAAAGGGATATTATGAGGAGAAGAATTGGGATGATCTGAGGGACTTACCACAATCAGAAAGAGCCACAAACCTCAGAATCATTTTGGAGAACTTCGGCATTGACATGTCTCCAGCAACTCAAGAAACAAGAAGGAATATCCCTGAAGCTACTGCACCTGTTCCAGAAGCTGTAGTTGAAGAAGATGTGATTAATGAAAATGAAGAAATTGCCCATCCTGACCCTGAAGGGGGGAATCAACAAGAAGCTCATGATCAGGATGAGACCAAATCAGAATCAGTTCCTGAGACTCAAGATCAAGTTCCAGAAGAAACAAATGAGGCAGCACCAGATCAGATACAGCCCTTACGAAGGAGCACAAGAATCAGGAAACCTAAAGTCTACTTCAATGCTAAAGCTGTGGCACATCCAGTGAGTGCAGTATGCTCGCTTGCTCACTATCCAGAAGAACATCAAGTCTTTATGAGTTCATTGGACCTGGAATGGATACCAAGAACATATGCAGAAGCTATGGAAGATGATGAATGGAGGAAATCGGTGGATGATGAAATGGGGGCCATGGAGAGGAACAACACCTGGTATGAGACAGAACTTCCAAAAGGGAAGAAAGCCGTGACCAGCAGACTCTTACATACCATCAAGTACCTTGCAAATGGGAAGCCAGAAAGAAAGAAGACCAGACTGGTGGCAAGAGGATACACACAAGTGTATGGAGAAGACTATCTAGACACCTTTGCACCAGTGGCCAAGCTTCATACAATCCGGATTCTCCTCTCATTGGCAGTGAACCTAGAATGGGATCTTTGGCAAATGGATGTGAAGAATGCCTTCCTACAAGGTGAACTAGAAGATGAAGTGTATATGAGACTACCTCCGGGGATGGAAGACATGGTGAAACCAGGGAATGTCCTTAGACTCAGAAAGGCGATCTATGGCTTGAAGCAATCACCAAGAGCTTGGTACCACAAGCTAAGCACTACATTGAATGGAAGAGGATTTGTGAAGTCTCAAGCGGATCACACACTCTTCACTTTCACCAGCAAGCAAGGGATTGTGGTAATTCTAGTCTATGTGGATGACATCATCATCACTGGTAGTGACAAGGAGGGGATCAGTTCAACGAAGACATTCCTCAAGGCTGCATTTGACATCAAAGATCTAGGAGAACTAAAGTATTTCCTCGGCATTGAGATGTGCAGATCAAAAGAGGGATTGTTCATGTCTCAAAGAAAGTATACTCTGGATATTCTAAAAGAGGCAGGAAATCTTGGAGGAAGACAAGCCAAGACACCACTTGAAGAAGGCTACAAGGTACTGCGAGAGGGGGAGTATGAAGATACTCCATTTGATGATGTCAAGCAGTATAGAAGGATGGTTGGAAAGCTGATATATCTAACTATCACCCGGCCAGATGTGTGCTTTGCAGTTAATCAAGTAAGCCAGCACATGCAAAATCCCAAGGTTCATCACTGGAAGATGGTGGAGAGGATCCTAAGATACTTAAGAGAAGCTCCGGGTCAAGGTGTATGGATGGCTTGCAACAAAAACACGGAGGTTATAGGATATTGTGATGCAGATTGGGCTGGAGACAGAGTTGACAGAAGATCAACTACCGGCTATTGTACTTTCATTGGAGGTAACTTGGTTACATGGAAAAGCAAGAAACAGAAGGTAGTGTCTTGCTCGAGTGCTGAAGCAGAATACAGATCAATGAGGAAGCTAACCAGTGAGCTTATCTGGATAAAGGGGCTTCTAGGCGACTTGGGGATTGAGATCACCACTCCCATAACCATGCATTGTGACAACCAAGCCGCAATACACATTGCTTCCAACTCAGTCTTCCATGAGAGGACAAAACATATAGAAGTGGACTGCCATAAGGTGAGACAGGCAGTAGAGCAACAAATAATCCTCCCATGCTACACAAGAAGTGAGGATCAGCTGGCTGACATCTTCACCAAAGCGGCCAGCAGCAAAGTTTGTGAGTCCATTCTTCCGAGACTAGGACTCATAAATCTTCCATGTCAATGATCCCTCACCGTGGAGTGTTCTACTCTTTTTCCTTTGTTTGGTTTTTATCCCAAGTGGTTTTTTCCAAGTAAAGGTTTTAATGAGGGAATACTTCATGGCTTTCCAAGCTTGACACTCACTACTGTCAAGCTTGAGGGGGAGTGTTGACATAAAGAAAATATGAGAAGTTAGGCAAGCACTATCAAGCACTCAAATGCAAGTGGAGAAGTTAGGCAAGCACTATCAAGCACTAAGTTTCCACTCAACTCCACTCACCTTGCCACTCAACTCCACTTACCTTTGTTTATTTTTTTCTCTCTTGTTGCTTATACATTTCAATGTCTATAAATTAACCTTGTTTGTAACACATTTTGAATAAGGAAATAAGTTTCTCTCCTTCTTAGTCTCTTGTCACACAAACTATTTGTTCTTATTTGTTCTTGAGTGTTCTTGAGTGTTCATACTCTTTCTCTTCATAAATCATCAATTCTAACAGAAGATAGTAAAACTATTTATACGTTTATTGTGAGGTTGCTAAAGATATAA